>JARHVA010005683.1:285000-885000 GCA_037957365.1 Torreya grandis | reverse complement strand
CTTCCTTGTAATGATGTTTGTGTAAGAGAAGATGCAAGTTGGAATGCATAGACCGAATCCTCTGCCTTTTTCGCTGCCAACTTGTTGCGCTTAACTGAGTGAATAAAGCTCTATGTACCCTATTTCCGCTCAGCTGAAGGGGAACTTGCAATCTATTGAGGCAAGTCGCAAAGTCAGTTAGAATTTATATAAGTAAAAAGTTAAAACAAAATGTCGAAAAGTTCAAAAGAAGGGTAGAGAGTTAAAAAAATTAAAATCTTACTTATGATAGAATTTTTATTGCAAGTGGTTGGAGGTGGGTGGATGCTTGCCCATGGAGGTACCGCCAAAAGTGAGCATCCATTTTTTACTTGTCATGAATAGCGCTAAGGGAGTGACCCACAGAGGATATGAAATGCACAAACTCTTCCCTAACTTGGTCTTCTAATTTTGGATCGGAAAAGAGTCTAGAGAATGTTGCCTTATATCCCTCGACAACCTCAACATCCCTATATGGTGCGATCCTCCTGTGCAAAGAAAAGATCTCTGCATTGTATTATTTGGGTGTTAAGGCAAAAGCAAGAAGATGCAATGGGGTGATCATTTTGTTCCACTTTTCAATGAGATGCAACTGCATTTCCTTGAAGAACCTCTCCTTAGGATCCTGCTCTTTGGTATTTATGATGGATCTAATGTTTTCAATCATTGAGTCAATTCCATGATAAGGCTCACTCAAACATGGATGATCCATATCCACATATTTTAGCATGCTGACAATGGACTCGGTAAAACTGAGCAAATACTCTACATATTCCCACCACATGTCATCAAGAATCCACCCTTTCACCTTTGTGGCCTTCTCACTGTTTGCCTGCCTCCATACACTTCAAAGGTTGTTGATAACCATGCTACTCAATGCCTCACGCACCTTGACAAGTTCTTTCAAGACGAGTGTGTGTGAGGCAAACCGAGTCTCAACAACCTAATATGAAATTAAAACAAATAAAATTAAAAAAAATGTTCAAAAATAAAAACACTACAAATTACAAACTTACAAAATGAAATTAAAAATATACATGATTCATGAATGATAACATTAAGAGTTATCTTCAACAACTACAACTTCGAGAAGGCCCTAAGATGCTTTGGGACATGTGATGGTTGCTTATGAACATTTGGATCTTGCTCACCTCCTCTTAGATTTGTTTGATCCAGTCAATTTTTGTCCCCATTTTTTGCAAGATAAGGTCGAGGGAATAAACGACACAAGATGTCCAAAATATGTGCCCATACCTTGCCTCAACCAACATGCCTGCAGCTTTGCAATTTTTAGTGTTATCCGTTACAACTTGAAAAATGTTGAGGCCCCACCGCCTCAATGGACTCTATCATGATGTTAGCAATGAATCGTGCATCCTTCACTTTCCCCTCACAATCAATGGCCTTAAAAAACATTGTTCCTTTAGGGCTCACTGTGACCACGTTAATCAATGGCCTATTTGTTGTATCTTTCCATCCATTGGAAATTATGGACACTCTTGTTTCGATCCACGAATCTCTGATGGGCTTCAATGCATCTTCAACTTTTTTTTGGGTCAACAAGGTGGTGTGCACCTTTTCATAACCTGGGTTGATGAACCCTTTAGGGGCAACATTGATAAATCTCACCATATCCTGTCAGTATGGTGATCTAAAAACATTAAATGGCAGCTCACATGCGTAAAGACAACGCGCCATGCTATGCTCCGCTGTCTTTGGATTCATTATGGAATGCCTTGTCCAATGGGACTGCATCTTTTGTTCTTTTGTGACCAAGAGTTGAATCCTCTTCCTTTGCAGTCGCGATGGGTGTAGCAAGAAATGGGTGTGATGGGTCACCACATTAGCACGAGATGGATCAATAGGTGGTGATCCTTTTTTTCTCAAAGGATGCTTTGATCTTTGCCCAACAATGACATTTGCGTCTTCTTGTTTTTTAACGTATGCAAGGATCTTTCCCTATGACAAGCCCTTTCCTAGATTTCCATTTATGCTTGGCCCACCACAAGCTTTGATTCCAGTGCTAGGAATCGCACACAAATGGGCTTTCATCCGACTATACGAGCTATTGTATTTACAGTTACACTCTGAGCAAAGCCGAAGGAAACACCCTCCACTAGGCATTTGTTCTAATATTGTCACATGCTTCCAAAGGGGCATTCACGGATAAACTATGGGGGCTATCCTTTGGCCCACTGAACTAACATTTGCAACCTGAGACATTCTGAAAAATCTCTATAGCCCTTGATATAAAATAATAATATTGCTATTAAAAATTTAAAGCTTAAAGCATTTGGCATTTGCTGAAATAATCATAATGGTTGAAAGAATAACAAAAAAAATTAAAACTAGTTACAAATATTTAAAAACTCAAAAAAAAAAAGCCCAAAACTGAAAACCTACCTTAAATCAACAAATCCTCTTCCTTGCAAGCTCCTTAAACTCCTTGGTGCCAAATGGGTAGAGGTAGTGGTGTAGGATTAGCAAAAGGAAGGAGTTTCAATCCTATGCAATTGAAAAAATGAAGATGAGAGAACAAATGTGCAATAAGAGGTAAAAATACAATGAAAGGTAAATATGTTGTTTTATTTTGATAAAATGAGTGTTAAAGCTGCTTTTAGGGTTGAGAATCCACTTTATCTTGTTTATACTTTTTTTTTGAAGTCTATGTTTGACTTTTCATGAAGCAAAATTGAAATTTAAAAAAAAAAAAAAAAAAAAAAAAACATTTTATTTCTGGGTGAAATGCCGCAGATATGGCCAGGGAATGTCCCTGGGCTTGCGGATATGCCTGGATACGTCCAATGACTTGTCCGAGCATATCCGCATGCCAAGGGACGTTTCATGGTCAAATCCCCTATGCTTCCCCAACTATCCCCCAGGTTTCATATCGTATCTAGGGGCATATATGCAATCTCTATTGGCATTTATGACTATGATAATCGCAAAATGCATTAGCATCATAGCTCTTGGGCAATGGCCTAGATGGATCCAAATTTCTAATAAGAGGTAAAGTAAGCATGTTGCATTCAAGTAATTGTTTAAGGGCTTTCACTCAACCTTGTAAATTGTCTGCGTTCTCTTTGTTGTGATAAGAGTAGCTTGTTAGGTGGTTTGTCCATCACATTCCCTACATTCTTTGTTGCATTCTTATATTGGGAAGCATTGTCATTACTTCTAGCCTTAAAGTTTGTTTTACCTTGTAATTTGGCTCCGCTAGAGGTTGGGGCATTGGTCCCATATTTAATTAGTCGTCCTCTAAAAGCTTGATCTCATAGTTTTTAACCGCATGACAAAGATCATTAAAAGATGGGTAAGTGTTGTAGACCACTTTGTCTTTAATAGGTAAAAGTAAGTTTCGAGCAAATATACTTTGTAGTTCACTATTAGGTAATTGATGAGTCACTTTTTGGAACCATTGTCTTGAATTTAAGCATATACTCACTAGTAGTGTCATCGGGTCCTTTTTTAATACAATCAATTTGTGTAAATGTAACTATCATGCCAATGTTTATTGAAAAATGAGCTAGGAAATAATTAGCTAATGCAGTGAAAGAATGCACAAATCCACTTGGTAAAGCATAGAATCAGTCAAGAGCATAATTTATCATTATGAGCAAAATTGAGACAAGAAGCGTAAAATTATTTGATATAATAGGGTCTTCTTTGACATTGAATAGTTGAAACTTTGGAGCAACAAATCCTATTGGAAAAGGGTAAGAAAGAACTTCATAAGCCAAGGGTTTAAGTAAAATCATAGTTCAAAATCTCGTTCTCGACAATTTCTTGTCACGACAAAATTTGAAATGGGACTCAGATCTCAATAATATCTTTGCATTTCTCTGCAACTTTATCACTATTTTAAAAACATATAAATTCATAAAATAAACTTAAATAAAATGTAAAACATTGTTAAATGACACGAGAAATGAATGTAGAGAATGCCATAAGTGTATTTCTATTAAGTTTTGACCAAAAAAGAGTACAAAGTTACAAAGTAGAAAGTTACAAACTGTAAATCTTACAAGAAATCTCGAAAACACACCAAATGCTCATTAATTAGATTCCATCCTCCTATAGTAGTTCAAAATCTCGGTGATATCCCAGCCTCAGGCCCCTAAAAGGCTAACTCTCAAGCCCCTAAATTGCTATTGGCAATTTGGCATGATTGTGTATTCACTATTCACAAAATCACAAATCATTGATGGGAAAAACGCTTAATAGTTAACATAGTCAACATTGCTGGGAATCATGAATCACTGCTAAGAAAAATGCTTAACACAATGACATACCAATCTCGTTATAAAATCCTGTAATGATGTGCAATTTGTTGCTATGATTCTGTGAATATGAAATGGTAAAAACAATGTTAAAGCCATGTATTGATAAACTCAGAAAACCATGTATTGGGAAACTCCGAAAACTGTGTAAAAACAATGTTAAATCCATGTAATAAATGCGTTGAAATTCTATTTTCATTTTTGCCAAGTCGACAGGGATTTCTCGGTGACTTTTGTTGAGTAATCGCCGATATTACTCCCCAAAATTTGCCGAGAAATTGGTATTTCTTGTCTCACGATAAACCCCCATGTTTCGCGTGCTATAATCATCTCATGATAAATGCCGAGATTTTGAACTACGAGTAAAATATCATATGAAATGACCTTGTTACCTAGATTTTGAGATCCTTGAGTTAACTTGTTGAACATCATGCAAGGCTTGCATCATAGTGGCTATTTCTGAGGTTGGAAGACACGTGGTGGTAGAATAGGTTGGGATAGAAACATCGTTCAAAGAAGCAAATTGAGAATTATTGTAAAGAAGAGATGAAAATTGAGAAGCATGTTGAGAAGGGTGAGGAATTGGAGAAGCAACAAGTGAAGGATTAATAAGAGTAGAAGCAATGGAAATAGGAGGAATAGTTTCAGAAGAAAGTTGGAAAATGATCACAATAGTAGGGATGGAAGGTGATCCTCTAAGAGCTTGATTTACATTATTTGCATTCAAATATCCATTATTCACTCTATAAGGTATATCTTGGATTGTTGGTTCAATTGAAGGCTCTTGACCTAGGTTTCAGTATTGAACATTTTCAATACGTACAACATTTCTACTATTTCTTTGGTGCTAGTTGTGATCTGTTTCCTAAATTTTGCAAGTCTTTCAGCTCTGTCAATTTCAGCATGGTGATCACTATGAGAAGCATTATCAATGTGAGATACATTCACAACATTTTCATTCAAAGGCATTTCAACATCATTGATAACAAAACATGCAATATGAGAAGGGATATCAACATCATTGAGAGAGAACATTTTCTTTTTCAAGTAAGTTCTAGATGTAACCGAAGGAATTTCAACAAAATCAATAGGATTGCTATATATTCTAGCACTTCTCCTAATGGGGCTTTTAGATCTAATTACTTTAGGTGCAATAAGATTGAAACGTATGTAACATTTAAATATCCCAGGGGTTGAATTATATGCAAGCAAAGCAAACTAGGGTTTGAAGGTGTCTTATGGTAAAGTGGATCTAGGTTGACAACACTATACTAAACCATACTAATATCTTTACAATTTAGATCTGAACAAAATACAACAATATAACAGTAAAAATAAACCTAATTGTGCAAAAGGAAGTGATTTAAATGCTTTAAATTGACAGAGAGGGTTCTTAGATAAATACCAAATTTTTACCAAACATGTGTATTGTTGGAGGTTGAAATAAGGTCTAGAGACTGATTTGGAGAAAACCCAAAAAGCTTGTGTAGAGTTGTCAGAGTGCAAAAAATGACCAAGAGTGTAGCTATGCTCCTAGTCAACCTATGTTAGGTCCCTAAACCAATTCGACGAATGCCTTTCTCTATTTCCTCTCTTCAAAAACCTCGCTCAATTTGTTGTAGTTCACCGTTGATCTCTTGGAAATACTTCTTTGCAACCTTAATGTGCCTTTGCCACCTCAAAACCATAGAAGGGGGGGGGGATGATTTGGGGGCCTACCTTAGTCAGATTGCGTTTGTGGAATAGGTTTTTGAAGACAACACGTGAGTATAGATGGAGTTCAACAGGGAATCCAATGCAATATGATCCTTATCAATGATATGCAAGCTACCAATTGATTCTATATTCTCTTTCACTAATCCTTTCAATTCTACTTTTGGTACAGGGGTGATGCTCTAACAATGCAATCCTTTGCTTTTAACACTTCAATAGATGGCTTATCAATTCAAATCTGTCCTAAATGCATTAATGCACTCATGTACTTGACTTCTCAAATTCAAATTAGGACCCTATTGGCAAGCAAGTTGGCATATAATGAACAAGTACTCATGTACTTGACTTCTCAAATTCAAATTAGGACCCTATTGGCAAGCAAGTTGGCATATAATGAACAAGAAAAGCTGACAAAAGGCGCAAAAACACCGACAAAACAAAAGGAGGGCCAAAGGGGCCCACAAAGGAGAAAAGGACCAGGTGTGTAGGTGTACACTTCGGGTCAGACTAGGAGTGTACTACTATGCTCTTGGCAAAAAGCCCAAGAATAGTGAAACTTGAAGAGGAAAAGAATAAAGCTAGAGAGAGAAAACACAAGAAAAGAGAGAAAATGAGAAGAATAAAGGAGAGTCACAACACATCAGAGAAAAAGATGGTGCAAGTGTCACAAAAGATAAGAGAATGAGCCAATAAGAGCCTCATCTAAACCAATTATCCAAAAGGATGTAAACACAATAATACCATAGCAAATAACAAGTCATGTACCAAAATTAGATGTCTACACAATGCCCCACTTTGAGTGCATTCATATATATATATATATAAGAAAGTAAAACAAACAAGTGTGGATATAGGCATTGCTGCAGTCACCTTGCTACTTGTTGAGAGTTCTCGAAGTTAGTGTCTTTTTAATAGTGACTTAAAAATCAAAAGGAGAGAGGTTTACTTTATCACATAATCGAACTCCCACAACCTTCAAAAAAACAAACAAACCTTGCACTCGCAACCTATACAAATATCCTGACTACCACTACGAACCATCATGAAGATACTGGAATGAGCATCAATACTCCTTTGTCTAGAATATGAAAACGTGGGGTACCTACAAACACAAGGAAAACATTTGCAAGTAGATCAATGTCTATATAATTCAATAATCAAAGAATTGGTTAAATCACCGAGTAAAATGAAAAGTAGGAATGAATACACCTAGTTGTGTGCAAATTGCAAAGCAGTCTTGGTAGAATATGTATCATCTTTGAATTTGCATCTTGTTGAGGAGACCAAGCGAAGTGTCTTATAACTCTTTGATGTATGCCTCCAAATGTATAAACAAGCAAAAGAATGCCTTGTAACTCTTTGGTGAGCACCTCCAATATAGGAGCAAGTGTCTTGTAACTCTCTGTAGTGTGCCTTATAACAATTTGAATTGTTGTGTATCATCATGTAACTGAAGATAGATTAAGCAGATCATATGCCCGTCTTTTTTGGTGTGGGATGTACCTTTGTATCACACATCTAAAAAGAAAGGGATTTTGCATATGATGTGTAAAATAGCAAATCACAAGATGTCATCACTGTTAAAGCACATCTATCACACATTTTGGTATAATCATAGAAAGATATCATCATTTAAGTACATTTGTCACACATTTGGGTATAATCATAGAAAGATGGTATCATTAACGCTCACTTATGTAACAAGGGACATCAACCTACGTGCATGTAGGTCTAAGTCATCTAAGGAAAGGTGGTGTTGCTCCTATATGGACAGGGTATAATCAATGTAAGCCAAAGCAATAGTACGCCCCATTATAAACAAGATGAATTTAGTGAAGCACGACGATAGCGTGCCCCAATATAAGCAATGTATCCTCTATGTACACATGGGCATATCATGCCCCCAATGAGCAATATATCATAAATGACACACAACACTACTGCCACAATAGTGTGTGGTAAGGACAATGACAACGTAGGCAACTTACAACAAATGTTTGCATGATATGACACTTAGCAAATAACATACTCTAAGACACGTGACGACACAACAATAAGAGAAAAATCCAATAGAAAAATTAAGTAGGAAAGCGCTGCACAAGGGTGCCAAAGAACAACCAAAGAAACATAGATACAGAAATTGTGAAAATCATAAAATCAAAGAAATTGACCGGTCAATAAATGGAAACAAACAATGTCAAGACTCGAGTGTAAAATTATGCAAGTGCGTAATGTTCATTGGATTCTTCAAAGGTTTTCCTTCTAATGTAGCCAGGTGGTATGCCCTTGAATGAAGTTTTTTTGCGATAACGAAGGGACCTAGCCAATTAGGTTTGAACTTACCTTTATTCTCTTTATTTGCATTTGTATTCTTTTGATTTTCTTTTAATAATTTATCATCCACATCAAATTCTCTTAATCTAATGTTTTTATTACAGGGATTCTTAAGGTGATTTTGGTAGATTCTCAGATGCTCAATACTGTGAATATGTGCATCTAAAATTTGTAACTGGTTCTTTATAACCATTGTCATCAATAATCATAGTTACCTAAAACCCAAGGACGACAATTTTTTTTCAAAATTTTGGGGACAATAGGTGGACGACTAATTAAATTAATATATAAAATATACAAATAAACTAAAAAAATAATTTAAAGAGATTAAAATACGCTGAAATTCAAAATAACAAATATAAAGTTACAATTGTGATTGATCAATATCATTAATCATTAAATTTTAATTTTTAATCTAAGGAGTAAAGGACCACAATCATTAACGATAGAGAATTTTCGATCGTGATACATCAACAATTCACAATGAGAAATGTACATGATTTGATGGTAGACTATAGTAGAACTAGATATCTCATACATTATAGTTATAATGTTTTTGATTAACACCTCAATTGTTCAACATGCTAATGCCGAAGGGCCAAAACCAAAAACATAGTCCGCAAAGGTGCAACTCAAAAATAAGAATCATCTCAAATAACATCCATGAACTACTCATCCTCGAAGTGGATCCCAATCAGTCCTTGTTGCACATTATGCTTATCTTCAACCTAGCCCGATTCTTCACGATCTACATCCTGTCGTAATGTTGGGGTCTGCTTATACTCAAGGGTCTTGCGACCCATTAGATGCAAGGCATTGTGTACAACAACAAGCTATTCTACTCTCTTAGAGGTAACTCTGTTTCTCTTAAGAGAATGAATCTAACCATATGTTGACCAATTCCTCTTAGTAGCACAGGAATTAGAAACCTAGGAAAGGAGAAGATTTGCAAGTGTTTGTAGCTGTGTGGGACACCTATATAGTGGCCACCAACTCATTGGCTTCTCTTGTGCCATTGTTAGCTTGTCTATCCTCACTAAAGATTTGTAAGTTCAGTATACTTGATCCACTCAATTATGCTTCCCTAAATATTTTTTTTAGGGCCTTCATTATGCCCCCTTCATCTCATCGTCCTCCCATGGGGTGCATCTACTAGGCCTCTCCACATACCATTTTGGATTAAGGGCATATGTGGTCATATGTAGTGGCATATTCGGCTTCTCCCACCTCTTTTGAATGATGGGCTCAATATGCTCATTTTAGAACTCTAGGGTGGGGTCCCTCACCCAAATAGTGGCCTTCATATGGCAAAGAATGTTGTCAATGCACTCATATATCTTGCCATTGTTTGGGCCCCATATATGATGACGTTGAAAACCGGAGATATTATTGATGTGATGTATTTCTCATCGGCCCAAAATGTGTCTCTCACCACCACTTCCTTCACCCTCTTCCCTTGCTTTGTCTTGGATTCCGACCACATAGTCCAAAACCGGAGATATAATTGATGTGATGTATTTCTCATCGGCCCAAAATGTGTCTCTCACCACCACTTCCTTCACCCTTTTCCCTTGTTTTGTCTTCGATTTTGACCACATAGTCCACGTTTGTGTCATGATCATAATTTGCAGGGGCTTTTGCAACTCAAGCATCCTATCTAGCAAAACAAATTAGGATGCAAAGTGGGTGTCAATTGGATTGAGGAATTCCTTCCTCAAAAAGCTTTGAAAGAGTGCCAACAATGTGTGGTGATTGCATATGAACATCTGCACCTCCCTAGCATCAACCACTATCTTTTGGCCTACTGAAATTTTCGATGTCTTTTAGTGCATTGTTCACGGCATGCACAAATCACGAGGTTCAACAGATATGCTTGTAGGTAGCCTCCTCCAGCGTACTCCCTGCTTTGCACACGTAAGTTGCATATGTAACTATATGTACAACATTGGTAGGGCCAAACTCCTCAATGACATCCTTTAAAAACTGGAACTGAAACTCTGCATCTTTGTGCTTCCTAGAACAATCAACTGTCCTCAAGAAGTATGGCCCATCTTTGCAGGGGACAATGATATTGATGAGTGGGTGGTATCTAATATTCATCCACTTATCCATGATAATGTTGCATCCATGAGACATCCATGTGGCCTTCATCTCCTCTATCAATAAAATTCCTTTGGAATAGTTCATATCCAACACTGTAGTCCTCAGTTTGATGTCTCTTGGTGTCACATAACTTGGACTTGCTTTGGATACCTTAGCTATAGCCTCCTTGTAATAAGTAGAGTGAACAACATTATATGGGATCCCTACGGCATAGAAGAATTTTCTGATTGCATCGTTGGCCTCCTCCCTAGCCTTTGTATCAAACATGTTTACAATTGGATTGGGGCCTGCCCCCATAGTTTTCCTCTTCCTCCTGGCCTTCACTTTAGTCAGTCCAAAACCTAGAACCTACTGCAGCATGGGGGAAAGAATTCTTAGAAGTCCTACTAGAGCTACTATGGGTGCCAATGCCGATGCCACTGCCAGTGCCACGATTTGCTGGAATTTCAGCATGGTATCTCTATTAAAGTTCCTGACAATCTTTGCCTTTTGATCAAGGTCGAGTTTTTCACAAATGCCAATCCTTTATTTGGTAATGCGCAGTTAGTGTGCATTGGTCCTCGTGATGTTGCCATACCAAGTCAATGGACAAAAATTACATGTCTATTTTTTACTTCCCCTCCACTTTTGGATTTCTCAATAATATGAGCAAATTGTTGCAAAGGTTTTTTTGGGTTGAATGGTCATTTGAAAAATTCAGCCAACATCTGAGAGAGGCAATTGGTCTTTACGGCACTCGCAATTGAACTCCCTGTTCGCACTAACGCGACAACTTGCCTCTCTCCTTGCCCCCCACAAAGGTCACCACTCCCACCCATCTCATAATCACCATCACTATCAAAAGAACTCATTTTGAAATTTGGGATTGCAAATTTAAAAAGAAACAGTAATAAATAACTTGAAAATTGAAAAAATAAAAAACAGTAAAGAACAACCATTTCATATTAAAAATTTAAAAAATTTAAAACATGAACAGCCAATGCCATGGCCATTGCCCACCCATTTTTTATTTACTATTTTCAATATTCAATTTTCATTTTAAAAAAAAAAAAAATCTGAAAAACAACTTGAAAAAAGCCAGCGAAGAGAATATAGTAACTAGAATGTACATTTTGCATTTTGAAAAAATAAACATAAATAATAATAATACATATTAAAAAAATTGTATCTTAGTTCTTAGCATTTTACAGCCAATGCCATGGCCGTTTCCCACCCATTTTGTATTTTACATTTTCATTTTGAACAAGAAACAACTTTAAAAAAAATGGCCAAGCCATTGCCCACCTATTTTATATTTCACATTTTCATTTTGAACAAAAAAAAACAACTTAAAAAAAACAGCCAAGCCATTGCCCACCCATTTTGTATTTCACATTTTCATTTCAAACAAAAAAGTCAATCTAAATAACAACTTTTACCAAAAAACAGCTAAGGGAATGTAGTATGTAGTTGCATAATATACATATTACATAACTGTTGTTCTTTGCTCTTGCTCTTGCCATTACTCTTATCTAGCCCTTGCCTTTGCCCTCTTTCTCCTCATTTCCTCTTCTTCTCTAAGCTCTTTTCTCAAGCGTGATTTAAAATAATAGGGTTGGGTCTTTTTACAAGTTTGAATGGCACTTTTAGGGTTAGGTGTTCATCGTGTTATGTTTTTTATTCTTTTTATGGCCTTTTTTAAATTTATAGCTGTTTTGTTAAACCCCAAATGGGAAGTGCCATAGAGGACGTCCCTCAATAGTCTTGGTGACGTCCTAGACATTCTCCACAAGTGCTAAAAAAAATGGGACGTCCTGAGGAAGTTCTTTGACTTCTAGCGATGCCACAATCAAAATCATTGTATTGAAGCATGGGGAGATGTTTACCCGCCATCCTGCCATCCTGCTATCCCAAAAGCATTGAAGATGTCCCGTACTATTCAAAACTAGGGGGACACGTTCCCGTGTAACTTTGTCAATAATACCTTTAGTGACACTTGAAGTGAAGGAATCTCAAGCTCTAAGGACAAGACTGCATATGCACCATAGACCAAAGAATTGGGGGTTGCCCTCGTGGCTGCCCTTGCGCTTGTTTTGTATGCCCGTAAAACATAATGTATTTGATTATACCAATCTTCACTGTGTTTGCTCACTATCTTACATAGAATGTTAACAATCGTCTTATTAGTTTTTCTGTCTTGGCTGTTTCCTTGTGGGTAATGAAGCATCTAAAATGTATGGCGTGTTGTCCCCAAAAATAGACTTCTCATTTTTGGGACAACATGTGAACTATTTTGGTTCAACAGACCAAAATAATCTCTTCCTTTCTCGAAATTGCTCTGGGCATTCAAAGTTCTCCATTTTTCAAGGCCTTTGCTTAAATCTACGGACTTTGCAGGCTTAAATCTACAGACTCTGCAGATATGTTTCTATAGACTCAACATGCTTGAAATTAGTAGGTTCAACAGGTTCAAAGGCTTCTGCAGGCGAGTTCAATCAAAAGAACAAGTTTCCAACACTTAGTCATTTTCAGGATTGGTTCAACGACTTGGTTCAACCAAAAATGTTCATTGGCAAGCTTCTAAGCAAGGATTGAACCATTGAACCGTTGAACCTTGAACCAAAAAGGTTCGAGGGTTCAATGGGTTCAAGGTTCAACGTCGTCGGCAAAGAGTTAAGCGCATTTGTCAAGGTTCAAAGTTCAACCGTTCCACGGCTTCAAACACTCAGCGAAAAAACAAAGGCTTGAACTGTTGAACCTTGAACCATTTTGGTTCAACGGTTCAACGGGTTCAACGACCAATTGTTTCAACGCGCTTGGTTCACAAGATCAAAAAGACTTAGCCAAATAACGAAGAATGAACCAATTGAACCATTGAACTATTGAACCAAAGTTGGTTCAATCGGTAAGTTCAAGGGGCTGCCCCAAAGCCAAAGAAACAAGTGCCCTTGCAGAGGGCAGCGAGCAAAAACGGACAAAGTGAACTCCTTCGGAAAAATGAACAAGGCAAAAGGCAAAGTAGAGTCCTTCGGACAAATTGTCTGAAGGAATTCACCCGAGAAGAAAGCCCGACTGAAAGTGAAGGAAAAGCCCGACTGAAAAGACAAAGTGCAGCGGAAGCCGCCACGTGTCCATTATAAAGCAGAGCGGAAGCCGCCACGTGTTATCTTCTGCAGGACTCTCAAAAGGTTTTTAAAGCTTCTATAAGTTAAGCGGAATACGTCACGTGTCCTGTCATGACTCAGCAGAACGTGACAAGTGTTTGCATCCGCGTTCCCCTTTTGAAGTTGTTCGAGCAAGACGTGTCGTGGATCCCATTTTCCGTAAGTTTCTAATGAGTTTCATAACAACGGAACTTGCCACTTGTCAAAGACGCAGAAAGGACCCCCCAAAGACTTAGACAAGAAGGGCTAGAAAGGACAAAGAAGCAACATGGACGATTCCAAAGGCAAGTTCAATTAAAGCGATGGTTCAACCAGAGAGCAAAGAAGCGCTTAAGCAGGGAAGCGATGGACTAAAAGAGACAGAATGAACCGACGAACCGATGAACCAATGAACTTTCAAATGGTTCATAGGTTCAAAGTTCAACACGGTTCAAGTAGCTAGTGACCATTGACGGTCCCGCGGACGTCAAATTTAAAGTGAGGGAATATCCGTGGAAATTCAAATAGAGCGCGGAATTTAAAGAAAGAACCAAGCGACTCGCTGAAAAGGGGGCCCGAAGACTCAAATTGCTACAGGGGAGAGAAGATCAATGCAAAAGACCGGAAATATCTTCAAAAGAGTTATTTCTAGTAGTTGAAATAGTGGATCAAGTAGACTTCTGAGCGCACCAAATCAAGGACGCAAGCCTGTTTTTCTTCCATGAAGTAATGGTGAATTGGACAGCTGCGTAGACATCAAAAAAATGACCAGACAGTCCATACTAAGAAGAGACATTAGAGGAATGGACACGCCATAGTTATGGCAATGCACTGTTCCCAGCATGGTCCCTCTAGACAGAACTGAAGGCGCATTGAAGACGTTGACTGCAGCATGGGCCGTCCCATGGGAAAGAACGCCAAGCCTTGCGTGGTTGCTATAAGATTGTAATTTCTCTCATTAGTAAAGGAGACTTTTCATTTTTACAGGAGCGAAACTCTACCCAGTTGAAAGGAGAATACTGAGACTTTGAGCTCAGATTGTAATTTCATTTCATTTTATTTGAATGAGAAAGCAAGTTGTTTGCAGACTTTGTGCTGTTTTGGCTTTTATCATTTTAGGAGATTATTCTTATGTTTGTCTTCTGAATGTGTTCTCATCTATTTAATTTGGCAAGCAGAATTAGTGAAAGTAATTAGTAAAGTGTCCTTAAAATCAACTGTGAGGAAGACTTTGTGCTTTCATAATTGTTTTCAGTATGTGTTTTTCTTTTCCTTCTGTTTTGAGGATTTTTGGGACGACTTTGTGCCCCCATTATCCTTTGTGTTTTACTCTTTGGGCAGTTGAGGTGGAAACTTTGGGTTCTGTTTCATCCTGCTGGTTATTGCGCTTGTGTTACTAGCTTCTTGTTACTACCTGAAAGAAACTCCTGTTGTTTCTTGCAAGAACACTTCTGAAAGAAGAGAAGTGCCTTCAGTGTTTTCACCAGGATTTTCTCCTTTGTGAACATCGTCTCTGAAAAAAGAGAGATGGATGATGCATCCTACCCCTGAGTGTTATTTTCTGCATATTTATAGTATATAGCTCCTACGTATTTATAGGGAACCTCCCCTTGATGAGAGGAGAGATTTGTCCACCTCTGATGTAGTAAACCTGCACACTAGGCCGACCAATCTCCTTTGCTGTGGATGATAAGATCTATTTTGTTCAATCAGACAACTGACTGGCAAAATATTCACCCAACATGGCAAATCCTATATTTAGTCCACAATACTTCTTAACCATTTTATTCTTAAAAGAGGAACCATTATCTATGATAATAGAGGATAGTAGGCCAACCCGAGAGATAATGTCTCATGAGAAATCTACAAATGTCTTCCTCTGTGGTGGATTCCAAAGGTATGGCTTCAATCCATTTTGTAAAATATTTGGGGGTTGTGATAATAAACTTGTGACTTTTTGATGATGGAGGGTTAATCTTTTTGACTAAGTCAATTTCTCAAATGCAAAATGGCTAGGTAGAAGCAATAGGTTGCAATTCTTGAGATGACGCATGTGTAAGATTACTATGTATTTGACATTGCTCACATATCTTTGCATACTCATGGCATTCATGTTCCATTGTAAGCCAATAATAATCCATTCCTAACAATTTGTATGACATGGATTTGCCACCAAAATGTCCACCACACTCACTATCATGAACTTCTTGTAGCACCAACTTTACTTCTTTGTGCCCAAGGCATCTAAGCAATTGCCCATCAAATGACCTTTTGAAAAAGGCATCTCCAATTATATCATATCTATGGCATCTATTTGTAATTTTCTTTTGTCACTTCTTGAAAAGTGAGGGGCAGTAATTTCTTCTAATTAGAAGTTGAATATATCCGCATACCATTTTGAGTTGTGGGTATCACTTTCTAATGCAAATACATCTAAGGCATCCAAATTTGGTGATTCAATGGTAGGCTGTTGTAATTGTTTATTGGTCAATATGGCATGATCATTTGTAATGTCAATAGGAACAAAGGAAGCAGCACTCACCATAGCATCTGTGCAGTAGTTATTTCTTCTAGGAACGTTATCAATCTCAGACTCATCAAACGAGGTGATCAAACTAATTACTAAATCTGTATATGGAATCAAATTGTTATTCTTTTGTTTGATAGGCATTTGTTACTTGGTTTACGACAAGTTGAGAGTCACCATACACTTTGATAGATTTAATCTTTAGAGCACGTGCTACATGGAGTCCTAGAATCAAAGTGTCATATTTAGCCATGTTATTTGTACATGAAAATCCCAATCGGTATGCTAGTGCCCTGGTCTGTCCCTGGGGGGGGGTGATCAATACAATATCAAGCCCAAAACACTTGAAGCACATTTAGACCTGTCAAAATACATGGTCCAAATCTTATTTTCATTTGTACACATAACAAACTCATCTTAAAAGTTGTAATCTATAAAAGTGTGGAATAGGGGAGTCTCGGCTAGTTGGTCTATGATAACTTGCGCTTTAATTGATTGTTGCGATAAAAATTTAAGATCAAATTCCATAAGTAGTATGACCCACTTAGCTGTTCTTCCGGATAGATATGGCTTAGACATCATATGTTAGAGAGGATCAATCTTGGCGCATTCTTTGTTATCATCATCATATTGTGCAAGGAGGTTCCCTAAGGCATGGTTAGTGGCAAAAATATGCAACAATATGGGCCAGTCGGGGATAAGTGGCATGATAATTGGGGGATCAACTAGATATTATTTAAGTGCATCGAAAGCTTTTTGACAATATCCATCCCACTCAAAGATGGTGTCTTTTCATAATAATTATGAAAATGGTTGGGTTCTATTGGCTAATTGAGCAACCAATTGTCTAATGGCTTGAATATTTGCTTGTAAACTTCTCAATTGCTGAAGATCCTCAGGTGGAGGCATTTCAATGATGGTTTGAACTTTCTTAGGATCAACTTCTATACCTCTCTGGAGATGATAAAACCCAATAGTTTTCTTGATGTATTGTCTTAATCATTCAAATATCTTCTGCAAATCATGTATATGATTTTAATGGTTTTAGATTTTCCTAAGATATCAACATAGTCTTCTAGGATGTTGTGCATGTAATTGTGGAATATATGTGTCATTGCTCTTTGATAAGTGTTCCTTGCATTTTTCAATTTGAAAGGCATGACAACATTGAAAAATGTTTCCCGGGGGTTGCAAATGTAGTTTTCTATTGGTCACTAGGATTAATCTTGATTTGATTGTAACCGGAAAATCCATTCATAAAGGGGAGCATCCCATACCCAGCTATGGAATTGACTATCATATCAATGTTAGGCAAAGGGAAGTCATCCCTGGTACATGTTTTATTTATCTCTAAATTTGGTGTAAATCTTGATGCCCCCTTTTGGTTTGCCAACTGGGATGATGTTGGAAATCCACTCTGAGTGATCAATAGGGAAAATAAAACAAACATCATGCAACTTTTGGATTTCTTATTTAACCAACAAAGCAACCTTAGGATGCATCTTTCTAATCTTTTGTTTCATGGGTTTAGCATCAGGATTGACAACTAAGTTATATACTACAATTGATGTAAAAATACAGGAATATCGTCATAAAACCAGCAAACATATCTTGAAACAGTTTTAATAATGCAATATAAGCTTCTTGTTCTTCAAGAGTTATTGAACACCTATCTTTATAATCTTTGGTGAGTCATCAGTGCCAATATTAATAGCACGCGTCATCGTTTAATAGTGTTGATCTATCTTCGACATATGGTGCAGTTGGTAAGGTGTCTCAACTATCTAAGGAAACTTCATCATCACCGGATGAGGGCTCACTTTGCCCCAAATAAGCGTGAATATGCTATGCAAAAGGCAATCTATTCTTATGATAATAAGTTGGTAAGTCGTCATATAGTCCCAAATATTCTTTGAAGGCTTCATCATTGAAAAACATATCTGGGTGAGGACTCACAGATGTAGTGACATTCTTGACTAGCATAGGATGTACAAGTTGTATAGTCATGACATTGCCCTTTTCTTGTGAGTGATTCTTGGTGAATTTGGAAAACTGGTTATGGATAGATTTGTCTATTATGGCATTCTCATTGTTATGAGCTCCTAAGTATCAATGATCCACTTTGAAAGGCACACTTTGAACTTGAGAATCCTTGCTATATCCGAGACCCTGCTTAAGCGTACGACTATTTGGAATAATAGGTTCTATAATGTCTTGCCCATGTTTACCTTGACCTGACCTATGTTGGAAATCCACTTTGAGTAATCAATAGTTATAATGAAGCAAATGTCGTGCAACTTTTGGATTTCTTCTTTAACCAACAAAGCAACCTTAGGATGCATCTTTCTAATCTTTTGTTTCATGGGTTTAGCATCAGGATTGACAACTAAGTTATATACTGCAATCGATGTAAAAATACCAAGAATATCGTCATAAAACTAGGCAAACATATCTTGAAACACTTTTAATAATGCAATATAAGCTTCTTGTTCTTCAAGAGTTAATGCAACACCTATCTTTATAATCTTTGGTGAATCATTATTGCCAATATTAATAGCACGTGTCATCGTTTAATAGTGTTGATCTATCTTCGACATATGGTGCAGTTGGTAAGGTGTCTCAACTATCTAAGGAAACTTCATCATCACTGGATGAGGGCTCACTTTCCCCAAAATAAGCATGATTATGTAGTATCCCTATATAGAAATTTTGTTCACACTTGCAATTTTTCTGATTTTAGCTTGCAGACATTTTGTCAAACATTATGCATACAATCTATTATGAATAAATTCTGATTGCAATCACTTAGAACAGCTGTAACTAGAATTCTATATCATATATTCATAAAAAATTAATACCATCATTCATAGATTACTCAAGGCATTTTGTCAAACAGTTGGCAATCTTTTTATAGAACTAAAAACAATTAACATGAACTATATAGTTTGCTGTTCCAGAAGTCAGAATTACAAATATGTAAATACTTATTTTTCTAACCTCCAAAATGATGCCAAATATACTATCAATAATGAATGCCAAAGATGCTAGTCTGGGTTTAAATGTGATCAGCACTAGAAATGAGCGATCAGGACCTCCAAATCTCTTGTTACAACAAACTAATCACATAAATCTTCACCGGAACAACAATACCCTGAGTTGGCCATATAAGAATGGTCTGAAAACTTCAAGAAATGGCAGCGTCCAACCTTCAAACTACCTGAAACACAATATATAGCTGTGCCTAGGGTTTTGAAACCCAAACTCCTTAGCACTCAGGAAAAACAATATAATTCTAGAAAGATAATTCTCCCTTCAGCACAAACCTCTTCAATCTTCAATCAAACTGCACAGTTGTGAACTCTAAATGCATCCACCCATGATTGGCTAGGTGGGTTTTCGTCCACGAAACCAATATTGCCTTAGGGTTTTCGTCCTAGGGCAGTAGCTGAACAAATGCTCAAGCTCTTAATAGAGTTTTCAAAAATATGAAATATTCAAAATGAATAACTTTTCCCCCAAATCCTCCTTTTATAACCCTCATGAAAAAAAATACTTTATTTTCTTTTATTTTCCTGTTCAACTCATAAAGTGTCCCATTTTTAAATTAATTTTTACTTTTGTACTTCAAGTCTAGTGACACTTTATAAAGTCACTTTATAATTTCCCTTGTCCAGCGTAATAATTAATTAAATATAAGCAATCATTAGAAATGACTCATGACAATTTATAATTTAATTAATTAAATATTCGCTTTGTCCCTTCCCAAATAGCCCACGGGAATTAAATAGGCTAAGGGTCTTCGTTGACAGTTTATGCAGAAGAAGGGGACATTACAGATTACAGTGTGTAAAAGGCAATCTATTCTTAGGATAATAAGTTCGTAAATTGTCATATAGCCCCAAATATTCTTTCAGGGCTTCATCATTGAAAAACATATCTGG
Organism: Torreya grandis; assembly: GCA_037957365.1. Classification (NCBI taxonomy): domain Eukaryota; kingdom Viridiplantae; phylum Streptophyta; class Pinopsida; order Cupressales; family Taxaceae; genus Torreya; species Torreya grandis. The sequence continues at coordinate 864,962 of JARHVA010005683.1, read as the reverse complement.
GTGAGGACTCATAGATGTAGTGACATTCTTGACTAGCTTAGTATGTACATGTTGTATAGTCATGACATTGTCCTTTTCTTGTGAGTGATTCTTGCTGAATTTGGAAAACTGGTTATGGAGAGATTTGTCTATTATGGCATTCTCATTGTTACGAGCTCCTAAGTATCAATGATCCACTTTGAAAGGCACATTTTGAACTCGAGAATTATCGCTATATCTGAGACCTTGCTTAAGCTTATGACTATTTGGAATAATAGGTTCTATAATGTCTTGCCCATGTTTACCTAGACTTGACCTTTGTATCCCATTTTTGGTACATATTTCAATCCAAATCCATACTTTTCTAAAGCAATTTGAACTAGGCTAAGAGTTTGTTTTGGCTTAGTATAACAACAGTGGTGTACCATAGGCCCTTTTCCTTTATCTTCGTAAGATGGCGTAACATTAGTTATAGGGGATTGAATATGTTTTCCATAATCTTGTGGGGTAAGATAGAGTTGTCCAATGTCAAATGCGCTCATATCATGTCTAGATTCCCCAGGGCCAATTGATGTAAAATTAAGCTTGGATAATCGTTTGTCCATGCTATGAGTTTGGTTATCACGATCCTCTTGGGTTCTAATACTTTCACCTTGTTCAAAGTTTGTTGGTTTAATGGAATGACTTGTTGGGGTGGCATAATGGTTGGTTGAGGCCTATTTAAATGTCACCCCATTGAAAGTTTGTTAGTCGGTTTATTGGAATGACTTGTGGGGGTGCCATAATGGTTGGTTGAGGCCTATTTAAATCTGGTATTCTGATATCTTTGGGATCTATCATTTTGCTAAATGGAAAGGGTACATCATCTGTGGACATGTATATATAATTCCCTCGTGTATGAATTTCAAGTATCTATGCAACGTGGATGGGACATCACTCATGGCATGAATCCATGGTCTCCCAAGTAAGACATTATAACTGACATCATTAGATATTACATAGCTTTTTGTGGCTATCCAAGAGACTTTCTTGGTTGGTTATCAAAACCCTTAATGATTGCTTGTCTTCGAATTCCAAGTCACAACTAGTATTTAATCCCGAGCTATTATCCATGAGGACTCTTTTGATCCCTTTGTTGTTAATCGTGACTTGAATGTGTAAGGGTAAATGTTGATTGACAATATTGTTAAAAGGTACTCATCATGCTCAAAGGCAATAAGGTTCTTACTATCCGACAAAGATTTAACAACAGAAACAAAGTGAGAAGGTTGAGTATCACGTAGAAAAGTGGTCTCATCTAAGGCCTTATAAAGAAAGAAAGAAAGAAAGAAAGAAATGAATTATATTAATGTCCATGAATGACCAAAAGTATGTCAATGGGACTCGAGAATATAACCAGTTACAATAGAATGTGCTAGGGTAAAATGAGCCTAGGATCAATGACTAACTAAATAAAAGAAGAATAACAAAAGCATTGAAAATAAACGAAGGGTAAACCCAACACAGTAAATCCTTCAACCCATTGGTTAGGCTACCAATACAAATAGCCCGTGGGGGGAGTAAGAACCCCCGAAAGACTGGATGATAGTCCCATCAAACATCTTTGATTGTGCCTGGGATAGAGAAATCATTTGTGTTATCATCAATCACTATGAAAGGGCCAATGCAGGATCTGATAATGCTCATCGAGGAATGTCTAAGGTTGAGGAAGCCGAGTTGGGTAATCTTAGGAGAAAGCAAAGCACTCCCCCTAGAATCCCTCCTAACATCCAAGGCTGAAGACACTCTCATGGTAGCAGAGAAACTCGTAATGTGTGTTTGTGCCCACGACCCATGAAGCGGTCACAAAGGAGCAGATCCATGACATTGAGTAGGGGCAAATCTTCATCTCTGAGAGCTAGTGTATTGGGGTACCTTAGTAGTAGTGATGTGCAAAGACGAGTGCCACCTCATTGACGTACCCCCTTAGTGTGTGAAGCAACAATATTCGAAGGGCTCTTAATGACACCAACCTTTGTGATGGGCCGAAAGAAAGAGGTGATTGATCAGCGTAGGGGCTTTAGGGGCTCCCTGTAGGGACTTGCATCGAAGGGTGACAACCTCGCAAAGAAAAAGGGCTAGGCATCATTGGTTTAGGTATCGAAAGAAAGTGGATAGTCATAGAATGTTGCTCGAGTCTCTATAAATACAGTGATATCTCCCCTGAATCTCATAATAAATAAGGCATCTTAAATTACAATGCTCCTCAGTCTCCACCTCTTGGAGGGAGCAAAGATGACATATCCAGTGTCCATGAGAAATATGATGATTAGTCTCAACCCGCAAATGGTGTGAGCACACCCTTATTGGTTGAGGGGAAACCTCAATCCATGAGACCAATGATGCTGGAGATAGTTAGGGCGACGATTGACACCATCCAACATCTGCAAGAAATGCTTAGCATAAAAGACAAACTTGGGGCTGAGTAGAGGAGAGGTCTAAGTGACTTGGATGTACTTCTTTTAGATATCTTCTCCAACAACTCTAATGATGACCTCCTTTAAGGGAAGAAGCCGAGGAGGGGTATCCAAAGATGTAAGTAATTCTAAAATTGATATCTTGGCATGAGTGTTCTTAAGTTGATTTAAAATATCATAGTCTATGGCGGCTTGCAATACAACCCTTGGGGATCGAGGAAGGTTAGGAGGGATGTTTTGGTTAATCCCTCCTCAATGCTGAGAAGGAACTGAGGGGCTATTGCATTTCGTGCTCTAGCCATTCGATTCATTACATTATCTACCTCATAATAGGGCATCATACAATGAGCAACACAAGATCTATCTCTAGAAGGTACTAAGGTGAATCTATCAATTTCAAGGGCATGAACACAAAGAACCATCTTTACATAGAATCCTATCATGTTCTACACCATATGCTCGTATTTTATGATATATCATGCATAATAACACACAAAAGCTAGGGACATCCCATATAGACACTATCATAAAAGTGCATGTTATAAGGGAATCACATCTATCCATAATAAGTACTAAGGAGCACAAGAATATACACGATCTACAACGGGAGGGAGAACTAGGGCTAATAAAGGCCAACATGATATGGCAGAACCTTACGCAAAAGGCTACAATATAGAGCACAACCGAATGATATGGTGATTTTCAAGGATTTGGAATAAACACAAGGAACTAGTGTTTAATGATGGAGAAACAAATAGACTCACCTTTAGGAAAATCAAATCTGTAAAAATCATAGCAAGGGCTGGCCCTAATAGGGAAGGGAGCATGCAATGCAATGCGGTTTCACCAAAATGTTGTATGGTAAAGTGGATCTAGGTCAACAACACTACACTAAACCATATTAATATGTATACAATTTAGATATGAGCAAAATACAACAATATAACAATAAAAAAAAACTTGTGCAAAAGGAAGTAAATTAAATGCTTTAAATTGATGAAAATAGGGTTCTTAGATAAAAACCAAACCTGTGTATTGTTGGACACTGAAATCAGGTGAAAGTAGGTCCAAAGACTGATCTGGAGGAAACCCAAAAAACTTGTGTAGAGTTGATGAAGTGCAAAAAATGACTAGGAGCATAGTGGTACGTCCTCCTTGTATGACCAAGAGAGTAATTGTACTCTCATGGAAAGAGAGAGAGTATGCTCCTGGTTAAATTGTGTTACGTCCCAAAACCAATTTGATGAATGCCTTTGCTTTTTCTCTTCAAAAACCTCGCTTACTTTGTCGTAGTTCACTGTAGATATCCCAAAAATGATCCTCTCATATCCCAATCAAGAGCCTCCAAATCAATATTCAAGAACCATCTTATTTAAAGAAATGACTCCCAAAATATTTAGACAATGGGAATGTGACACGTCAACCCACTCGTCAAAACTCACCCAACTCTCTTACAAGCCTACACCCTTTTCTTACAAACCTATTTATTGTTTTAGAAGTCCACATGGCTTCTTCTACTTATATTGACTCCTATTACATAATTCTTATGACCAACATGGGTTCTCTTACATTCTTCTTATCAAGGCCCATAAATGAGGTGTTTGATGACCCTCAAGACTTTCTAAGGTCTTACAAACCCACGCACCCCTAAGGTATAGGTCCAAGGTTCAAAGAGGCTTTTTAGAAGAGGCTAACTTGCAAAACACTCCAACTTACAAGAAGGTCTATTTGCAAATCTGAGTATGCATACGTGTGGTGGGTTCAAGGGTCAACTCAAACCCACACAAAGGTTCAATGAAACCTTATGAAGGTTTATAAGACAAAGGAAGATAAATTATAAAAGGGTTTTTAGGCAAAAAGGTCCAAAATGTAAAATACTCTAAAAGTAGCTAGCGGGTTACTAGGAAACTAGTGAAGCAAAAATTTCAAATTTGACAAGGTTGAAACATGGTCAAACAAAGGTTAGAAGTGCACGTGGATTTGAAAAAACATGATTGGTGCTCTGGTATACCTGCCCTTAGCCACCCTGCCACCTACGCCCTCATTGCAAACACCAAATACATCCATAGCAATAAATCATAATTACTAGTGAATCACAATTAAGTAAGGTATACATTCCAGACAAGATCCAAAGCAACATCACAATATTCATAGTAATCTCAAAACATTAGAAAAGGGCATACATATCTTGTGCAAGACTTGGCTATTATCCTCAAGGGCTTTCATTCTTTCCTCAAGGTGAAAAACTGTTTTCCCACTCCATATTGATACCACGACTAGAAGATTTTCCTTGCCTCTTCACCTCTAGAGGTGGAAGCCTGTAAGGCAATTAATATGCCTAAGCTTTTGGCGAGAGGAAAGTGATTTCCTCATCTTGTGCCAGCAAGGCAAGTGACAGGTGGTAAATTTCCCATATCGCCATTTGCTACTCCAACATAGGCAGAGCAACTAGGGGAAAAGCTGACTTTGCAAGAAATTGAAACACATATAGGTTGTGTTTGCAAGAGTAAACACAACCAACTTTCTGAGGAAATCGTTTCTGATTGGTTCCACTATCCTTTTCACCTCGGGGACGTTCCCACACCCACCCAACCAAGAACATGACGAACAAGGTCCTTCCCCATCCCATCAAGCACAAAACAAGAACGCAGACAATCAAGGTCCTCCCCCATCAAGAACAAAGCCCTCCCGATCCCTTCGAGCATAAGAACATGAGATGAAGGTCCTTCCCCATCCCATCACATCAAGGTCTCTGTTCAACTGTACCTTTTTTCGTAGGATTTAGTGGGTACTTCGAATTCTCCCCAAATCATGTCTCCATGATTCCTCATGCACCCCTAAGGGGACTCTATGGAACATACCTAATAACTTGTATTGTTATGGTCCTTAACCCGTGGAAGCCTTTAAGTATAAAATGAAACCTTTGTATATCTAAAACCACAAACATAATTTTCAAAAGAAAGACATTTCATGTGAAAGTATACATCGGCATAATTCCAATGATATATACCCACACTCGTGCCTATTCTTGGCAAAACGCTAGAAAATGACCATTTGAAACTCATTTTCTCCATTTTAACCTTGCTGACATTAACACACCGGTAGTTGATAACATTAATGAAAATCATATAAAACAAGTTAAATGGCTCATATTTACAATCAATCACTTTGATTTCCCTCTCCTAGTTAGTGAAGGGGATCTAATAGAGGAGACTGTTATTGACTTTGTGATTCTGAAGTCAACTAACTTGTGTTAGAAGATGTCAATGCATTGATATGTTGGGTTTTGTGTTATTTAACTACTGACATCAATATTGAGGATTATGACATCAACAAAGTAAGAATTTGGCATTATTTGATTAACCATCTAAATTGAATGTTTTTTGACTGTTATAAATGTTGTTTTGACCACAATTATTGCTCTTTGACTATTATAGAAATATCATCCATAAAGAGATCAACTCCCATCTCAAAGTGAGAGAAACTAGAACATGCTGAAAGAAAGTGTGGCAGTCTCATCCCCCCCAACAACATTCCCTAAAGATATAGGAATGAAATGTGGAGAATCTACCCAAAATCCTGATATGATCAAATGCTGAAGCCTCCTTTGAAGTAAACTATCACTCCAAGCTATAAATTATATGTACAAATTTCTCTGAAATTGAGTGCCCAAAAAACATGAAGCAAGATATTGAAAACTCATTATCACAAATGGTGGATGTCATAAGGTTCCTATACAATTTCCCTCATGTAGCAGATAAATAGGGCTGAAAGAATCGCACCATGCATAGAGATCGAAAAAATGTGCAATCTGAAAAAAACAAGGGCTCCAACTGATTCTGTATGAAAAGTTAACGCGATTTTATGATCGCCTTTCAGGCAAAAAGAATAACTGCCCTACAACAGTCCAATGGACATCAAATTTAGGATGGATGGTTCATGCCCTAAATTGATGATTGCTAAAAAAGCAGAAAAGTGAACTCTGCTATTTTTCTGTGAGGATTCCAGATTTGCAGGCTTTGGTAAAATTTGGCATAGATCCCAAGAAATGTGCGATTTGTGATTTGGGAAGTAACATCATCTTCTCAGTTGTGAGCCCTTGATTTGTGAAACCACAGCGTTAGGATCCTCTCCTAGCGAGCTATTTTTGGCAGAAGAAATTAGATAGATCATAAAAATTTGCAAATTTCTCAAATGAAGGAAATACAAAGGGTCCTCTCCCGACTTCAGGTCTAGGACATTTCTGTTATGCTCTTGACCAACCAGATTGGCTGATTGGTCTCGTGGTAGGGGGTATAGTCTAGATCGGTCAATCGGTCTCATGATAGGGGATGTCCTTGGTCCTCCTGGTAGTCCTCCATCCTCTAGGTAGTACTTCATCCATGATCCATCCAATAAGAGAGAAGGTGGGTGGGGCGGGCCCCTATATATCTATGGGGCAAGGGCTCAGTTAGATACGTGATATGAATAGTGTCTCTCTCAATACTATACCATGCGGGTAATTTATAGAACGGCCACTTGGCTAGCCCCTATCTATATTTAGCCAACCCCTATCTAATTTATATATGGCTCGGCCTCCTAAGCAGAACTCTGTATGAATGTCGGTGCCCTATCTATCTATAAAACCCTACTATATATGGCTCAGCTTCTCGAGAGAACTAGAACTGTCGGTGTGAGGGCCCCACACATTAGATAGGGGCCCTCAATCTCCTCCTTGCCCATTTGGCACTCGACGGGACTGACTCTAGTACATGCACTCGACTCTCAGAGCAGTTTGCTATCGTTCAAACCTCGACCTCCCAAAATTGTGAAATGGAGATTCACACCTGCTCTAATGCCGTGAATTTCACAACCATTACAGAAGAGCATTGAATGGAATCAACACATTACATAGACATGCAAGAGAAAAGAGAGCATAAATATATAAAAAGAACACATGATATGATGAGGTGCCTTTTGATACCAAAATATCTCACTAAAGTGAATGATTACTCGTCTTAACAGGGGAAGTATCAGGAAGGGGATGATGCCTAACATGTAAGAACTGTAGCTGTTTCACTATCTATTGATTATCCTCTTGAAAATTATGAAGTCTCTCCTCAATCCTGAAAAATTGGTAATTCACATATGCCAAGAAAAACTACCTCCTTCCAACTAGTCCTATAGTCTATCTGTATTTCCTGTTTACCTGGAAACTACAGCTCACAAACTGCCAACTCAATAGCATGGAAAACTTAAACAAACATGAGACTAAAATATCAACCCATGATATTGTTCACAATTCTTCCACATGACAGATTGTCTCTTGCCATTCGGAAAATTCACATCTCCATCCAAGGAAAGAAAGAATACGTTGGGAAAGAATACATTGTTTTTTTTCTTTGGTAAGGGCCTTTGCTACAAAAGGATGAATTCCTTCGGACTTTTGTCCGAAGGAATGGTTCATCAAAGAAGGCTTCTGCTAAGGACACAACTTCAGAGAAGTGCTAAGGACATAAGTCCGCAGGGAATAAGGAAGGAAAGAGCCTAAGACAAAGGAAGTAATTCCTTCGGACTTTTTGTTTGAAGGAATACTTCGGAGAATCCAAAAGTCCGCCCAAAAAGCAAGGAAAAGCCAAGTAATAAGAAACAAGAAATCCGAAGGGCATTCTCAGCAAAGGGTGTCTTTTGGAAGGTAGAGGAGGGCAAAACAAGAAACTTGAAGGGTAAGTACCCTTTGGAAGGGTCATTTTCAACAATCCCGAAGGGCACCTACCCTTCGGGAAGGTACACGTCAAATTCGGGACCCCTGCGAAAAACCCGCGTGCCGTACAATTTTTCCAACAAAGGCACAGATGGGGGACAGAAGCCCTTGCGGAGGGCACTTGGTCGGTCCCTGGATCCTTGTAAAAAATCCGAAGGGCATTCTCAGCAGAGTTAAAAAAGGACAAGGATTAATTCCTTTGGGCTTTTTGTTCAAAGGAATTCCTTCGGACAAAAAATCCGAAGAAATTCGGAAAATTACAAAGAAGACAAAGTCCGAAGAAACAGGTGAAGAAAGCAAAGACGAAGGAATATCTTCAGACTTTTTGTTTGAAGGAATTCCTTCGGACAAAAAGTCCGAAGAAATTCGGAGTAAGCCAATGAAGACAGGCCCATGCAAAAAAGCCGATAGCAAAGTCTGAAATCAACAAAGAGCAAACACAAAAGACAAAGGAATATCTTCGGACTTTTGTCCAAAGGAATTCCTTCGGACAAAAAGTCTGAAGAAATTCGGAGAGAATCTGCCAAAAGAGAAAGACCCGTGGAATAAAAGCCCAAGCCAAAGGAAATGACAAAGGAATATATCCTTTGGAAAAAAGTTCGAAGGAATTCCTTTGGACCTTTTGTCCGAAGGAATACTTCGGAGGATAAAGCCGAGGGAATATGAAGCCATAGGATTCCTTTGGAAAAGTTGCAAACAGGAAATTCCGAAGGTTCGGCAAAATTGGCACGCATAAAGCCGAAGGAAATCAAAGTTAAAGTCAACAAGAATTCCGAAGGAAATAAGAAGACAAAGGGTGACGTCCCGCAAGACGTCAAATTTTGACCCGCGGGAAGTAACCGTTGAAACAAAGGTAAAGCCAGAATTCCAAAAGAATTAAACCACGAGAAGTTGACCTCAGATTAATTGATGAAAAGTTGAAAAAAGGCCAAACGGAGGAAATATAGACTAATACATCCAAATACAGAATCCCGCCAGAAATAGACATGAACATGTAGACCAAAATAGGATAAAATACATGCAAGCAAGGGCTATTTTTGATCGACTGGTCAAAGCTTCAGTTGACTGGTTGTTGAAGTCCTGCTCATCTTCGGATCAACTCATGCATCCGAAGGTCCACCTCAGCTTCAACAGGTGTTCCAAATTCGAACGTCGAGTTGATTGTTCTAGATTTAGAGTTGACTAATTGTTAAACGCCACATCTACCAGGAGTGTCCCATGCAAAGGAGAATGATCTCTTCGTCCAACTCAGCTTATCAAACGACCAACTCAACGTTTCAAATGTTCCAACTCGGCATCAAGCAGTTCACGTAGAGTTCTAAAAATGACATTGGCGTGGATCTCGATGCAAAGAGAGGTGAGCGGTTCAAAACAAAGACAAGTTCACTTCTTCAAGCGCAAGAAGCTTCATGCAAAGGCAAAAAGAAAACATATTTTATTGAAAGGCCAAGTCAGCCTTGAGTTAATCTAAATTAATCCTTCTCTTCAATTTTTCAACGCCAATATTTGGCTTTTGTAATTCTCTATAAATTGGCTTTCAGTGTTGATTTAAAATCATCCCTCTCTTGGCTAGACCAAACTCTGCCATTGGTGAGGTGTGTAACCTCTTCAATCAATAGGACTGTACTTTCAGATTTCAAGTGTTGGCATAGTGTACATTCATTCAACAATTTGCATAAGTGGTAGATTTCTTTCTCTTCCCAACTTATGATTCGTACCTAGTTGCTAACTTACCGTATTATGCAGGTCATGTTAAGTGTTCTTTATGTCTTATGCTAAATCTGTAAGTGGATGTTAGGTGGCTGCAAAGTGTCTTGTATCAGACCTCTCTCCATCGTTTTTCCCTCATGTTTTGGTTATTGGATCGAACCTTCTCACGAAATACTTATGCATAGTGGTCGATTGAAATCTAAGGTCTTCCTTTTCCCTTGTTTGTTTAGTGTTCTAGGTACAAGTTGAGTGGATCAATCTTCTGGGGTATCACCTTTATTAGGTAGGATTTTCCCTTAAAATTTCCTTCTCCCTTTTCCATGGTAGTCCGCAGCATAGAGTAGAGATCCTCAGTGATACATCTTACAGGAACCAACCTTCTCTGGAGGTTCTTCTCACCATTGAGGCACCCACCCTCGTGAGAAGATCCCATTGTTTCAACCGGATAGACTGGCCATTTCATGCACGTCTTCGATTTAGGGCGCAGCTCCATGTTGACAACAAATACCAAATTTGTTGCTATGTTGCATTTTATTTACCATTTGCAAATACAAGTCTTCATACTGTATATAGTTACCAATGCTTGAGAGGTTGAAAGCTAACAGGAAGCAAAAACCAGTTTGCAGGAGTCTTCAAACACCATCAGAGTATTGCATAAACTGTAAGCAGGCAGAGCCATTGCCGATATTATATACTTAAGCACGTTAAGATAAAAAAGTAAGTCTGACTGGAATTAAATGCCATGAAAGTGAAATCAAAAAATCATAACTGGTTTCCATTTATTGGGTCATCATTTTCCATCTTACACATCTGTGACCATCTGCTGCACTATCAGGAAGTGGGATGATTGGTCTGGTAAGTTCCTCAGGCAGATAAATTCCTCCATGTCAAGGTTGGTGGTCATTTCTTGTTTCAGCCACTTGCAGCTGAAAATTCTTTAGCCTGTCTCTGATTTCTGCTAGAGGCTTATACGAAATGGTATGGTTTGTTTGATATTCTTGTTTTCAACCAGATTCCCGCTAAGCAAAGATGTATTTCCAGAGCTTGCAACAAGAGATTTTCCCACCATCCCTATGGACACCTTGTAGACCTTCTTGCGTGATCCAATTGTGCCAGAGTCCAATATCCAATAACTCCGTGCAGTCTCGATTCTGTCTTTTCCTATTTGATCAATTTTTCTTCCCTCCCTGAATGATTGATTGATCCAGTTTCAGCCATTGGGGTATGTTATCAGGCCATGTATAGCGGTGCAAAAGACAGCTGCTTTATTTATGTAGGCCAAATTCAAACACCCTTGGTTCCTACTCCCAACTCCTCTGCCCAGTCTTTTTGGTACAATCCTGGCTATCTTCCTCTGGTTATATCTTTTATTATTTTTAAGGATTGGCTTCACTCTTGGCCCCCACAATTCCTTACGAAGTCCTTGCCTATGCCTCCATTTGGAAGCTCACCACTAGCCCCATCCATGCGTGCCATTGTGATGAAATGCTTGAAGAAATGACTGCTGGATGAAAACAGGTTTTTTGTTTCAACTGAATGGGGAAGAGTTGAGCACCCAATAATTTTATTCTTCTGAAACGCATATTACCAGATTCGATAGTTCTGTTTGCTTCACCCCAAGAAACTGTAAGGGGTCCCAGAAGAAATCATTTTGTGATCATACATTTGAATTTTGTAGTGCTTGTTTGAAGTGAATGACTATTCCATTCGTCATGGCTTGTGGACATCTTTCAAAAATCATTCTCAGCACTTTAGCTATTCAGTTATACAAGTTGTCTTGAAGGATGGATATGTAAGTTTATAAATGCTGCCTGGATGGTTTGGGTAACCTGTGCCTTAAATTCAATTTTGTGGAGTTACAAAGTCAAGAAGAGACACCATTTTGTGAGAAGAGAGAATTATAAATACATTGAGACTCTAGCAGTGTAGAAGAAGTATACTTGGAACAAGTTAGATTTATAAAACAAATGTTCCAGAACAATGACTAAGGATGATTTGTGGAGAGGAGATCAATGTATATAGTTGAGAGATGGTGGTCAGGAAGAAGATTGTTTAATTGCCTGTAAAAAGTCTTTCAAGGTTGTGTAGGGGTTAAAAAAAACTATAAAACTTTAAGAGAAACTCTGAAGCACCGGTACAGTGCAAGATGAAATTGTACAGTGTTTACAAATCAAGAATGAAGTGGTTTGGGTTGTGTTGTTCAGATAATTTCTATCTAGATCAGATTTACAAGCTAAGCCTTTCGTTATTATGGAAAATTTCATGTTTCATTTGCAGATAGGTTGTTGCAGTATATGCCTAGATGTAGAAGTTGAGGCAACCCATTGTAGCATTCAGGGTTGTGATGGTATCCAATGGCTCTGTGAATTGACGAGGCACACTTGGATGTGATGTCAATGGGAAAATGAACTGTCTTTATACATATTCCTTGAGTTTCAAATTGGGGACTATAAATATTCATTAAAGGATAATAATCACTGGGTACAGTTGTATGCGGAAGGCCATACTTGTAGTTTAATGTTTTGAGGAAAAGGCGCGTAAGGGTGTTTTGTCATTTAAGGCTATGTGTTGAAAGTGACCGATATTTTTGACTCAAGGATCATTGATCAAAGTTTGAGGACGGAGAATTTTCAAATTGATAATGCACGTGAACAAGCCAGGATGTCAAAAGAAGGATTGCTCGCAGAGTTTGTTTTCTAGAGTTTTGTCAAGCTAAGTTGTTTAGCATCAAAGTTTTTGTTAATCAAAAGTCTTCTTAGAGTCTTCAATTAATGATTAAATTACATAGTAAAAAAAGATTTAAGTTAGAGTTTTTAGTTGAAATAATGAACCATGAAGTAAAAAATATTTGTCATTGTGTCGAGTCGTAAATGGTATTTGTCATAACTTTGAAAGTTTGAATTTGAGCCAAATTTGGTGTTGTGTCAACAGTTGCAAGTTAAATCAAAGTCTAGTGTCATGTTGGAAAGTTAAAGTTGTTGTCTTGAAGCAATGTCTTGTGTTGAATGTAGCAAGTCAACTATGTTGTAGATGTAAAAACGTGGTGCTTTTTTAGTTACTTAGTTGAAAGTATTGAGTCAACGGTTGAATTAAATAAAATTGATTTGAGGCTTAAAAGTCATTTAAATTCAAGTTGTGGCTTGGGATAATTGCGGTCATTGGTTTAAGGATGTTGGTAAGAGTGTTTTGTAGGCTCCAGTTTGGTGGTACCTGTCGTTGAAGATTGTGTGCCATTCGAGGTTATTTGTTTGAGCAGGGGCAGAAGAGTTTCTTAAGATAACCATCTGGTGGAGAGACCGGTTATCCTTTTAGTCGTCATGTCCAAAGCATGTGAAAGGAACTTCCATTCACAAAAGTGTCAATTTTCTTCCTCTACAAATCCTTCTAGAAAGGTAGGCATGAGGTGGCCTTCTGGGTTGATTATCTTTTAAAAGCTAGTCAGCGTCCCCTTCTTGTTTGTTGCATTTAGAAATCAACAGCAGTTTTGTATATGAACTAACGTTCGTCAACTGGTAGTCTGCAAACACTGCTAAGCTTTGTACATGGATGGCCTTCAGTGGGCTAAGTATATATGCAGAATCTATTGTATTTGGAAAGATGGAAGATCTTAGAGAGATGTTCATGTGGCAAAGTGGGCTAAGTATAAATGCAGAATCTATTATATTTGAAAAGATGCAAGATCATAGAGAGATGTTTGTGTGGCAATTTTTTTATTTTTATGCAAAATCAGTATAAACGCTTTTTCTTCTGTATAGAAAAGTAAAAAAGACCTTGATTGCAATCAATGTGATGCGTTACTCCTGTCAATCCATTTCTCCATGGACCATTTTAATCTTTTTTACCTTTGACGCTCAGATCTTTAATGGCATATTCAGAATTCTTAATCCTCTTGGGCTTTTTGTCTTGAAATATTTGCAATGTTGGTGCTGAGCCAATATTATGCCCTTTAATATTAGCAATGTTTGTTTTACTTTCTCTTCAGTTCACTTTGGAAGTTTGAAGATGGATTGTGCTGACATTTGGTTATCCACCTCTCTGCATCATTGTAGTTATATGCTTTGCTTTTAAGCAAAAAACACAATTCAATTATTTTTCCCGATGATTCTCTTGTTTATTTACACAGAGTTGCAGATGTATACTCACTCCCTTTACTCTAAGAGCTGCAGACTCGAATAAAATATGCTACGTTGTGCTATTTAGTTTACTGGTTCTACACATGTTTTTGTTAGTCTCCTCTTATCATTGTTTAGACCATCCTGCATTACACAGCTTATATCTTTCCATGAGGAGAGTTTGATTCTGCTTGTTGAAAATTTGAAACACACATGCACCATTAGGTGCTGCAACTTTCATCTAAAAAAAAGGGTTCGTGTTATTGGGTTTGTTCAATTCCCCAAACCTTTTGATTTTGTTTATGTGCTTTCTATTTTAGATACATAGAAATACATGTGCAATTGCTCTTCTGAAGGTTCTTCCATTGTGTTTTCAATTAACAATCTTCCTTGGACCCTATATTCTGTGTAAAAGGCTATTTTCTTTAAGTTGGATATTCTGTCTTGTATTTGACAGACCTGTTTGTTCCACCTCTATACATGTAATTTTTCTGGGGTGTGTTACCTCATATAAAGTTTGCATGTCTCTTGCTGTTTACTTACAAGTTACAAGTCCTGTAAATTTTTTATGTACCAGAGATAAAAATATAAGAAATGCAAGAATTATTATGTCTTCCTTCCAGGCTTGATTATCTATTGTTAATATGTTTTTTCTTTCATGAACCCTCCTCATAGTCGTCTATATATGTTTTTTCCTATTTATTATATGCTGCTAAAGAGAAATTTGAGCATCAAAGCAGGCTTCAATTAATTAAGTGGGAATCTCTGAGTCTTTGGATCTGCTCTGTTGCTTTAAGCAATTACAAGGTTGGCACAAATTTATGTTGCTGTCTTACTTAAAATAGAGTTTCGTTGAGTGCTTCTTTCATTATCATGTGCTGCTTCCACCAAGGAACTTATAGCAGGGATGAGTAATAAACAATTATGGTTTTACAAGGAAGTTTAATCCTTCAGTTTCTGAAAAGAAAAACTTTGTGAATTGAAGATGTATTATTTTTTGCTGTCTTTCTGCTGTATCCAATGTTTTAAAGAGTTCTTCACCAGAATCCTTATTCCGTGTATATATCTAAGACTTTCTATATTTTTTGCTGATTGTCACTCTTGTTGGTACAGTGGACTTTCTTTCATCTTTTGAGGCAAGCTCCACAAGTGAATTGGCAACAGCTAGCCCACGTCGATACACGCTTTCTCCACGCCAAAGTAGTAGTGTTGGAGCTGTTGTTTTTACCATGGCCCAGATTAGCAAAGCAGCTCACAACTTTTCACCATCGCTAAAGGTCGGTCAAGGAGGATTTGGAATGGTTTATAGAGGTCATCTTGATGATGGTCGAATTGTTGCTATCAAACGAGCTAAGAAGGTATGACTAGTACAAGATATTTAGCATGTAAAGGGCAAGTAGCTTATAGGCTGATGACCTATTCTTATATAAGCAAAAGGAACAGACATCAAAAGACCATTCTACAGCATAGCACTGGTAGTTTCTCATTCTCATGTATTTGTTCACATTATGTGGAATAGAGAAGCCAAAGGGCTAATATCAAGTCAAGGATCGAGGCAAACTGAATGTAATATCCCCTGCTAAAACTGACCTTGAAATGCTGATTAGAGGCTCAAGGAATATTGTCGAACACCTTTCATACAATCTCTTTACTTGCTGTTTCTGTATTTCAGTCTGCTTGGTTCTTGCTTGAATAAGTTTTGAATGCTGCAATTAGTGTTTTGAATGCTTCTAACAATGCAAGATGGATTGACAATGTTATAAGAATGATATATTAACTTTTCTTGAACTTCCTCATACATATAGGTGACTGAAATTAACTTATACAGCCAATTGACATTTTGCAAAACACTTTCAATGCATCCCAAGATGGCTGATGTGCACCTACAGCAATAAGACATTAATGCAAACACTTGGCATGCATCTATTCACTCCTTTATTGATGAACTACTCCAATTAAAATGCTGATAAAATGTTGGCCAAGACTCTTGGCATACAAAGCTATGCAAATCGGAAACTAAATTGCAGCAACTAACAATGACATATATGCCCATAAAAATGAATGCAAACTACTTGAGAACCTGGCCATGAAGTCGCCTATGCTGGAGAAGGTGCAGCCTCAATGAAATGGAACCAAACGTCCTCTCCACAAGCCAAATCGAACCCTTAATGGTGCTGCCCCTGTTTCAGACCTGAAGTTGCAGATAATAAGAATATTCACACCTTATTCGCCTCCAAATATGCATCAAATATCATTGTCCCATCCTTAGGAAGGTAGCGCCCAAGATCATAGGAGAAATTGATGAGTATTAAGCTCCCAATCTGCAAATATGTGAGGTCTGATATGCCAATCGATGGCTGCCAATGTGCCTCTAAAACCCACGATTTTTCCCACAATAAATATGAATATTTTAAGCCACCAAATGCCTTCAAAGTGAACCTCAATAATCTGCTTATTCCTTTCACATTGCTTCAATTACTGTAGCGTTTACTGTAGCGATCACTGTTTATGTGCACTGTAGCGTTCATTGTAGCGATCACTGTTCACGTGCACTGTAGCGGGTACTGTAGCGAGACACTATTCACGCTACTATTCATGTCATCAACAATTTTTAGATCTGCAAATGATTAACCTTTGGAACCCTTGTGAAACTTAATGTATTCTCCAATTTAAGCACAAATTGGACTCCTGGATGAAGCCCACAATGAAGCCATAATTTGGAAGATATTCCACAACCTCAAAATCGCCTTACCAATTGAGAGTCTTCGTTCCCAATGGCTGAAGTAATGGTAGAAACCCTAGCTGGTCTCATCACCAACAATTTCAAAATCAAATATCAAATCACCCCTTCTCCAAGAATGAGCCCATACGATCCTTTTATTCTTTTTTTGGGGAAGCTCAAACACTTTCTTGTCAATGTGGGATAAAAGATGTACTTTATATTTGCACTTTATTATAATATTATAATATAACATTAAAATACATAAAGTGCAAAACATAATATCAAAACATAACATGAGGTTTCCCAAATTAGAAACATTTGTAATAACATAGTAGAACCTCCATATGATCACCAAATCCATGAAAGAAAGCCAACCGTTGATCGGGTAACTGCCAAGAAGACGCTCTAATCAAACCATATTAGCCTACGAGAGCCAGGAATAGGCTAAATCCTCTGCGAACTGATGCTCATGAAAATGAGGACATTACATTGAAGACTTCATTTCTGTTTTATTTTTCTCATAGAATTCAGATGAAGTAACAGTTAAATGTCTATTATGTTTTCGAAAAAGTCCTTGAGAAGTATGTAGTGAGCTATATGAGGGCAGTCCCTGACATTGTCTTGTATCATGCAAATTTGTCTGTTTTTCTTAATCCTCTTGTTAAAACTAGAGCTATCTAAAAAAATGGTTTCATTCACGGGCATTTCTTCTGTAAATTTTGACTATGCTTATAAATCTGTGTTACCTAAGATTGGGAAGCACATTTTTTTTGCTTAGGAATAGATAAATAAAACATTAGGCTTCTCAAGAATTTAAAAAAAATTTGTGGACTTTCATATGAATCTAGTTATATGTAGAGTTTTTTTCAAAGTATTTTAGTTCTAAATGATCACAAGCACTTTACACTATAAATTAGATCACCTATGGCACATTGTGTTATGTCCTTGAGGGACACTCCAAAAACAATTGCCCTGTGAGCTAGAAGAGAATTGGATTCTAATTCAAGTTTTTACATTTTTTTTGATAAATAAAGTTGTGTGTGTGTCTACTACATACATACATATGTATGAATATACGCACAATACATATACATACATGCATATATATATACATATACATATTTATATGTATATATATGTATGTATGTATGTGTACACGTGCACACACACACACACATATCAAAATGGGATCAGGCCCCCAAATCACGTCATATAACAGCAGAGAAGCGTGAAGCTTGGGCAAAAGGATTCCTTGGCATTATTAGAACCAAAACATTGCAGACAAACTAAGCATGACAACAAAAATGACAGATGGGAAAAACTTAAAAAATTTGGAGGTTGACTGTTTTTGCCCTCTTCCTTGTGTTGCACAGGGTTGTCTAAAACAAGGCACACACCATACTTGGCCATCACATAAAGGCAGAGCCACAGGCTGTGTGTGCTCATCTTAATATCTTGTAGGAGCTAGTTGATCAGCTCAAAATCACACCTTATCCAGCACATCTGTCTGAGCTTGTAAAGTTGCATGATCGAGTCATCTCTCTCCCCATCTCCTCCATATGGAATTAGATATTGATCATGAGAAACTTTGCGCTTGAAAATTATCTCTGCTTGCTTCCATTTCATTACAGATCTAGATCGCATTTCTGTTCTACTGGGTGATAACATTAAAGAGGGTCTTCTAGTCAGCTACCACTCTCCCTATTGCACTGCTGCTTGGGAACAAGGGCAGAATTGGAGTACCATGGGTCTTCTTGGGAATAGATTTCAGTTAAACCATTATTCTCCTTTTGCAGGGGCAGGCACACATTCTCTGCCACCGCATGTTCCTTGGTCTTTGGTTTTAGGAGAGATTCTTGGAGGAATACTTCCTTCCTCCTAGGATTGTCCAGCTGGGTCCCATTAGCCCTAACTATTATGTGATGGACATTATCCTCTTGCCTTCACTCTTTCATGGTGGGTAATGATGTTGTTGGTTCTTCTAGCCCAAGCCTTCCTACAAACATGTGACAACGCTGATTTCCATTCTTGGTTGATGTTCTTCAGCTATGTGCTTCATTGGGGGTCCTTCCCTCACATGGGTATCTGTACTTAGATCTTACAGTTTGGATGTTTTAACCAATTTCCATTTACCCTCTGCTGATTTTTTTTCTTTGCTCTAGTTATTAGTGTTTAATTACTTTCATAGTCTAGGGTCCTTTTAGCCTAATTCTCTATTGTAACTAGTTGTACTTTCAAGTCCCAATGACTTGCTTTGGTAATCTGTGGACATTAATATAACTTTTTCTATTTAAAATAGCAGTGTCCTCTCCTTTTGTACAATTGGTACTAACCCCCACATTGTGATTACTGGTTCTTGAATAATTAACTAAGCCAATTAGATAATGACATTTTGAGTTTTAGAATTTCTTGCAAGCCATCTGGATATTTAGTTATCCTTCAAATCCAAGTTATGTCTTCTAGAAGGGCTTACAATAGCTCTTTTGGTTAGAGATTGAACACTATCATTTGCCTTTCTCTTGCTAGGAAAAATTGAGGGACTGCTGTTGAGACAGGCAGCTGTTCTTCTCATAATGTAAATGTGATTAGAGCATTCCTCGTGAATTACAGGGCGTGCATTGATATTTTGTATTTTCTCTTCATTGCTTTCATCTTTTCTTGAAGGAATTCCATTGGTATTGGCATTACTATCCAACTCATGGTGTGTCATAAACTCCCCATGTTGAGACTTGCCCTACATTGTGAGTAGAGCACGTAGCTGCCTCCGTATGAGATGTTGATCTTCTTTTACATTCAGTAGCACATGGCAAACTAGACACATTCAGTAGCTGCCAAATGTGATCAATAGGACAGCTGGGAGAAGACCAACCGCCCATAATTGAATAGGAAGCAGTCCAATACCCAATTGTTGAGATGGTTTGGCATTTGGAGGTCTTTGTGTCTTTTTTGTAACCTGGTGCAAGCAAAAATATGCATTCTGAACCCCAAAAATAACATCTAGAGTTTGAGTGTCATTCACAGCTCAGTATAGAAACTGTTGTATTATTGTTGAGTAGACTTATGATTGGAGAACAAATGAGGCAATATTTGTAGAGGTGGTGTTGATGTCCCACAATGGTATTTGGTTTCCCCATAGTTCAGTTTGGCTTGTATTCTTGAAAATTTGGTGATTGGAAAGGAGGCATGATCCAAGCATAGCTGCGCCGGTCCATGCTCTCGTTTGTGTGGCTTTGATCACTCCACGCTATGGCGCATGCCAAACAACATGGCACAGACCAACATAGACTTAGGCATTGAGTTTCATAGTGTCAGACTTCTATGCCATGATCTAACACATTGGCAATCTGTAATATCCCCAATTAAATCGCTGGTAATATCCTCAATCATCAAGCAAATCAACCACCAGCAAATTGCCACTCACCAAGCAAGACACCAAATCGCTAAAATGCAGTCAGCAAAAAGGACTCACAGCAGTAAAGAAAATTGCAGGTCTATGCGAATTGTAGGTCTTAAAGGAAAGTCGCAGCCAACAGTGAAGGATATAGAACTTGGTGTCCTTGAAGAGCAATGTCACATCTCATTTAAGGAATCACCATATAGAGGAGCACCCAACAAAACTGCAGTCTTTACTTATTAATGAAGAGCGCCTATATCAAGCAACAGTAATTAATAAAGTATTAATTAAATACAACATCAATTAATCTTTAATTAATTAATTGGTCGTTTCCATTCATTAGACAAATGCACGCCACCCTTGGTAAGACATACTGCTTGGGAAAAAACATTTGGAAGAGACACGTCTTTCGATGGAAGGTTATGAAGTATTAATAGTCATTCATTGGTATGGAAGGAATCATTCAATTATGCATTCAAATATATAAACCATGCACAAGCGTTATGCTTTACATTACTTTTAAGGACGAAACCCCTTAATTGTAAAATTAGATTTCAAAGACGAAAAACCTTGTCATCTCTCTAATCAAGGATGAAACCCCTTGAGGATTTACATTCCATTATTTTAAATCTGAAACTCTGAAGTATACCATTAATCAATTACATTTTATTATTTAAATTATTATTTTTAAGTGCAAATCTATATTTATAAAATATTATCTCAAAAGGAATTTCGAGGAATCCAAATCACCGTATAATATTCTGATTTGGAATATTACAGTGGTATCAAAGTTGTTTTCTTGCCAACCTGTGAACCATGGGGTCACTACACAAGGATATTGTGGCTAGTTTTGATTAATACAAAACTTTTCTAACAGAGATTCGCAAAGAAATCTCTTTTTCAGACTTTATGGAGTTGAGTAAGTCACGGAATAGAACAGGGCACTACGAAGAATTGTGGTCGAATGAAGGGAAGACAAAGTCAAGATAAGAACTCCAAAACCCTATAAAGGAGTTTTTAGAGTTATGCATTAAAAATCCAGAAGTCAATAAAGGCAATCAAACTGTAGTTGTTAATCTTGGAAATGCTACACTTGAAGGTTATGAACTAGAGACAAATTGCACACAACCATCCACAACAAAAGATGAACTAGAAGCTAATTCCATGCCTGCTTCTTCTGTAGGAGGGGCTCAAGAGGTATTAGAAGAAATAAACTATGATGAATGGCATACAGTTAGACTTGAAACTGAAAAGTCTTTAGGTGAAATGCATGTTGTCTCTAATCTTCAAATGTATGAAGATGCATACACAGACAGTGGTTTCTCATTTGGGAGAACCATTACTGATTACAAACTAAGAACAAAATCTCAAATGTTATGTGTTGAGGCTTCAAATGAGGAAAATACTTTTTGATCTTGCATGAACCACATATTCAGAAATTATGTGCTGTGTACTGTTGTCAACCTGGAGTTGCGCCCTGATTTGAGGACATGCGCGAAACGGCCAGTCCTCTATCCGGCTGAAACAATGGGATCGTCTCATGAGGGTGGGTATCTCAATAGTGAGAAGAACCTCCAGAGAAGGCTGGTTCTTGTATGATGTATCAATGAAGATTCCTACTCTACGCTGCTGACTACCATGGAAAAGGGAAAAAGAAAACTTAAAGGGGAAATCCTACCTAAAAAGGGGTGATACACCAGAATTATGATCCTACTCAGTGTGGAACCTTGAACACTGAACGAACAAGAGAGAAGGAAGACCTTAGACTTCAATTAATCACTTGTGCATAAGTATTTCATGCAGATGTTCGATCCAATGACTAAAACCTAAGGGAAAATGGTGGAGAGAGGTCTGATAAAAGACACTTTGCAGCCACCTAACATCTACTTACAGTCTCAGCAAAAGACAATAAAGAACACTTTAACATGACCTGCACAAGGACAATATAGCAACTAGGTACGCAACAAAATTTGGGAAGGGAGAGAACTCTACCACTTATGCAAATTGCTGAAGAAATATACACTATGCCACGCTTGAAATCTGAAAGTACAGTCCTTATTGATCGAAGAGGTTACACAACTCACCAATGGCAGAGTTTGGTCTAACCAAGAGAGATTGGATAATTTTTAATCAAGGCTGAAAGCCATTATATAGCAAATTACAAGAGGCCAAAGATAGGCGTATAAACTTGAAGAGAAAGATTTACTTTTGTTAACTCCAAGCTTTACTTGGCCTTAAAATAAAATATATTTTTCCTTTTGCCCTTGCATGAAGCTTTTTCGCTTGATGAAGCGAAGTTATCTTTGTTATGAACCGCCCACCTCCTTTTGCATGGAAATCTTCTAGTGGATGCGGCGTTTGATTAATTAGTTAACTCTAAATCTGGAATAGTCAACTCCTTGTTCGAACTCAGAACTCCTTTTGAAGCTGATTTAGACTTTCATATGCATGGGTTGCATGAAGACGAACAGGTCTTCAATAATCAGTCAACTGGAACTTTGACCGTTTATTCGAAAATAGCTCCGATGTTCGAAAATAGCTCCAACGTTTGCATGTATTTCATTCTAATTTTGATCGTTTATTTCCGGCAAGATTCCGTATTCAATTCTTCGTCGGATTATCTATTTTCTATTCTTTTTTGCATAGTCGGCTTCCATTTATTTCGGATTCCCTGCTATCTCCTTAGTCTCAACGGTTACTTCCTGCAGGAAAAAATTGACGGCTTGCAGGACGTCACCGAAAATTGTCATATTTCCTTCGGCTATATTTACTCGGGCTTATTTTTGTCATTTTTCTTTTACTCCTTATTAGTTCAGGCTTTTTCCCGCGGTCCTTTGCTCTGTCGGCTCTTTTGTATTGAACGCTAATTCATATTCTCGCGGACTTCTTTTGATTGTCTAAGCTTCCGAATTCCTTCGGAATTTTGTCTTGTGCCAGCCTTTCCGAATTTCTTCGGACTTTTTGTCCGAAGGAATTCCTTTGGACAAAAATCCAAAAGAATTCATTTTCTTTTGACTTTTCTTTTTCTTGTCTTTTCTGGTCGGCTTTGTCTTCGGACTTTGCCCCCTGCCCCTTCCGAATTTCTTCGGACCTTTTGTTCGAAGGAATTCCTTTAGACAAAAAGTCCAAAGGATATGTCTTTGCCTTTGCTCTTATTTCTTTGTATTTCTTCCGACTTCTCTCTTTGTGTAAGCCATTTCCGAATTCCTTCGGACAAAAAGTCCGAAGGAGTCCTTACCTTGCCTTTTCCTCCGAAATGTGCTTGTCGGGATTTTCGAATGTGCCCTTCGGCAGCCAGTCCAAGTGTCCTCCGCCAGTGCCCTTCGAAAAAATTGGAGGGCACCCAGGCTTTTTGCAACGGTCACTGATTTTTGTCTTCGGCCTTCCCGAAGGGTGGTGCCCTTCGGCCTTTTTGTAAGTGTCCCTTCCGAAGGGTAGGTGCCCTTCGGAATTCTTAAAATGGACTTTTTCTTGCCTTTTGCAACTTCTCCGAATTTCTTCTAAGTGTCGGGAGAGTCCGTATAAATTTCCTGAGTGAGTCCGTCGAAATTTTCTGAGTGAGTCCGTAGAGAAATTTCCTGAGTGAGTCCGTAGAAATTTCTGAGTGAGTCCGTAGAAAATCTCCTGAGTGAGTCCGTAGAATCAGCAAAGGAAAACAATGCATTCTTCCTTGGCTAGAGACGAGAAGTTTCCAAGTGGCAAGAAAAAATTTGACTCGTGGAAGATTTGTCAACATTCTGGTGACTTAGCTGGGAAGCATGCCTGCTATGCTTGAGAACTCAGACCATGTATAGACGCTATTTGAATTCCCGAATGGTGAATTTGATTTCTGAATGAAAATCCGCTCTGATCATGGCTGTAGGAACCTCCTTCAAAAGAAGGGAAACACACGAAAGCGGAAAACTAACTAAAAAGCAAATGTACAAACAAGCACTTATTGAACAAAACTGAAGCAAACTACTGTGCTTGAACAACACTTGGAGGAAAGTAGAAGTAACTAAAATAACCTAGTTTACTATGATGAAACATGATCCGCCTGGATCAAATGGGAAATTCTTGAACTCACTCCTTCTGAGAGATGGTACAAGTTGCAAGGCAGGATGTTTATTAGTCATAACCTTTGATGAGGCATTTGCCTTGTCGACCAACTGTATTAGCATCTTCTCAAATGGGTCATTAACAGCAAACCAGTCACCAATAAAGACAAACTCACCAAGTATTTCCTGATCGTTTTCAAATTGCTTATCATCTATCACCATGTCAAGTGATACCCCATCTATGCATGCCTTTTGAGTGACCACATCCTTCTTATTTATTTCTGCAAGTTCATCCAGCTCTTCAAGGAGCTTTGGGCAGGCAACTCCATCTGTATTGTGACCTTGAATAGGTGATTCTTGATCAAGCTTCTCATAAACATGCTCTTCAATAGCCAACGTATCTGTACAAGGCTCTTCAATCTCTGGTAGAGGCTCAAGGTATAGCTGCCAATCATCTTTTTGTTCCTCACTTTGATCTATTTGAACTGAATCAGCTATAATGCTATTTGGATCCTTCTCAATAGGAGATACCTGTAACTCATGTATGACCTCAATCTGTATCAGCGCCTCTTGAAGTTCCTCTATATCAAGATCAGTCTTCCCACTCTCGGCTATAACTGGATGCTCAATTACAACCTCAAGAGAAGTATTAATAGGAAATTCCTCCTCAAACACTTCTGAAGCATCCTCTACACGTTCTGCAAGACCCTGACCTGTAGCTGCAACCTCTTTCTCAATACTCTGAAGAACAGGGTCTTCTTGAGGAAGGGTGATGGCGGGAGGGTGATGAAATTCATTTGTTTGAGAGGGAAAATGAAGCATGGGAGATTGATCATGATCAAATTTTGGAATCTTGAGGGAAAATGAATTATCTAGGGAGTTTTTGAGAGGAGGGAAAGAGAAATTCTTAAAGACGTCTGTATTTTGCTCCTTCCACTTGGCCATTACCTCATCAAAGTTTGGAACCTGCTTGTCCTCCTGGACAACTTGAGATTGAGAGATAATTGGTGAGGTAATGATGGGACTA
The DNA here is from genome assembly GCA_037957365.1 of Torreya grandis. Lineage (NCBI taxonomy): Eukaryota > Viridiplantae > Streptophyta > Pinopsida > Cupressales > Taxaceae > Torreya > Torreya grandis. The sequence continues at coordinate 839,782 of JARHVA010005683.1, read as the reverse complement.
TAGGAAGGTCTAGTCTCATAAATAGCCACTTGGATAGGCTTTTGGATATGCTCCTGGATAGGCTCTCGAATATGCTTTTGAATAGGATTTTGATTCCAACTAGGAAGCTCCCTTGGCGCACACTAGGGATGGTTAAGAACTTCGTGAGAATAAGAAGCATCATAGCCTTTTGTAGACAATTCGTTTAACTCGATTCTTTGCCTTTCCCAAGCCTCCATCTTTTCTAATGCGAGAATACATAGTCCATTTATCTTTTCTGGATCATTAGACACATTTCGAAATAGACCATTTACTTCCTCATACTGAGAGTTAGAACAAACCTTTCTTGCATATGCCAGTATTCTGAGCTCTATTTCATTCATTTTTTCTTGAAGGCAATATTGCTTATATGCAACATCATAACCATATGGGGAAGATGAAATCCGGTCCTGAGACTGATATGGCTCACAAGGAAGGTAAGAGTCATGCTCTTGATAATAAGGATCATGAGAAACTTGATAAGGCTCAACATAGCTTTGATAATAACCTTGATAAGGATGATTAGGCTCATAGATATCATGACCAGGCTGGTATGATTCCTCATTGGGATGATAAGGAAATATACCATAGGAATTCTCTCCATACATACCCATCAAAATTCATTCACGATAATAAAAATAGACTTACATGGAATCTGTCTTGAACTGTTAGAAGCAACTGCTTGAGCTTGGAGTCACCGAATACTTCTTGAAGAACACTGCTGTAACTGCGATTTCATTAAAACCAGGAAAAATGGTCCCACCGGGCGTGCCAAAAACTGTTGTCAACCTGGAGCTGCGCCCTGATTCGAGGACGTGCGCGAAATGGCCAATCCTCTATCCAGCTGAAACAATGGGATCTTCTCACGAGGGTGGGTACCTCAATAGTGAGAAGAAACTCCAGATAAGGTTGGTTCCTGTATGATGTATCAATGAAGATTCCTACTCTACGTTGCTGACTACCATGGAAAAGGGAGAAAGAAAACTTAAAGGGGAAATCCTACCTAAAGGGGGTGATACACCAGAATTATGATCCTCCTCAGCTTGGAACTTTGAACACTGAACGAACAAGAGAGAAGGAAGACCTTAGACTTCAATTAATCACTTGTGCATAAGTATTTCATGCAGATGTTCGGTCCAATGACTAAAACCTAAGGGAAAATGGTGGAGAGAGGTCTGATAAAAGACACTTTGCAGCCGCCTAACATCCACTTACAGTCTCAGCAAAAGACAATAAAGAACACTTTAACATGACCTGCACAAGGACAATATAGCAACTAGGTACGCAACAAAATTTGGGAAGGGAGAGAACTCTACCACTTATGCAAACTGCTGAAGAAATATACACTATGCCACGCTTGAAATCTAAAAGTATAGTCCTTATTGATCGAAGAGGTTACACAACTCACCAATGGCAGAGTCTGGTCTAACCAAGAGAGATTGGATGATTTTTAATTAAGGTTGAAAGCCATTATATAACAAATTACAAGAGGCCAAAGATAGGCGTATAAACTTGAAGAGAAAGATTTACTTTTGTCAACTCCAAGCTTTACTTGGCCTTAAAATAAAATATATTTTTCCTTTTGCCCTTGCATGAAGCTTCTTCGCTTGATGAAGCGAAGTTATCTTTGTTATGAACCGCCCACCTCCTTTTGCATGGAAATCTTCTAGTGGATGCGGCGTTTGATTAATTAGTCAACTCTAAATCTGGAATAGTCAACTCCTCGTTCGAACTCGGAACTCCTTTTGAAGCTGATTTAGACTTTCGGATGCATTGGCTGCATGAAGACGAACAGGGCTTCAATAATCAGTCAACTGAAACTTTGACTGTTTATTCGAAAATAGCTCCGATGTTTGAAAATAGCTCCAACATTTGCATGTATTTCATTCTAATCTTGATCGTGTCTATTTCCGGCAGGATTCCGTATTCAATTCTTCGTCGGATTATCTATTTTCTATTCTTTTTTGCACAATTGGCTTCCATTTATTTCGGATTTCTTGCTATCTCCTTAGTCTCAACGGTTACTTCCTGCAGGAAAAAATTGACGCCTGCAGGACGTCACTGAAAACTGTCATATTTCCTTCGGCTATATTTCCTTGGGCTTATTTCTGTCATTTTTCCTTTACTTCTTATTAGTTCAGGCTTTTTCCCGCGGTCCTTTGCTCTATCGGCTCTTTTGTATTGAATGCTAATTCATATTCTCGCGGACTTCTTTTGATTGTCTAAGCTTCCGAATTCCTTCGGAATTTTGTCTTGTGCCAGCGTTTTCGAATTTCTTCAGACTTTTTGTCCGAAGGAATTCCTTCGGACACAAATCCGAAAGAATTCATTTTCTTTTGACTTTTCTTTTTCTTGTCTTTTCTGGTCGGCTTTGTCTTCGGACTTTTGTCCCCTGCCCCTTCCAAATTTCTTCGGACCTTTTGTCCAAAGGAATTCCTTCGGACAACAAGTCCGAAGGATATGTCTTTGCCTTTGCTTTTATTTCTTTGTATTTCTTCAGACTTCTCTCTTTGTGTAAGCCATTTCCGAATTCCTTCGGACTTTTTGTCCGAAGGAATTCCTTCGGACAAAAAGTCCGAAGGAGTCCTTACCTTGCCTTTCCCTCCGAAATGTGCCCGTCGGGATTTTCGAATGTGCCCTTCGGTAGCCAATCCAAGTGTCCTCCGCCAGTGCCCTTCGGAAAAATTGGAGGGCACCTGGGTTTTTTGCAATGGTCACTGATTTTTGTCTTCTGCCTTCTCGAAGGGTGGTGCCCTTCGGCCTTTTTGTAAGTGTCCCTTCCGAAGGGTAGGTGCCCTTTGGAATTCTTAAAATGGACTTTTTCTTGCCTTTTGCAACTTCTCCGAATTTCTTCTAAGTGTCGGGAGAGTCCGTAGAAATTTCTTGAGTGAGTCCGTAGAGAAATTTCCTGAGTGAGTCCGTAGAAATTTTCTGAGTGAGTCCGTAGATAAATTTCGTGAGCGAGTCCGTAGAAATTTTTTGAGTGAGTCTGTAGAATTTTTTTGAGTGAGTCTGTAGAAATTTCTGAGTGAGTCCATAGAAAATCTCCTGAGTGAGTCCTAGAATCAGCAAAGGAAAACAATGCATTCTTCCTTCCTTGGCTAGAGACGAGAAATTTCCAAGTGGCAAGAAAAAATCTGACTCGTGGAAGATTTGTCAACATGTACGACCTACAATTGCTGATAAATCCAACATGAAGAGTGAAACACCACCTTCCTTCGAGGGGTTAGAGGATTTGAAAGGTGTGAAAGCTGTTCGTGTTTTGGGGCTCTTTGAAAAATTAACATATCACATTAAACAAAGTTTGTGGCCAAGAGTTACAATGCAAGGCAGCTGGCTGTAGCAGGACCAGATGTTCCTTTGAAATATTTATAAATAAAGATGGTAATCAGGAATACAAGCAGCAGGCGGTCTACTCGCAGCAGAATGAACAAAGTACACATGGTTCATTAACATGATGGGCTAAAGATATTGAAGAACACAAAATACATCATGGCATCTTGCTGCTTGCTGCCATCTTGACATTGCTGCCAGCTGGTATAAGGCTAGAGCTTTCAGGCTTTCAGCAGACTGTAACAGCCAACAGGCAAACAACAAAATCTATTTTCATTTCTCTACATTCATTTCATTTTTTTATTTTTTTCAGTTTATTTTATGAATTTATATATTTTTAAAGTATCGATAAAGTTGCTAAGTAATTGCCGAGTCTCGAGTACCAATGAAAATTTTGGGCTGCTGAGTAATTGCGGAGTACAATTTTTTAAACTATGATTTATACTATCTACAATTCATGTTAATGTCTCCAAGGATGTGTAGGGGTACCTTTCACGGTTCACACTTGGTAGATAGATTTTTGTTATCTAGTTAGTTCTGACTCTGTAGTCTATTTCTAGGGATTTTTTTAAAACATTCTTATTTTATTTTTAAAATTTTAGGCTCCCTCATTGAAATATCCCTTTTAGGAAAATACTGAATTCTGTTTTTTTTTGTATCTAATGAGACTATTCAAAACTCAAATTTCATGAAACAACTGATAACACAAACAACTGTTATACGAATTCCAATTAAAATATTTATTTAACTCATGAAGGTACAAAAAACAGGATAAATGTTAAAGGTTGAATATTTCCTAATTTTTCCAAAGCCTAACCTGGCATAGATCCACAAATTGTACTTCTGCTGGTACGGTAGGTTGGGGATGGTAGTTTCGCAGTGTACAACCAGATCTGAGTGTGACACCAACAATATGGATGCTGGTACAATAGAAATTAGCACCCAAAAGGTGATGCAAGCTATTGGGAGGGTAATGCCAGTCAAAACAAGTGATAGAAGTGTGATGCCAACCAATAGAGAAGTGACGCCAGCCAATAATAGTGGTATGCTTGCAATAAATAATAGCAGTACAACAGTGATAAATGATTGTTCTAAGTAGTACGACAATAGTAAAAGATGCTAGAAGTGTGATGCCAACGCACAAGGATAGTTTTCCACTGGAATTTCAAAACCCTAGTGCAGTACAACAACAAACTCATACACCCAACTGACACAGAATAATCACAGTCCTTTTTAGGACAGATGTGACCTTTGTATGGAGTCACCACGTAATATTGGAGGGTTTTCATCCTCAAATCTGGTTGTAATGGAGGGTTTTCGTCTTCAAAAGCAGAAGTTGAAAGAGTTCTGAATTCAATCTCAATAAAGAAAAATGAATAATGAATAATAAATCCCTTTTTGGCCCCACTTGTCCTTTTATAATTTCACTTTTCCAATGTCACCCTAAAAATAATTAAAATTAATTCTAATTAAATATTCACTTTTCACCTTCATAATATTAATTACTTTTGGCCATTTAATAAATATTTCATTTTTGGCCCCTTTTAAAATATATTCTTATTGACATCTTTTAATAATAATAACACGTGTCTTTTTTTTGCATTATAAAATAAAGTAACTTTGGACAACTTAAATGCATTATTATACAATTATTTCCCTCATTATAACCCTTAGCCTATGGGAAATGAAAAAGACTTAGGTCCACGCCCATTTAATTATTTAAAAAAAGGGGAATGACAGTCCATCCTTCCCGAAATTGCTTGTCCTTAAGCAATGCAATTTTAGGAGTCTCTGGCTCTTTACCTTCCCTCATGACTGCATGATTGTCCTTGAAAATTCGTTGTTATCATGCCTGCATCAACCTGACTGCCAAGATAGTCCTTCAATGTTATAATAAGGTTGATGCCATAAGTATGCAATACCTTATTGCCCAAACTCTATTATGCTTCTCCAAAATACCCTTGAGCCAATTGCACTGCCTTTGCTGAAGTATTTATGGGTTCTCCTCTTGCTTGGAAAGCAACAAGTATGTCTGACCAATCTAAACAATGTACCATGGTATACCCGACTTGTCCAAACCCATGCTGAAAACCTGTTGTAATTATACCAATGTACCCTCCTCCAAAGAAAGGAGTTTCAATATCCCATTGGAGCATTTTCTTGAAAGTATTCGTGAAGCAATATTCTCTTGGGTTACCCTTCTTTGATTGTGGGTCATATACAACTTTGTGAGGTCTGACCTTGTTCCTATAGAATAGGAAAATCCTCATAGCTTGTCTCATACCCAAATTTTTTAGGAGCATAAATATCTCCTTCCAACTTTGGTGTACTTATGGACTCTCTACTTCCTAGATGATCAGCAAATAGCTGCCCGCAAAGAGTTATGCTGCCGTTCAAAATCTACAATAGGACCAAGTTAAAGTTTTTCCCATGTAGGACCAAGTATCTTGGAGCCCTCAACTTCCTTGGATGACCCTCTGAATGTCAATTCAACCTCATGACATTGGCAGTGTGTAATCAAATCAGCATGCAATTTAGTTATAATCAGCACCCTAACAGCCCAATGAACCTTGTTAAAAGACTTTGGATCATCCCTAGGCTGATTCTTCTTTGTAAAAATCAACATGTGGTTTCCTGCCACTATGTGCCTCTCTTTCCACTCTTTTGAAATATCAAACATATAAACATTGCAACCTTGCCTTATTGATGGTACTAGCTGCCCTGAGACAGTGTAGATATTTCTTTCTTTCCCTTTTTCCAAAGTGACAAAAGGGCCTTCACTCTTCAATGAGTGCAAATTCCCATAACCAATCACCATTTCTTGTATGAAGTCTTGTGCACATTTGTGAGCTTTATGGGTTGATGTCACCTTTAGAACAAAGGTTCCATCCAAAGAAAACCATAATAAGAAAATGGGAGATTTTGTACCATTACCATTTCCCAAAGTAGCAATGGAGCCTTCACAAGCTGCTCCTCCTTTACAAAATTTCATTCTCATGCTCCATCCTCTATCAGGTGGCCATCCTAGATGTATGTTATGAAACAATATGCTTTGCTCAACCCAAGTACTATAAAATTAATGCTCATTCAAATACTTGGCATTATGTTTGTCTTTCAACCTCCATTTGAAAACCCCTATATTAGCAAAAGCATATGTATTCCCCTTAGTAGAATTAGGCCTCAAAGAAAAACAAGAAAAAGTGGCTTGATCAAACTAAATGATATCATTCGCGGCCATGACCTTCTGCTCAAGTTTACCAACGATCCTGGGCAACAAATACAAACTAGGATCCCACTCCTTTGTGCATAGCCAATTTTGTATGAGTAAAAGGATCTATATGCCCTTCACTGCAAGTTGCATCTTTTACTTTTTTCCCATTTTTAGAGTACTTTCCACGATGACAAAAATATTGAAAGGACATAATGTAAAGTGAATCTATGCAATTATTGTCCCTTTCATTTTTTGAATCATACTCATAGGAATGATTGAGATGCTTACCTTTTTCTTCTTGGACGAGGTTAAGTAAGCTAACCCTTTTTGATACTAGGAGAATAATAGGATCAATCATTCCAACTTGCAAACCCGGAGCTATGTGCTTTGTGTTGGCAATGTTTACTTCAGCCAATGTGCATTTCTTCATCTCCTCAATTTGAGCACTTTTTAAATTTAGGGTTAGATCTTCGATCTCTGCTTCATATAAGGGATTTATGTACTCTTTACCAAGAGTGGTGACTTTTACCATTTCTACTTCTTGGAAAGGAGTTACTATGGCATCATATAAAGGATTTAGGTATTCTTTGTTGAAAGTGGTGACCTTTACTTGTGCATCCTTTGTCACATTAAATGTCATATCTTCCACTTGCATGGTGAATTCTTGTTGCTTTTCTTCAATGACTTCCATCTGAGCAATTTATCGTGACTTGGCTTCTGGTTTTGCTTCTATTTCTGTCAACTCCTTCATTCCTATGTCTTTCTCTTGAGGTTCTGATCTATCCAACATTTTGCTTGGTTCTATGGTCTTCTTTTCTGGGTCTTTTGAGTCTTCATCTGACAACACGTCCTCATAGTGCACTTGTCCACTTTTTGTCTTCATCAATTTCATGAAGTCTTGAAAAGATATTTCTTTCCGAATCTTTGCTGGAAGCGCTCTATATTCAACATAACTGACAATAACATCATCCACCATAGTTCTCTCCTCTGGCAATAATGCCATGATTCACAGGCTGACAAAATCATGCAATAAGGTTAACTTCCCTAGAGGCTGGCAATATCAGGTTCTAATACCATTGAAATGTCCCTTTCAAGAAAATATCGAATTCTATTTTTTTTTGTATTTTATGAGACAATTTAAAACTGAAATTTAATGAAATAGCAATTGATAACACAAATAACTGTTATACATATTCCAATTAAAATATTTATTTAATTCATGAAGGTACAAATAACAGGATAAATTTAAAGGCTGAATATTCCATGATTTTTCCAAATGCTACCCTGGCATAGACCCACGAACTGTCCTTAAACTGGTATAGTAGGCTGGGGATGGCAATTTCACTGTGTACAACCAGATCTAAGTGTGAGGCCAACAATATGGATGCTGTACAACAGAAATTAGTGCCCAAAAGGTGATGCAAGCTCGTTGAAGGGTAACACTAGTCAAAACAAGTGATAGAAGTGTGATGCCAATCAATAGAGAAGTGATGCCAATCAATAGAGAAGTGATGCAAGCTAATAACAGTGGTACGACTACAATATATAATAGTTATGAGCAGTACGACAACAATAAATGATTGTCCTGAGCAATACGACAATACTAAAAGATGCTGGAAGTGTGATGCCAACCCACCAGGATAGTTTTCCTTTGGAATTTTGAAACCCTAATGTGGTACAATAGAAAACTCACTCACTCAATTGACATTGAGAATAATCACAATCCTTTTCAGCACATATGTGACCTCTATATGGACTCACCATAGAAGATTGGAGGGTTTGTCCTCAAATCGGGTTGCAATGGAGGGTTTCCGTCTTCAAAAACAGAAGTTGAAAGAATTATGAATTTAATTGTGAATAAGGAAAAGTGAATAATGAATGATAAATCCCTTTTTGGCCCCACTTGTCATTTTGAAATTTCACTTTTTTAATTTCACCCTAAAAGTAATTAAAATTAATTTTAATTAATTATTACTTTTCAGCTTCATAATATTTATTACTTTTGGCCACTTAATAAATATTTCATTTTTGGCCATTTTTCATAAATATTGCTTTTTGACCCCTTTTAATAATAATAAGACCTAAGTGTCCTTTATATGCATTGTAAAATAAAGTAACTTTCGACAACTTAAATGTATTATTATTAAATTATTTCCCTCATTATAACCCTTAGCTTGCGGGAAATGAAAATAGACTTTGGGTCCACTTAATTATTTCGAAAAAGGGGACATGACACCCATGCTATTGTAGTCGGATTTACTTGTTGAATCTTATTGACCTACTTTGGTCACTTACGGACATTAATATAATTTGTATCTTTGTTTATACCACATGGAAATGCAGCTCTCCAACTCCAAAAGCCCTTAAAAGTTATGAAGGGAGGAAGCAAGGAGCGAAGATGCAACCGTATTAGACCAACCCTCAAGTGAGAGCCATCGCTCAGGGATACCAAGTTTGTAATGAGCAAAATACGAAAGTTTTATATGAGGGGATGTACTTGGGGCAGGGTGGGGTTGAAAAGATGGTGTTGTATGGTGGGGTGTGCATGTTGAATATGAGGGGACATACCTATGGCAAGGTGGGGTTGCAAAGATTGAGGATGTAGATAATATTCCAAAACATCAAATGTGCACCACCATGCAACATCATCTTTTCAGCCCCACCTTGCCACATGTACATCCCCTCATATTTGAAAAGGAAAACTTAGTGGTCAATAATCCTGGTTTAGGTAGTCAAATGAGGGCTAATCTCCCTCCACTATCCCCTTAGCCCTACATGCATGTCCAGTCTATAGCAGAATTCTGTATAGTTACTGAAAGTGTTAGAATCACTTCACCATTCATCTGCCTCCAGTCTCAGATTTGCCCTATCTACCCTTCTAGTAGCTCCTCAATCCTTCTGTGTGAACTAGAAAAAATGCCAACTGAGGCCTTCCCTTTCAACTGGATGCTGGGTTTCCTAGCCACCCAGCAGATTGAAGGGCTTCCCACTAGATATAGGGGAGATCAACAAGTTCCTGAAGAGCAGCTGAAACTACACATGGAGAAGCCTTTCTTGCAACCATTCCATTCCATAGATGCAAAAATTAAAGATCTATGCATAAAACTGGTGATCCAAATCCATCAAATGCTTTGTTTGAAAAATATATCTTCCGTCTTGTTGCTTGCTTTCAGTAGCAATAGAAGTAGATGGAAACTATTGAGACCCTGCTTCTCCCAGATATCATCAGAAAATGCAATGCAAATGCCATGCAAGTAACAAACATGCCACAACAAGCCCATAAATGTAAAGCTACACAAGCTGAACGTTCCAGCACTGCGAATGCTTAGGTTGAAGAGTTGTTCCCATCTACAGGCTAGTGCTACATTCTACAAACCCAAACTGGACTACCTAGGAGGCAACAAATGATTGCAGGGAACGAGTCCACTCAGGACTTCATGGGGCTTCAACCGAGGGCTTGTCAATCCCAATAAGCAATATGTAAATGTTGCTTTCAACATTTTATTTTGTTTTGGAAAGGTAGGATAACATATAAGACTTTGAATATGCTACTTTTAATCTGATTCAAAGCTTTAACAATAGACTTATCTTATTTATATTAATGTGTCAAAGATTCAGTAGGTTCTGTGGTACACTAGCTTGAGTAGCCATGTGGTACACTTTGTCAAATTGCATGGTAATGGAAATCACCAAGTGTCTTCATGCAACTTGACACCTATCTCATACATATGTTAAGTGGCAATGTTTAATTAAAGAAATAATTTAATAATAATAAGTTAAGTCGTCTTAAAGTTACTTTATTTTATGACATGGAAAAATGACACCTATGTATTATTATTATTATAAAGGGGGCCAAAAAATAATATTCATTAAGTGGACCAAAAAGTAATATTTATCTAAAAGTGTTTTAAATGCTTTTAGGGTTAGGGCAATTGGAAAAAGAAAAATTATAAAAGAAGAGCTAGGCTCAAAAGGATTCATTATTCATTATTCATCTTTAAAATCAAAACACTATTCCAGGGTGGAGCTTCTGTGTTCAACTTTTCCATTTGAGGATGAAAACCCTTCAATGTACAGGTTTAGAAGGCGAAAATACTCTTACCTATTGAGGTGATTCCATCCAGGGATCATAATTGTGCTGACAAATCGAGTTTAATTTTAGCTTTCATTTGGCTGGAGGTTGTTATCAATATCATAATACTTCTCAAAATTGTTTCAAAGACTTGTTTCCCTTGTATCCAAATTCCCATTTTGGAACCAAAGCCACATTTGCCTTTTGGATCTATACCTAGTGCCGTTATGCGATTCATATTTGTTTAACTTGTTATCTATTTAAATAAGGCTTTTTTATAAGTCGAGTTTGAAATTAGCCTTGACAAGTTCAAATCCAAACATTGATTGATTTTTGCCTATTCCTTGTGTAATTTTGTCCTAGACATCAATCTTTCACTTTTGGGTTGTATAACTTAGGTTAATTCTTTATTCAATTTGAAAATTATTGATTGTGCCTAGATTTAGGAGAAATAGCCTATCTTCCATGTGCCTATTATTTCATGCCTTATACCAATTGACCAAGTTCATGTTTAAATCCAAATGCTTGGTTTATGCCAAAGTGTTTCAAATTTGTTAGATTAAATGTTTTACCTTGTTTTGTTTAAAGTCTAGCTTTTGTGCCTTTTCCAAAAGACCTATCACATGGTTATTTTTAGCTTAGCTTTTGTGCCTTCTCCGAAAGACCTAACAAATTATGTTTTCTTTATATTAGACTTGTTTGAAACACTTTGAACCTAGAGTTTGACATTTCAGTTTTTTTCATCCACGACCTTTTTGTGCAAGACATTTGATTTTAGACTATTTTATACCGAGTTTTAACACGGACCATTTTGGAGATGTAGCTCCACCCCTAGACCAAGTTAGACTATGTTTGGACTAATTGTCCCCTGGACCTTGTTTTTCAGAGTTTGTATAAATCTAGGATTTTTTTCAAAATGTTCATGGTCATATTTTCAAATACATGTCATAATATTTGTCATTATGGTTGGCTGTAAGTGGGCAAATGACCATTCTCCATATAGAGTCAATGGCATGTTTGGTGGGGCAGCAACAATTTAATTTTCTCATAATAGTTTTAATTCAGTTGTTGGTATTGTTGATTTACCACTTAATATTGGCATAACATTTACCATGTGTAATAGACTGTATTTATGTGGAAGTAATGGCACATTAAAGAATATTCTGCTTAACCACGCTAAGGAGGAAGAAGGTATTGGTAATTTTTATGAACGACCAATTGTAGTAAACAATCAAGAAGGTAATTCACTAAATGCGTCTTGATGTAAACTAACACATGATACTGCACATGCCTAGGAACATAAGTGCCAAAACTCTTGTCATCATGGAAAGCATTCTAATAAGGTTGAAAATGTGAAAGGGCACATAAATCCTTTTGCTCAAGGTAGCTTATGCCTTCAGATATGGGATCCGGATGATATTTTGAGACACATGAAGGGTAAAATTGATGATGAGTTTGAATATCATTATTGCTGATAAGATATATGTTATGAATACTACCCTGGTCATTGAAGTTCAGGGTTTACAGTTCATGGGACAATACTCACAAAATCTTCAATCCAAGGAGATACACTTTACTTTAGAAGGGAAAGTTGTGATGTTTAGAAAAATGGAAATAGTAGGGGCAGCAAGATGCTTGGTTGTGGAAGGTATTTGTATCTTCTTATTTTATGGTAAGCTAGGCAAACACCATTTTGATATTCAAAGTTTTTTGAATATGTATAGTGTGGTGTTTAGTTCTTTTCCTCTAGGATCGCAACCAAATAAAGGAACCCAACACATCGTAAGTTTGGATTCAAGCTCCAAACATGTTAGCCACCTCAAGATGCAGAAAGGAGAAATTGCAGAAGATGAAACACTACAAAATTACATTGAGGGGAATATTGTGGCTTTATTGGTTGCAAAATTGGAAGTCATTATTTGCAACATTGCACATACTTGGGAGATGACCAAATATGCAGATTTGAACATATGCTGGAAAAGGTTTGGTTTCTCATGTCAATTCACAATAAACGTTTTAACAACGAATGAAGCTGATTTTATTATTGTTGGCACATATCAGAAGATTGCTGGAAGTACAGTTACTATTGGGCAATGTGAAAGCTATGCAAATTTTACACTCTTGGGAGAATACAATAGAGTTTCTAAGGATCATATCAGAGATAAAAATAGCAACAAGAATGCTGCTACAGCTGATCAAATCCAACAAAAGATGAAGGTGAGTAAAGTACAAGAAGAATATGTTACAAGAATCAAAGGTGCACATCCCATTGAAGAGGTGGAAATTGGTGTAAGTGTAATCTATGTTGTTCAAGTAAGGAGCTCAACAAAAGTTTAACAAGAGAGATTGGAGCGTTCCAATAATTTCAGAATGAGGTAAACAACAAACTTGAGGAACAAAGAAGGAAACAATTGTTCCAACTTAGATAAAATGAGAGGCCAAAGAACAAGCCCAAGAAATTTTTAGAATAATCTGCACTTTGCATACAACAATTTACACAACAAATAAAAACACTAGAATCCCAACTTGTAGAAGCCAACTTTTAGCAACAACAAGAACTTTGAAGCCAAGAACAAGCCAAGGTATAGTTGCATATTGATTAAATTTCACAATTACATTTTCAGATGATTGCTTAGGGAACAAGCTTTCAACAATTTGAGAATAAGTTGATAGAAAATAATGAAGTTTACAAGGCAAAAAATAAATTAGATGATTCTAAATACATTGTTGTGCAAGAAGGCGTTGCAAAATTTCAGGATATTCCCATAATTACCCATCAATGATGGCCACAACTTTACATTTCAGAATTGCTGGTAATAATAGATCAAGCTGTGAAAATGACAAAAATTTCCAATAGAAACTACAGTAAGTCTCTGCCTATTGTAAGGAGAATCCAAGAAGGTTATGGTAATGCTCTCCCTAATACTCATTGGGAGGTTTCAGATGAAATATTTTCAATTGCAATGAAAACAAAGAAGCATGAAAATTTACAACTTATGTTAAGCAATGCATCAAACGTGATTGTGGTCCTAGTACATAATATACTAAAAGATGGGGCGGAAATTGTTTTTCCCATTACTCTCTATTCAACGTCAAAGCCACAACTACAAATAATTCTAAGCCTAATGAAAAAACAAGATTGACAAAAAATTTCATAGTTGTAGAAGTGTCTTTTGGTGTAAAATTTTCAACTCCCAGTTGTATCATAAAAGTGCAGCGAAAGCATGGTGATGAGCTCATTTTTCACATAAGGCAGCCCCCGAGAAAGCTAGAAGTTGTGGAAACAAAACAAACAACCAAGTTGGGTATATATAAGGAGTCTACAAGAGCTTTGCGCATGAATGTGGATTGGCAAGTTAAGCAATTTGAGGATTGGAAAGACCAAATATATGCATCACATAGAGAGATGAAGAAGGCTTCAAGAGAAATACTTAAATAGGGCTCAACTAAATTTTTGCAGCCGAAGGAACATACTGCATCACACGAGGAATTCAGAACATGGAATTGCAATTTCCAAATGATGAAATGGGGATCCAAGTATTACAAAGATGGTCATTTGGGGAGAGTCAGAGCAACTAAACTTGCATTACTTGAGGACAAACAATTTTGGGAAGGGCGGACTGTCATATCCTATTTTCTAAATATTTTCAATTAAGAAAATAATTTAATAATAATAATTTAAGTCATCCTAAAGTTACTTTATTTTATAACATGGAAAAATGACACTTATGTATTATTATTTTAAAGAGGGCCAAAAAGTAATATTCATGTAAACTTGTTTTAAATGATTTTAGGGTTAGGGCAACTAGAAAAAGGGAAATTACAAAAGAACTGGCTCAAAAGGATTCATTATTCATATTTGAAATCAAAACCATGTTATAGGTTGGAGTTTTTGTGTTTAACTTTTTGATCTAAGGACGAAAACCCTCTGGTGTACAAGTTTAAGGGACAAAAACCATCTTACCCAAGTGATTCCATCCATGGATCACAATTGTGCTGACAGATCGAGTTTAATTTTAGCTTTCAGTTGGCTGGAGGTTGTTATCAGTTTCCAAAATTTTGTGAGGAATTATTAGTCATATAAGGGTTTATTGTTGTTCAGGGGTTGCCGTACTTTAGAGAGGCTACCGTACAATCGAGGGACACAAATCGCTGTCCTTAGGACAGCTACACAGGGATTGGTGAGGGTTTCAGGGAAATCACACACATGGGAGAGTGACGCCCTACCTTGCTGGCCACCATTCATCTACAATAACTGACTTGTTGCACTCCATTGCTGTTGTAAAACAATTCTGTTGTTGTAATCCGATTATAAAAGTTTTCTATTATCATTAACTATTGATTCAACATCATTAGGCTTGGCTGTGATACATTTATTATTCAATAAATAGTTTCATCAATATTATGTGTATTCAGGCAATTGCAATAATAATTACACTATAATCTTCAATATCATTGTTGAGTATTTATGTTTTAATATTTAATTGATGCCCCAATTTAAGAAAAATACAAAAAAAAACAGAATTCAGAAAATTACCCAAAAGGGACATTTCATTTTCTCATTGCACTTGCATGGTCAGTGATCATATCTCTGGTTTGTCTCATCTTCATGCTTTGGCGCTTCGTCCTCTTGGTGCTTTGTAATACTTGTGCTCTTCCTGTGTATCATGTTCCTCCTCTGGTGGTCAGGTTATCCTATGGCTTTCTGTATGCCAGTGCTCTCTTTCTTGTGCTTCATTGTGGCTTTATTCTTCCTTTGGTGCTTGTATCTAGATCAGCGCTATGTCCTTCCACACTTTCTTCTTCCTTTGGTGCTTGTATCTTTACAATTTTGGTGCTCATGGTTTGGTTCTCCCTAATAATGCAAATATCCATGAATTTTTGCGGCCAAAAAGTAAAGTATTAGATTCTCCAATTGAATTTTTGAAATGGTCTGTGAACCCTGTTCTCTTAATTTATTTAGTTTCTTTAAAATATAAATTGTGGAATACTGTACTTGCGGCCTTGACTTTGACTCAACCTTGTTGGAAAGGATGATATCTATGGTTAACTATATGTAGAAGATTCATGTTAGCTGTATAAAAATTGCCCATGACAGTGGAAGATCCATGTAATATGGATGGCTACTGCCCCAAAATAGTGGAAAATCCATGCTAGTTGGATAACTATGGCCCTCAAATAGTACTGTACCACAGGAGGTTGCCTGATTACTCAAGTGCCTGAATTTCATTGTCAATCAATCTTAGGAGACGCACTTTTGGAATATATTAATGGATAGGGTAATTATCTGTTATTATCTGGGAGTTTTTGTCATAAGGTTGAGTTTGCTTCCTTTTATTTCGATGTTCTTTGAACATCATATATTGCAGGATAAATTTGAGGCACGCTTAACAGCAGAATTCAGAAATGAAGTTGGAATGCTGGCCAGAATAGAACATCTGAATCTTGTAAAACTGATTGGGTACTGTGAGCAGGAAAATGAACATATTCTTGTGACTGAGTATGTTCCCAATGGCACGTTAAGAGAACACCTGGATGGTATGTACTATGGTTCATATGATCTGTTTGTCAGTTTTGTTCGATGCTTGAATTTAAGTTTCTTAATTATTTCAATACAGCAAGGTTTTTCTTATGGTTATTGCATAGAAGTTTTTGACCAATGCTTATGAGTTCCCTTCCTCGGGACCATTCTTGATAGAGTTTGAAGTCCAGTCTCATGTATAGATATGGGTCATATTTCATGTTCATATGGGTCATTAGCACTGATGAATGTAACATATAGCTATTAGTTTCACACATCACACACTTCCATCTGTTTCAGGTCAACGAGGAACATCTTTGGACTTTTCAACACGCTTGGATATAGCTATTGATGTTGCACATGCCCTCACATACCTTCATCTATATGCAGGTAAAGTTTCATGTTTAGTTATGATGCTGATAGAATAATTTGGGAAAGGGTTTCTATATGTAATTTGCATTCAATACAGTGCATTGAATCAGAAAAGACACACATGAAGGAAAATATGTATTCCCAAAATTTTCAAAATTACAATGCCTGTTTTAATGCATGAACAAGTAGGATGCAATGTAAGACATACCGTAAACTAAGATTTTTGACATGCATCCTTCATTGCTTTGAGCTTCGATGGCTCACAACGTTTTTCTGGTTATGGATTTAAGAAATGTTAAATGCATGATAAATCGATAACACATAGTGCGGAAAGAGGTTACGTCTCATGAGGTTACTTTCACAAGGCTGTGTGCTTGTGCTGGAGTTATATTTGGACATACAATGCCATTGAATTTGCATTATGGAGGTTTGCACTCTAGTTGGTTGTGGTTGTGCAGTTATATCACATTAACAGCATTTGAAACACATGCAGAGTAGTTTTTAAAAGAACTTGCTTTTGGTTTGTAAGGATGAGAATCATGATTACTGGCAGACTGGCATCATGGTAACTTGATATTGTTTGTGGAGAATACTGCAGATTTACAGTGACATTAATAAACATACCTATCTTTTGTCGATGTATATAAGAACACTTGCCTATAGCTTGTATTGTGCTCGTTCCTGTTTTGGTCAATTAGTATTTGACCACAACTTTACATACCCAAGGAACTTACCTTGACCAAGGAGGATTCAACCAAATGGATGACTGTAGTGATCATCGAGGAGTATCTTCCAGTGAACTCCAGATACTGTTGATTATTTTTTCTGTTTGATATGATTGTCCAGCCTCAGTCCATAGTAACAGCCTCTGACATAGAGACAGGGTCTTGTACTTTCAGAAAGATACGGCCTTAAAGACATTGTGGAACTCCTGCCTTTGGGTTCTGCTAGAGATGCTGTCTTTGGAACATTGTGTATTCCCAAGAATGAATATTAACAATCTCAGTTCATATATTAATGTCAGATGTGTTGCATATATTCTATAAATGTTCCCATCTTCTCATGAATAATAGCTTTGCCTAATATCAGGCCTGAAGAATAATAACAAAGGGCTGAAGTGCTTACTTATATGTATTTAGTATCACAGACAGTTGTGTATGGATAGATGTTTCCAAACGGTCCAATGGTCATGCTGAGTGGGCATAGATTCTTTATCGGGCTTCCCTGTCATTTATTTTCCTATTGTCAATAATATATGGACTCTTGAGTATCATAGTAAAGAAAGGGCATCTAAATAAATTATTTGATATGGACCTCAAGTCCACCTGGTAAGGTGTAGTGGGCCACTCAAGCCAACTACTTTTTAATTTCTGGGTTTTTGAGCCGATTTATATTCTCATCCGTGATTTTGATTGGGTCATGTGTTTCCTCAGCTTCTTGGACATCCACATAGGCAGGCAGCACCTTATCAGTATGAGAAAGATCCTTTCAAGAAAATTGACATGAAATACTCGATGCATCTTTATGTTTTAAACCTATAAGCTGCTTTATGTGTTTTTTTTACCTTACCAAATGGTTCCAGATACCTGGGTGAAGTTTTTTTCTCCTACTTGTGCACTTGTTTGGCTTGACCCTTAGGTATATTTGGGCTCCCGCCATAAACATCCATGTGATGCAATGTTTATTTTGGTTTAGTTTTGGTCTGGCATGGCTGTGCTTCATCTTATTTTTGAATTGATTTTTCCACATTTTCTAGAGCATCTTGAGGGAGAATCATATCTTTCCTTCAAAATTTTGAAGTATGGTTCACATAGAGTAAAAGGGTCATAACCCCACATCTTTTCAACATGAGTCTTCTTGTAGCTACATGTTTGTTGTTATAGACAAATTCAACAAAGGAAAGATATGTTACCATAGGGTCTGTTTGGTCACCATATGTGCTTCGAGCTTGTCCTACATGATCTGGTTAGTTGTTTTTTGTTTTCTTAGAACTGATGATGTACCCTATCGAGTTAACGCTTAACCGAGGTTATTGAAGAAACAAGCATTCGACTATTCTACTCCGTCATTGCATAGCATCATCTGTAAGCATAATAGTAGAGCAATAGATCAATGTCACACATAGAGAGAGAGAGAGAGAGAGAGAGAGAGAGAGAACTCTCATTTCATCATTTTATTGCTTGTGTACAATAGATGGCACAATACCACCTATTCATAGACCTCCCATTGAGACATGCTTCAAGTTAAGTGAGCACAACCCCCATTTAAGGTGGCCCAAGTCCATTGGGGGGAACATGTAGTTATGGGCCTACACACGTACACAAACCTACATGTAGGTACACACGTCTTCCAAGGATCACCACACAAGCTTGATGCCTCATGGGTACTGTTGTCAACTTGGAGTTGCACCCTAAATTGAAGACGTGTTGAAATGGCCAATCCTCTCTCCGGTTGGAACAATGGGATCTTCTCACAAGGGTAGGTGCCTCAATGGTGAGAACAACCTGCAGAGAACGCTGGTTCCTGTAAGATGTATCAATGGATCTCTACTTTGTGCTGCGAATCTACCATGGAAAAGGGAGAAAGAAACTTGAAAGGGAAATCTTACCTAATGATGGTGATACACCAAAATGTTGATCCACTCTACTTGGAACCTTGAACACTGAATCAAACAAGGGAAAAAGAAGACCTTTGATTTCAATTTATCACTATGCATAAATGTTTCATGAGAAGGTTCGATCCAATGACCAAAACGTGAGGGAAAACGACGGAGAGAGGTCGATACAAGACACTTTGCAGCCACCTAACATCCACTTACAGCTTCAACAAAAGACATAGAACACTAAACATGACCTGCATAATATGATGAGCTAGCAACTAGGTACGAATCAGAATTTGGGAAGGGAGAGAAATCTACCACGTATGCAAATTGCTGAATGAATGTACACTATGCCGCACTTAAAATCTGAAAGTACAATCCTTCTATTGATTGAAGATGTTATACAACTCACCAATGGAAGAGTTTGGTCTTACCAAGAGAAGGATCCTTTTTACAAGGCTGAAAAGCCATTAATATAGAAAATTACAAAATGCCAAGAGATTGGCGTTTGAAAATAGAGAGGAAGTAAACTCAAACCAACTCAGCCTTTACAAAAGTCTATTTTGTCTTGCATGAAAATTCCTTGCGTTGAAAAGTGGACAGTGGGCTCAAACGTTTGACTTTGCTTATGCATGATTGACTGAGCCATGTCGAAAATTAGAGACTAGTTCTTTGGCGTTTGAAAGTGGACGACTGAGCTTGTTAAAACGCCCACCTCTCTTTGCATGGAAATCCACGTTAAGAGTCAATAGATGAGCTCTACTCAGACTGCTGGAACGTTTGGAGAAGTGTGACTTTGACTAGTCAAACTGTGGGTCAACTGAAACTTAAAAATCTGCCAAAAATTGCCTTTGTTCGCATGTATTTTCTCTTATTTTGGTCTACCTGTTCATGTCTATTTTTGGCGGGATTCTATTTTTGGATTATTTTGTCTATATTTCCTTGGATTTCCTGGCTATTCTCTTAGCCTAATTCTTTCGGATATTCTTTTTTATCTGCAGATTTCCTTTGGTCTCGGATTTTCTTCAGATATTCTGCTTTGCCTATATATATTATCTTCGGGTTTTTTGGCTATCTCCTTGGTCTTATATTCCTTCGGATTTCTTTCTTGCCAATTTTTCCGATTTTATTCTCTTTGGCTCTTATGTCTTGCCCCCTGGATTTACCTTTGGTTTTCTTGCGGACTTTTATTATCTCCTTGGCTTTATTATTTTTTGCGCCTTCTCGTTGATTTCTTTGCATTTTTGTCGAAGGAATCATTTGGACAAAAAGTCCGAAGGAATTCCTTCAGACTTTTTGTCCGAAGGATATCTTTCCTTCTAAATTTTTCTTTTTCTTCTTTATTCTCTCGGGTTTTTTCGCTTTGACTTCCTGTGGGCTTTGTTTGGTCCATTTCCTTTGGAATTCCGTTGACCCTTGGTTTATTCTTTCATTTGGACTTTTATCTTGCGGAAAAAATGTCAGTCTCCTCTGTGTTTGACAATTATTTCGAAGGAATCCTTTGGACTCTTCACTGGCACCTACTTCGGATTCTTCATTGCTTGTTACTTATAAAATGAGATAAGTCATTCACCTTGGGAAACCCGAAATGCACTATCCTGAGTAATTCGGGTTTCTAAACCCGAATTACTTATACTGATAAAACTTTCATAAGCAAAGCACTTCTCAAAACCTGATTTGCACTGTCAACAGTAATTCGGGTTTTCCAACCCAGATTACTTCTGCTGATAAAACTTTCATAAGCAAAGCACTTCTCAAAACCCAATTTGCACTGTCAACAGTAATTCGGGTTTTCCAACCCGGATTATTTCTGCTGAGGGGTTTCAACTGCTGATTACTCATAAAGTGAAATAAGTTGTCTCTTGTAAAACCCGAAGACTTCTTCCAAAAAACCCGAAGTCTTTTGTTGTGTAAAACCCGAAGTCTTACTTGAATGCCCACCCTCTCACACTTAGGGCAAAATTTTGGTATGTGGGCCAAAAAATGGCCAACAGGTACTAGAGCTATGGATTAAGAAATCTCCAACATTCTTGTCAAGTTGGAATTACCATAGGCACATTTATCACCAACATTTGCCCATAATTGTAATTTTGAGGAAGTCATGCAACATATGTCCACCCCCAAGAACGTACGTTGCCTTTGGGACTGCTAATTTGGTCCAAACCGCTGCAGCTTTCAATGGTTCACTTTAACTTTCGTTGTCATTTCCACTTGCACTTTCAATGTCACAGTGACTTCCACTTCACTTGCACTTGCTCTTCAAAGTTCTATGTGGCTGTCACCTTGTTACTAGAGTGTTGGAATTGTTCATGTATCAACTACATCCATTTGCAAGCTGAGAGGGTTGAAGAAACTAATCATCTTCCCTCAAAGAAGACTTTCTGATTGCAGAAACTCAAAGAAGAATTTGCAGAAAATGTGTAGGCCATTAGATACAAAATGCTATAGATGTAGAAGCAAAAACAACCCATCCACTGAAGCAAAGCCTCTCAACATCTTCATCTGCAATACCTATTGGCAGCTCAACATCCGGACGAGTGTTAGCTACTTATCATTTGAAAAGCCTTGTCAGCAAAAAAAAAGGCTATATATGTATGAGCAAATGCAACCCATCCACATAAGAAAAGCCTATAGACATCTTCATTAGCAGTCCCTGTTGGCAACTCAAAATTTGCACAACCTTGCCAACAACTTATCATCTACAAAACCATGTAAACAATTCAAAATCTACATAAGCTTGTCGGAAACTCATTATCTATACAAACCAATAAACATTCACAATATTGATTGAGTCATCCAAATGTCATCTCAAGTGAGTACCCAAGGATAATGAAGGAGCACAACTATCCAGAAAAGAGGAGATGATTGCTAATTAAATAAATCCATCCTAGAGTAGTTCTTGTTAGAGTGGTGTGGCTATCTGTGAATGACAATCAAAATCACAAATTAAAGGATGACAGTCAACCTAAAAGCAAATGTAGCACACCATCATTCATATTTGATAACTCCAACAACATACCAAAGTAGGTTCATGAGTCCATTAAGCAAGAAAAAGGGGTCCATAAAAAATAAATGAATGTTGTTGCCGCTATTTTCCCATCCAAACCCTAACACTGCAAAGGTCTAGATGGTGTAGGATTCCAAAGCCATGCACTTGACTCTCCCACACGACAACACTTAAAAGAGAGAAAATAGTAGAACAATGAACACACGCACATTTACAGTTATGTTGGCATATTCAACCACACAAGCATGGAGGTCTCACTTGAAGTGCATTGAGAGCACCAAGAACTCTGTTATGTGATTGCGTGAACTGATTGGATGTATGCATACATAGATCTAAGCAATTTTCTACTTAAGCATCTAAATCATAGTTCAAAATATTGTTCTCGACAATTTCTCGGCATTTCTCGTTAACTTTATCACTACTTTAAAAAACATATAAATTCATAAAATAAACTTAAATTAAATATAAAACATTGTTAAATGACATGAGAAATGAATGTAGAGAAATTAAAGTTACAAAGTTAGAGTTAAAATAAATTTCTTGCCATGTGAAATTTCTTGCCATGCGCAGGAACTCCAAGCATTCATTTAAACTATATTTGCAAAACTTGTGAATAAATCACGATTAATCTTGAATCGCTGGTAAAAACGCTTTATTCTCTGAAAAAATCGTGGTTTTTATGCAATCAACCCCCTACCAACAGGGAAGCATTGAAAATCATGAAAAATCGGCAAAAAAACATCAATTTTTTTTTTAAGAAATTGCTATTTAAACGCATTTAAATCACGATTAAAACTGCTATTCACGTTTTTTTCAAATATATATACCAAAAACGATTTTTTTGGTTCATTTTCACAAATTTTTGTCATTAAAGAGAAGATTTTCGAAAAACAATTTAAGGACTAAGGAGAACTTCGAGATTTTCAGTGAGCAGTTTGAGATTATCAACAAAAAAATCGAGATTTTTACTTGACATTGGAGAAAACCAAGTAAGTTACGCCTTTTTTCTATATTGAATATGTCCTAATATAATAAAAACTATAAAAATATAATTGTCCCCTCACCCTAACTCTAACACTAACGATTAGGGTTAGGGTTAGGGTTCTTTTAAAATTAAAAATCAAACCTAACCCTAACCCTAACCCTAACCCTAAGAGATTTAGGGTTAGTTTTTTTTAATATTTAATATGTTTGAATTTAAAAAATTATAAATTATAAAAAATATCCCTGTTCCCTAACTTAACCCTAACAATTAGGGTTAGGGTTAAATTTTTTTCAAATATAAAAAGTTAAACCTAACACTAACTCTACGAGGTTTAGGGTTTTTTTTTAATATTTAATATGTTCAAATTTAATAAAAATTAAAAACTATAAAAAATATCCTTGTTAGGGTTAGGGTTAGGGTTTTCTTTTTAGGCTTCAATTGAGTGGGTGGAATCTTCTTTTGCGAAACATATGGATAGTAGAATGGTGATGACTATATTTTCTCACCGTCTTTTTGGGAAGAGGTAGAGCAAATTGTGTTATTCTCCGAGCCTCTAATTCGAGTTTTGAGACACTTTGATGGGTATAAATCCCCTATGGATAGGGCCAAAGAAATTATTAGAGACAGATTGGAGAATAATGAGGCCAAGTACATGCCATTATGGGAGATAGTTTATAACAAATGGAATCGACCATTGCATTCTCCCTTCCATGTAGCTAGATACTTCCTAAATCCATCGTTGTTCTATAGTGTCACATTTTGAGACGACGCAGAGGTCACAGAGGGCCTATTTAAGTGCATGGAGAGAATGTTTCTTATTCAGCAAGATATTGAAAAAGCTATGGGAGAGTTGTTGATGTACAAGCAAGCAAGGGGTTTCTTCTCTAGTAAGACAACCATCACAGGAAGGAATACCTTCCAACTAGGTAGACTATTTTTTTACATACGTACGGTTAAAGTGTTAATTTTTGACTAGATTGTGCATGTTAAATGTTGATAAAATCTATTTTTGCAGCACAATGGTGTGATTTCTTTGACAAAGAAACCAAACACCTTCGAAATATGGCAATGCATATTTTGAGAATGCCATGCAGTTCATCCGCCTACGAGCATAATTGGAGTGTGTTCGAGCATATACGTTAAAAAAATTGCAATTGACTCACTCAAAAATGGATGAATGATTTGGTATTTGTCAACCACAATCTTCGTCTAAAGATGAAGAAAGCTCAAATTTAATAAATTTTGTATTTCTAATTCTCAATTCATTTAAAAAGTTGATTTATATTCTTGTAAAGTATTATTCACTAAAGTAACTAATATATGCGTCCTATTTTATAATGTTAGGTACTGTTGAAGAAGATCATATGATCGATCTTGACAAGATTGATCCAGATTTTGAAATACAAATGTAATAAAATTTGAATAATATTAAAAGTAATGGAAGAAAACAGTTGACTGATTTTGATGGCATAGGATCTCATTTATCTCTCTCATAATCTGTATCTATTCTTTATGCAATTGAAATGCCTAATATGTATCTCTATGCAATGGAAATGCATTTAAATTTTTAAAAAAATAGTTTTTTCTTATTTTTTCACATTTTTCGACGGTTTTATGTTTTTTCCAATTTTTCCTTATTTTTTCCTGTTTTAATCACGATTTTTTGAAAAACACTTACTTTTGAAAAAACGCTTTTTTCCCCAAATGATTTATGCTACTATGATTTAAACAATAAACTTATGTACAACCCAACTGAAGGCAATGAGTATTAATGGCAAATGGCAAATGCTACAAAATTGTAGTCTGTATTTTTAGCCTTTGCAAAGCATACAAGATTTTTTTCAAACACACCAAATGCTCAATAATCAGATTCCATCCTCTAATACAATAGTTCCAAGTCTTGGCGATATCTCAACCTGAGGCCCCTGAGTCGTTATTGGCAATTTGGCACGATTGTCAAATTATGTATTCATGGAATCACGAATTACTGCTAGGAAAAATGCTTAACATCGCCAACACTATAGAGAATCACAAATCACTTTTGGGAAAAATGCTTAACACAGTGACTTACCGATCTCATTTTAAAAGCCTACAATGATGTGCAATCTGTTGCTGTGATACAGTGCTTCTGTGAATATAAAACGGTAAAAACAATGTAAATATATGTATTGATGAACTCATGAAACCATGTATTGGGAAACCCAGAAAACCATGTAAAAGTCGTGATGAATGCATGTAATAAAGCGTTGAAATTCTATTTTAGTTTTTGCCAAGATGACAGGGATTTGTCTATGATTTTTGCTGAGTAATTGCCCATATTACTCGGCAAAAATCGCCTAGAAATCGGTTTTTCTCGTCTCATGATAAATCCTCATATTTCTCATCCTACCGTCATCTCGCAATAAATGCCGAGATATTGCTGAGATCTGGAACTATTATCTAAATATTGTAGAGTACAGGTAAATCTAACAATGATCAACAATAACATATCTTACCCACCACAACTATCTAAACAATCCACAAGTACATACATAAAATCATAAGACATGCAATCATTTATAGTATTGACAAGAACATTTGCTTTATATTCATTTGAAAACTCAGTATACAATGCTTACTTGTGCGTAGAACAATACAATAAGATACAAAGATTATGGCTAATGCGCCAATACAAAATACGACATGAACCCTTAGCCCTATTGAAACTTTTTCCTAGATTCAAATCTGTTAACTTGAATCTCAAAATTACTTTCCTATTTATAGGATTCTAGGAACCCATTGACCCTGTTAGTTGGCAGTGGAATATACTTAGATTCCCTTTGGATACCCTAGAGGTCACCTGGTTGGCACTGAGCTATTGTGCACTCTAGGTTCCCCAGAAGCTTCCCCTTGATGCTTCTTCACAACTCTTCTTCATTCATCCATTGCGTGTCTTCCGATAATCTTTATTCGAAGTTGACACTTGTATCATTGTGCACCATTGATTTGTAGTTGCTTCTCTTATACACAATGCACTAACTCCTCTTCAGGTTCTATGCAAAACTACATATGCTCGACGCACGACCAAGTTGGTAGATCTCATGCATCTCACTTTGCGTGGCTTGGTTGCTTGGACCTCTGCATCTCCCAAAACTTAGTGCTTTTTCGAGGTCAACTTTTCACCACATTAAACATCTTGTTTGTCCTGAGAGAAGCCTTTTTGTGCTCAGGTGCTTGGTTCTGGCGCACTCAAAACTTCAAGAACATCTTTCTTCATTTCTTCAACAAAATTGTTCCACCTTGCCATCATAGCCTTTGTGCTAACCTTATCTTCTTTTGCGGCTTTTAGTTTTAGATTCAAGGCTTCCTTGTCCATCTTGTCATTTGCAATTATTTTCTTCCATGCCTCTCCTGTAGGCTTAATGTCTGCATTTATTCCATGAATCACCACTTTTTCATTAATTTCTTTCTCCTGGTGATAAAAAAATAGTGTATCAAAGTTTCTCCTTTGAGTGTCCATTTTGTCTCTAAATGGTCGTGCCTCTTTTGCTAGCCTCATTGATTTCATCTGATTCTTCTCCTCTGAGGACTTCTTGTTTAGTTGTTCCAATGTTGCCTTATCTCTGGCAATCCTTGCATCCACCCATATCTCCATGCACCTTAGTTTATAAAAAATAGCCTGTGCCTCTTGTACTACCTTGTGTGCTTCTTCCAATTTCTTAGCACTTATTTCCTTGCCGGTTATCTTGGTTATTGGAGCTTCCTTCAATAGCTTCATCATCGCTACTCTTAGGCTTTCAATAGTTGGCATTCCTCCAATGTTCATTTTGCTCCAAAAATCTAGCCTCTCTTTCTCCACCATTCTGAGGGCCTCATTTACCTCATCTTTCACCTTGTCTAACTCGGCTATGACCTTAACCAATTGATTTATCCTTTGTTTAGCCTCTTCTTTGAGCTTTCCCATCTCCATTTCCAAGACTGCGCTCTAGGTTGATGTGTCTACTGCTAGTGCTACCAGCGTTAGTCTTGTATCTTGCGTACTCCATTTTGATGGGTCACACCACACAATCCGCTTCTCCTCAGAGCCTACTTGTTGCATCGTTATTTATACCCCTTCTACGGGTACATCAAAACTAGATCTCAACTGATAATTTTGAAGAAACTGAGATCTGATAATTTTGAAGAAACTACTTCGCTTAGCCCTTAATGGTTTCTTCTTCATCATTTTTTTTCTTACTCTCTCGAAGTCTTCTTGCATTTCTTCATTGTGAGAATGTTCCTCTTCACTCTTTGTCAGGGTCGGGTAATTTTTTAGCTTTATATCCTCTTCTTCCTTCTACAAATGACCCTGCATAGAGCTGGATGTTCCCCCAGGTGTTCCATCGTAAGGTTCTTCATGTTGCTGCTCCTCAAAAAGGATTGGACTCTCTTGATTTATTGCTTCCTCATGTTTATCTTCTTCCTTCTTACTCTTTGTTGTCACAGGTTTATCCTTTGACATCTTTGTCTATGTCTTTCCCCCTTTGGTTCAGCCTAGTACGTTTCTCCACACTTTCTTCATTTCCTCTAAGCCCTCTGCAGAGCTCTCTGCTTTCCTCTTTTTCTCCATCGCAATTGGGGACTTGAAAATTGATTGATCAACCTATTAATTTGGTTTGTGCTTTAGACAAACAAGTCTTATTTGTTGCATGACTTCAAGGGCATTCCCCATTTCTTCCTTGAGCCAAACTGGTTCACTCAAGGTCATGGACTCATCCTTTGAGTCATCATCAATTAATTCAAATTTCTCCTTTCTCCATTTCATGCGCAGCTTGTCTCGCACTGCATCTAAAGATTTGATATCGGTGTTCTTCAACTTTATTATTTTTGGCACTCTCACAAGAGTGCACTCTAGCCATCTTGTAGAGAATGAGTATGGCGCCACAATCTAGTGCCCCCAATCCCCTGCAACATTGGTCACTAGTAGCAATGAATATTGGGCTTTCACCCCAAATCGCACTGCTTGCTTATATCGTTGAACCACCTCATCCGAAATACATGGTTCATCCTTGAATGCCTTGAGCAAATTCTTATAGTAGGTTTTTCATTCTCCTCTTGTAATTGGCAGTCATATGCTCACAGAGGTATTCCTGATACATCTCTGCAAGAGTATCTTTGGCTATCAGCATTTGGAAAGGAATTTTCATAGGAATTTATACTTCATTCAATATGATTAAAAGCAAGAAGTTTCCCTACAAAAAACTACATTTTCCACATCATGTGCCCTCTGCACATCCTTAACTATATCCTTCGCAACGTATCTTGCATAGTCAATAGTGACTCTATCTTTGCCCACCCTTTTGCGCTAGATAAGCCTACGATGAGTGGAATGCAATCTCATAGGGTGACTCACAACAAAAACTCATGTAGCTGACTTAGAGGTAAGATGAGAGAGATGATGTACAAAAAGAAAGGCCTCGAGGAAAAATTTTGGTTTGTAGACCTCCAAGGTGTACATAGTTTGAGATGTTGAGCATGACAAAACTATGAGAGGAGTCTGACTCACTAGAGATGAAATTTGGATGTAGTTCCCCGGATGAGAAATATGAGAATGAGGAGATCTTCAAGGAGAAGTCTAATGAGAATTAGGAGGATAGTGGAGTTGAGCATATTGTCCAGGATGAAGACGAGGATGATACAAAGGATTTAGATGGGACAATACAACACATCCTAGTGGTTAGACTTGGGAGGAGTACATTGGGCCAAGCCTCCTTGGTGCCCAAGGTGACCAAGAATATTACCTCCTCATAGCATTCCTATGACTTAACTATTTGTAGGGATCACTCTTGCAGTAAGTTCTACCCAGTTATTTGTGTGGACTATTCTAGTCTCATGTCTTAGCATTGTTCCTTCTCTCAACGAAGACTTTTAGAGTGTAGCTAGAGAGATTACCCAGATGAAACCGACATAAACCTAGATGCAGAGACACAAGCATAGAATGGTAACCAATTTGAGGAGAGGGAGATGAATGCATAGGTTCCTTAGACTGAGCATACTTGGAGGAGACATCCATAAATTAAGTGTATGAGGCAGATAAAAAGTAGAAGACCGCCATACAAACCACTTAGATTGAGCATACAAGGATGAAGAAGTATATTGTACTTTGTGCCACCTCTTTTTCCGAGAGGAAAGAAGGGAAGCTAAGCTCGGGCACATGGATTCTTGTTCAAAAGAATGTAATCTAACTTCATACATAGATGTTGGAGGAGAAAAAAACTCTGATTTTTAGCAGTGGGAGAGACAAGTAGGCACCTTGGTTTGGATGATTCTAAGCACGACATGTATGTGACATTACACCCTTACTAGTTGCACCCATCATTGTGGAGGGGTGTGTACTAGAAAGAGGTTGAGGGGAGATGCTACCCAGACCAGTGGAGGATGCAACACTCCAACCCAACTTGATTAGCTAACCTATTTAACCAAACATTTGGAATGGCATTTGGTTATGGCACATAGTCCGAGGAAGTAGCTTGAGAAGTTTGAGAACTTGAAGAGACAACATGCCTTAGCTGAAATTGTCCACAAACAAACTGAGAACTACTTAAACTTGAATGTGAAGGTCCAAAGATTGAAAAATTAGGTTGTGGAAAGATATGAAAATCTGATCCTGCTATGAGAGATGGAAGTAAAAAATGCTAGAGAATAAGTGGATAATGCCAACAAGAAGCTTTGGATGATCCTAGTCAAGGTTCTATGCTCGAGTTGGAGTTGGTCAGGGACACAAACAAAGAGGTAGAGTGGCTAAGGTTGTGAAATGGGACTTAAAGTACACCAAACAATATAACATTAGAAAGGCTATAGTAGTTCAAACTTTGAAGCTCCAATAATTGCTGAGATAGTTTGAAGGAAGGATCACTTCCCCTTCTTCCTCACAAACATTCTATGCACCGTGCTAGTACAACCACGTCAGCTATGATTCCAACCTCACCAACAGTTTCAACTTCATTTGAGGTGAGTGTTATACTATATGAGTGAGATCCCACTCTATCTAGCCAACAATAATGACAACTTTGTTTCTATTGGGGGAATAGCCGTAGACTTGTAATGTGCATAGAGATTTTTAACAATAAATAATTGAATAAGGAATAAGGAGTGTTATGTGATGAATCATGTTAAGAGTAGGAGCCTAATTAAGTTTTGTATACTTAGGTGGTTCCAACAGGGTTAGACTCCCAACTTTTGCACCTGTTCTTCTTGGACTCCTATATATGTTCATCTTGTCTAAAGAATGAGCATCCATATGGAGATTAGATCATATATTCATATCAATGTGTCATGATCATTTGATGTTATGTTATTAGAATGTTATGTTCTTAGAGTAGATCTTATGAATATAATATTATTGAAGCATGTCACGTGTCTTGTGTATTTGGTGTGATGAAATCTTTTTGTATTTCTATTGATGTTTTCCTGTGCTAAAATGTGTTATGTACATAATGTTTGTCTAGGAGGGGTAGTATTTGTATGAAGCTTCCCTCCTATAAAACTCCTAAGAAGAGACAAAATGTAGAAAGTCTCGAAGAAATCTTGCACATATCTCGAGAAGATTGTTGGCAATTTGAGTATCATGGTGTATAAGGAGATTGTCTATAAGATTGTCATTGATGTCAAATAGGCAAACATTAATGACAAAGGCATAGTGATTCGGGTTTGTCAAGTCCATGTACTTCATTCGCTTTTACTTATAAAGTTTCATAAGTAAAGCCGTGTTGAAAACCCGATTGGGTCAAGAGAATGTTGATCGGGTTTGTGTACTTCAATTGCTTCGACTCATAAAGTTTCACAAGTAAAGCAATCTCGAGAACCCGAATGGGTCTAGTAGAGTTGATCGGGTTTTCAGAATGACTTAACTGCTCTCATCTTTATAAGTCAAGCAATGTGAAGAACCTAAATGGGTCAAGGAAGAGTTAATCGGGGTTATGGATCAACTTTACTTCGTTCGAATTTATAAGTTGAGCAATGTTGAGACCCTGAATTGGTCTAGTGGAGTTGATTGGGTTTATCAAATGACTTTACTTCTTTCAATCTAATGAGCAAAGCAATGAGAAGAATCCGAAGGGCAAGTGGACCAAACAAAGTTTCCGAAAGGACACTTAGAGAATTTTTGAAGGGTACTTTGCAAGAAGTCCGAAGGGCAAGTGGACCAAACAAAGTTTCTGAAAGGACACTTTGAGAAATTCTGAAGGGTAAGTGGACCGTTGCAAAAGTTCTGAAGGGATCGTTTCAAAAAGTCCAAAGGGTAAGTGGACTGTTGCAAAAGTTCCGAAGGGCAAGTGGACCATTGTAGAAAGTCCGAAGGGATCTTTTCAAAAGGCCGAAGGGCATGTGGACCCTTACAGAAAAGCCGAAGGGTATGTGGACCCTTAAAGAAAATCCGAAGGGCACTTAGACATTCCTTTAGGGAAATTGTCGGCAACAATTCCTTCGGGGAAATTGTCCCAAAAAGCCCGCAACAAACTGTCTGAAGAGAAAGGTCACTTGCAACTTTGCCAAAGGCTAAAGTGTGGAAATCTTATAGGGCATTCTCAAAGGGACAAGGCATGTTAAAGATCGAGCAAGTCTACAAGGATCAACGGTGCAAAAGCATTACAAGAATGCTGAAGAAAATGAGATCACGTCAACATGCCGGAGTTTAACGATACAATAGAAAGGGTAAAGGTCGAGCATATTCAAATAAATCGAAAGGAGCGAAAGCGATCCTGATATATAGGAAATAGCGAGATACAAAAAAGGAGCTCGACGATTAGACTTGGCGTGAAGAAAGAAATCAAGGGCCTGCATTTAATATGTTCTCAACGAACAAATGAAGGACAGACAAAACCTGTAAATGATTACATAGAGCTCGAAATTGATCAATTCAACCAATCAATTCTCGATTAAAGAAATGGCGTAGTTATGACTTGATTCCAGCACTTGCCAAAAATAGAAAAGAGAGTTGAACAGTGCGGCGTGATGCATGAACCGAGACACGAAAAGGGTATATGTCAAATTCGCATCGAATGAAGAACCAAAAAAGGGGAGTTGAAGTGCGGAAAGGAAACGACGTAGTTATGATCAGAATCCAATAGTTGTCAAATATAGAAAAGAGATTTGAGCATTGAAGTGTTATGTATGAATTGAGACACGGGAATTTGCATATGTCAAAGTCGCATTGAATGAGAACAGATAGCTGGAATTAGTTAAGAGGAGCTGAAGTGTGAACACGTTGTATAGATGAAACCCTAAAACTCAATGTATATACACGACATCTTATTCATTGTGGTGCTGCTGTTGTTGTTGCAATTGAGAGAGTGCTGTAGAGCAACTCAAAGAGTGTCACTTTGAAATGTATACAGACACAAAGCGAAAGACAGAGCAACAGAGAGTGAGGCAGAGAGGAATAAAACACACAGAGAATGTGCAAAGATTGAGCAGTTATATACTAGACTTGTAACAAAGAAATTGATCTGGATTCATTTGTGAATCCATCTTGTATTTTGAAGTTGTAGCTTCAAAGTTCTGATTGGTTGGTGCCATCAGAAAATTGAGTTGGTGCTTAGTTAGGGGATTGGTGTCTCCTTAGGGAGTGGGTACTTCCATAGAGTGGGTGCTCTTGATTGTAACCAGTGAGGTTAGCCAATAAGCCATTTAATAGTGAGACTAGATTAGAACAATAGAACAATAAGCCTCATATAAGTGATTTATGCACTCCTTTTCTACTGAAATCTCTGTGCAATCAGTGAATGGTGCTTTCTTATTCACAATTTATCCCTTGACCTCTTGAGGATTTGATGTATCCAACACTTTCCCTAGTTCTATAGTCTTCTTTTCTGGGTCTTCATCTAACAACACGTCCTCATAGTGCACTTGTCCACTTGTCTTCATCAATTTCATGAAGTCTGGAAAATATATTTCTTTCTAAATCTTTGTTAGAAGAGCTCTATATTCAACATAAGTGGCAATAACATCAACCACCATAGTTCTCATCTCTAGAAATAACGCCATGATTCACACGCTGGCAAGATCAAAACTCAGATACCACTATAATGTCTCTTTTTGGACAAAAAACAACAATTTCGGGTTTATCCATCAACCCTTTCTAGTAAATTTCTGAATAAACATGCTAAAACAAATTCTAGATAGTAACATGCATATGAACTATGCAAAACTGATAATACCCAACTGGAATACTGATTTAATAAGCTGATTACAAATTTATTACAACAAACCCTATCTGTAAAAGTCCACAAAAATGAATTCAACAATAAATACTAATTATTATCCAATAGAACAAGGCACAATAGTTTATCTGGAAGTACAAGATACTGTAGCTATCGTACGGAATACTGCAGCAGCAGTACGGGTCATTGTAGGATCACTGTAGCAGCATTGCGGATCATTGTAACAATGGTATAGATAATTGTTGCAGCAGTATGGATCACTATAGCAGCGATACGAAATACTATAGCAACGGTACAAGCTTAAAATGGAATAACTTCTGATTTGCAAGCACAAGTATGATCTGTGGGTGGAATCATCTACTAGGGATGAGGGTTTTCGTCCTCAAGCCTATTCATTGGAGAGTTTTCATCCTCTATGATGGAAAGTTGAACAATTGTTGCTCAAGCTCTGAAAAAGGGTTTTTGACTTTGTTCAAATGAATGAATAATGAATTCTTTTCATCCAACCCTTTTAATAATTACATTTTCCACCAAAACCTTAAAAAACAACGCTTTATCTTCTATTTTGACGTTGGCATACTTTTATTTTAATAAAGTCATCTTTATCCTTGCATTTGGCTCAATTAATAATCATTACTTTATGGCCCACTTTAATAATATTTATCAAGTGTCCTTTTACCATGTTATTAATTAAAGCAACTTTATGGCAACTTAAAATATTAATATTAAATTATTTCATTATTAATTATTTTGAAAAGGGGACATGACAATTACAAAAAATCTCCATCATGACCTTACACAACCTTCTTAGTGTGTGCCTAGTATCATTAATCCCCATGAGGTGAGGGGGAAGTGTGTGACAAGTGTGTAAGGAGTTACATTTGACATGAAACTCCAAGATTCCCTTCAAAAGGGACAAAAGAGATTTGACACTTTATAAAATTTGAAATATATGAATTAAAAATTCACATAATAAGAAAATCTACACACACTGAAGTTGACTTAGAATAAATAAAATGAACTCAAATAAAGATTAATTTCCAACATTTTGAAAGAAAGTTGTAGTCAAGAAGTTGGTGATTGAAGAGTTGTGTTTTGCTAACATGGAGATCTGCAAGAATTCCATCCTCATCCATGGACAAAACTTTGACTAGAGGTGTTGCCTACTTGACTTGATTACTTCAAGATTAGTAGGTGAGTCTCGGTCCTCTAATATATATATCTAGCTAGTTTAATATATGGAGGGGCTGCCCAAATGCAGTGAGAGCAATAGTTGGAGAAGCTCTTGGAGAATACAACCTCAAAATGAAAAATAAGCAGCTGGAAATGAAAAAAGGGGAATTAGAAGCTGAAAATGCCATTTATAAAGTTGAAGTCAAGTAGTGGAGAGAAAGATAAATGAGAAATAAGTAGTTGGAAATCAAAAATGGGGAATTAGAAGCTGAAAATGCCATTTATAAAGTTGAAGTCAAGCAGTGGATGGAAAGATATATTAAAATTGAGAACTTGTAGACCACTCAAGACATTGCTGAAAATAATATCTAAGGAAACAAAGTACACAAATATTTTCAACCATAGGTGAACTCAGATAAATAAGGACATGAGTAGACAAATGCATCCCTAAACAAAGACAATTGGCATATGAGAAGCCTAGAGTAGCTTTGAGAAGATAGAAGCACCAGTGCAATGCTACTCAAGGAGTGGCTTGTTGATGCATAATTGGCACCGTTGGTAAGCTTGACTTGTTGGGATTCTACTTCGTTCGTGATGAAATATTTCCCATGTGGAACCTAGGGTGTAGGGTGGCCTATGGAGGGCGTGTGTGCATCCTTAGGTGGATGTATGCACAGTTTGGGTTATGAATTATGACTCCCATAAATACTAAAGGGCCCTCCCTACAAATGAGGATCAATACTTAATTCGTAACTTACCCCTTTTATGGTGGTGTATGTATAGGAGAATTGTGCCCTCTATTCCATAACAAAAGCTACTAGTATTGTATAGCACCGCCATCAAAGTTATTTGTTGCCCAAGCTCTCTATCTCTTTCTTGTGTGATCTGTTCGATTGTGTGGATGATACTATGTGATATGGAGCAAAGTATAAACATGCTTATGATTCAATAATATTGTGTTATGAATAAATAAATCCAAATTATGTGCTAAGCGATTGAGAGACAATGGTGAACGCTGAGGAGGAGGTCTAGAAGCATATGAAGTTAGTGCATTCAGAGGATTATCCCTGGTGTGCTTCGTCCATTTCTATAGTACTAGAGCTTGGGAAAATCATAACAAAAGTCTACAAAGATGATTACCACTTTGGCTGCCCGTACAACTACCCTGAATGCCACAAACAAGTGTAGAATATATAATGTGTACTGAGATGCTAGGCTATCAATAACAACTTACACAAAATAGTAATTATGTAACATACCATGGCAGATCAAAATCTCCGAACATTAGCAACTTGGTGTTCATATAAGATAAATCTCAATACAATTCAGATGGTATCAGGAGGCCTTGATACTAGTACCCCTATCCCGACATACAATATACCACTTGAAGGACAAGACCCAACAACTATCAGTTAACCCAACCGTCATAACCTACATAACTAAGGGTCTTGCTACATCAATAACTAAATGTTGACAAAATACTTACAAAACAATGTCAACTATAACAATACCTGTTTTCATTATTGATGGTCTACATTATCCCTTCCTTGAAACAAGTTGTAGTCCCTTCCGACACAAGTCATAGAACACATTGTAAAAATTAGAATGAGGGAAAATATAAGACATTCTGGTGGGGCTATTGTTGGTGTAGAAATTTTGCAACATTGTTGGAGGCACAAAAAAGCATGTTTCACCTAACACGATTGTCAATCACTTTTTTTTGTTTTTTTTCTATTTTTAGATTTTCGAGGAAAAGCAAAGCAGGGCTCTTGGAGTAGCTGCCAATGGGGTCAAAGAGTAGTGAAAGTACAATGCGTTGTGTTGAGTTGCTTGATGTTCGTCTGCTGAAAATCCACATCACTTTGTAAACAATTGTCTGAAAATGACTATTGAAGGTCAGATTTTATAGGTAATAATAGGTTGTACGACACCCAACCAACAGATGGTTTCTCATACAATAGTGTTTAGCAATTGCATAATGTGCAAAAGCAGATGTATGAACAGAGAAGGAATGGGCTGTGCGGGAGGGAGAGGGCATACTAAGGAGGTCAAGGGCATTTGGGACAACACAGAAACATACGACCAAATGCAAGGAGGGTATGATGTACTACAGTGGAAACAATTCAGCACGTATGAAAAGGTTTGAATACCCAACACAAAACAATAGAGCATTCGAACCAATTGGTAGGCCATACGGTGGGATGAGATAGTACGGTGGTGGGGCAACATTTAGTACAAATGACATGATGTACAGTGACTAGGCTGGAACTTTGAAAATGTTCTGAGGAAGATGGACATTCAACTTGGAAGTGGTATGTTCAGTGGGTAAAAAACCATGTAAAGTATGGGGGGTTAATTTTGCTTTTATAATTATTGTGACATTTTATTATTATTTTCATAGGCCAAGTCCACACTTGCAATTGCTTTATTAATTTTTTGATGACTTTCATTAACTTTGCTCATACTTTTTCCCCCCACTTTCTTTGTCATAGGAACATACCCACTTGATATAACTATCGATGATGCTGATAGTGTCCATCCTTGGTACACATTTAACTTTGAGCCGTTCATTGTATCTTTGACTATACATGCCATTCAAAAGTTCCAGTTTGACTGTTGCATTTTCCAAGATTTTGATAATTTTAAATGGTCCCAACCATAATAGGTTCGTTGCCCACTATGCCATCACCCAATGTTCATCCACTTCGAGCATATCCATCGTATATGATCATACTTCAAAAATAGGTTGTATTTTAGGAGGTTGTATTGCACTTTTTTTTACATTTTTATTTCTATATTCCATGTACATGCTCGTTGATGTTGGCTCCTTAGAATACATGTCTGAAATGTCCCTTTTAGGTAATTTTCTGAATTCTATTTTTTGTATTTTTTTTTCCCAATATTGAGCATCAATTTAAATATTAAAACAACAATGCTCAATGATTATATTGAAGATCTAACTGTAATTTTTATTGCAATTGTCTGAATACACAATACAGATGAAGCTATTAATTGAATAACAAATGTATTACAACCCAACCTAATGATACTGAATCTACAACTAATGACTATACAACCAGGGTTATATCAGTAGAAATACTTGCAAAGGCAGCGTTTGTCATTCCTAGGTGGTACGACTGGCTACAAATGAATTATATCAGCAGTTGAATGCAATGGGCTGCTATAGTGGGTAAATCAGTGGTTAGCAAGGTAGGGTGTCACCCTCATGGGTTGGCGATTCCCTGAAACCCCTTCTAAAATCCTTGCACAACTATCACAAGGGCAGCGATTTGGATTCCTGGCTGGTTCGACAACCTCCCTAGGGTATAGCGACCTTTGAATAGCAATAAACTCCAATAGATATATCTATAACCCCTCAAAAAACTTTGGATACTGATAACAACCTCCAGTGAACTAAAAGCTGAAATTAAACTCAATCTGTAAGCGCAATTATGATCTCTAGATGAAATCACCTCAATGGGTAAGAGGGTATTTGTCCTCTAAACTTGTACACTGGAGGGTTTTCTTCCTTAGATGGAAAAGTTGAACACAAAAGCTCCAACTTGAATTAGGGTTTTGATTTCAGAGATGAATAATGAATGATGATTCATTTTGAGCTCAAATCTTCTTTTATAATTTTTCTTTTCTCAGTTGCCCTAACCCTAAAAGTATTTAAAACACTTTTAGATAAATATTACTTTTAGGCCCACTTAAGGAATATTACTAATTGGCTGTCTTTATAATAATAATACAAAAGTGTCATTTTCCATATTATAAAATAAAGTGACTTAAGACAACTTAAAATATTATTATTAAATTATTTCTCTAACTTTATCCCTTAGCCTACGGGAAATAAGGAATAGACTATGAGTCCTCTGATTGGTTTGATTCTAAAAAGGGGACATGACAATTTGTCCTTCTTAGAGTTGCTTGCCCTCAAGCAATTGTAAGCTCAACTGCTCTGGCTCTCCCCAAATGACCATCTTTGTAATACCTAGATTCCAATTCATCATTGAGAATTTGCATTTTCATCTTTTGAATTCCTCATGTGATGCATATATTTTGTCCTTTTCATTTTCAAATTGCTTTGCTTGTCGATCCATAGTCATGTGCAAAGCTCTTGTAGACTCCTGATATATACTCAACTCGGTTGCTTGTTTTGTTTCCACAACTTCTAGCTTCCCTAGGGGCTGCCTTATGTGGAAAATAAGCTCGACACCATGCCTTAGCTGCACTACTATGATACAATTGGGAGCTGAAAATTTTGCGCCAGAAGACACTTCGACAACTATGATTTTTTTGTTAATCTTGTTCTTTCATAAAGCTCACAATTACCTGTAGGTTGTGGCTTTGACATTGAATAAAGAGTAATGGGGAAAACAATTTCTACGCCATCTTTTAGTAGTTTATGTACTATGGCCACCATCATGTTGGATGCATTGCTTAACGTAAGCTGCAAATTTCCATGCTTCTTTGTTTGCATTGCAATTAAAAATATTTTAACTGAAACCTCCAAATGAGTAGTATGGAAAGTATTTCCATTCTCTTGACCCTCAATTTCTAAGAGAATACCTTGAATTAAATGCTCAAACATATTTTGTCTTTTCAGCTTCAAATTCATGCCAATCAAGAAGGCACTTATAGATGATACGGGCTGCAACAGGGCTATCATTAGTGAAACCCAATTTTTCTGTGGCATACTTCAAAATAAATTTTGGATGTTCCCACTACTTTTCAACCATTATCATGGAGCGTCTAGATTCTACTGATGTGTGGTTGAATTGTTTGAAAATATGAGAGGGCATGGGTGAATCAGAGTGAAATTTCTGGTCCCCAT
Organism: Torreya grandis; assembly: GCA_037957365.1. Taxonomy (NCBI): domain Eukaryota; kingdom Viridiplantae; phylum Streptophyta; class Pinopsida; order Cupressales; family Taxaceae; genus Torreya; species Torreya grandis. The sequence goes on along the minus strand of JARHVA010005683.1, from coordinate 800,476 downwards.
GAAAAAGCTGACGAAGTTCAGGGGTTGTCTGATTAATGATGGGCTTTGCAACATTAGTAAGGCCATTGGCTAGTGAAATCACTATAGCTTGTTGCCTAAGCACGTTCTTCTCATGATCAACACTAGAAATCTTTTCTTCAAATCTCTATAGATTCTGCGTTGCTTGAGAGGCCTTCAACTTAGCTTCCTCTTTACAAGTAGATAACTTGAATGCTTCCTTTGGTTCTTTCAAAAGGCACACACATGTATTTGTGGTGCAATTAAAAATCTGATTTCTATTTAGTCTCACTTGAACAATTTTATCTGGTCCTTTGGGAAAAGGATGGAGTAAATGATCAATCAACCAAACTTGCAAAACAATAACTGATTGTTCTGGCATACCTTTCTGTGGTTCCCATGCATGAACCATAAGTTGTTGGCAATTAATGCTTTGCTGTTGCAGCTGCTGATTTGTGGCTTGCAACTGAGATATTTGACTTGCTTCCAAAGCATCATATATTTGGCCATCAACTGCCTCCTCAAAATATATTTTTTAACATGCTTGAGAGTTCCAATGAAGTAAAATGCATTGTGAACTCCTTGCGTAGATGGAATGACGACACTGTGGATAGGCAATGAACTAACCAAATTCTACCTTTTGTGAAAACCCATTGCTTGCATCACTTCAGACTTCAGTATCAGGTGTTTCAAACAATCCCCTGGATCCCATACTTTCACGAGTAGACAAACTTGAGCGAAAGAATTTGTGTCCTTTGCTACAAGTTGTGCTCTTCACCTTCTCTCCATTCTTATGGTACTTTGCATGATGTCAAGAATCTTGCAATGATATCTAGCCTCTGCTAGAAATCAATACTTTCATGCCCTAAACGATAATCACGGAGATAGTCAAACTGTTTACCCTTAGTTGCTGAATTTGTGAACTCTACACCTACCTCTAGTAAAATACTCTTTTCAATTTCATGCCTATTAGTAAAATCATTATGAAAGTCAATATGAAATGTTTCTTGGATCGAAACATTCCTTTCATAATCTGAACTGACAACATAGGAATGGTCCAAGTGCATATATTCTTCTATTGATGCCTTTGAGAAATATGCATCAACTCCATCATTTAGGTGACTCAGGGATTTGGGTTTTACCAAAAGATTTTTCTCACTTCTATTTTTACAACTATGCTGCAAATCACCTTCATATGACACAAACCCGATCTTTGGGAGATTGATGGGTGCTCCTCGAACAAGAACATCTTTTTCAACTTCCTCTTGTATGGTGGATTCCTCCATGAGTTGCTTCCTCACAATTTATTGTAGCTCTGATTGTTCTTGTTTCTTTTTTATTCTTCCACTTCTATTTTCTTTGAATATTTCAAAGAATTCTTCAAAGGTGATATAATATTTGTAAATGTCAGACTTCTTATCATATTCATCAAAGGCAAGAAGTTTGCATTCATCTCAATTCACAGCTCTTTTAACCACACCTCCTGAATAAGATCTTTCTTTCATGCTCTTCTAAATGAAGCTAAAGCTTTGAAGCTAATAGAAAACTACTCCAATAACTAATCATTAAAACTTGGGTTCTTCATGTGTGCTTCTTCTCCTTGCAGAAATTTTGCTCGAAAAGTTTTGGAAGGGAGCGATTGAGATCCGCTTATTAGATGAAGAGCTTCCTTCTCCTTGATTCACCTTATTTGGATGAATACCTTGCATAGCTCGGACTAACTTTATCATGGATTCTTTCACTGTTTTTTAGATTGTTCTTTCAAAATCTCTCTGACCTTGGTTGATTGTTTCTTGCAAAAAAGTCATCTCATCTTTAGGAACCCTCTTTTCTATGTCCCCCATTTTTTTGGTCTGATCCATAGGCAGACAAGATCAAGGCTCTAAACCACTGAAATGTCCCTTTTAGTTAATTTTCTGAATTCAATTTTTTTTTTAATTTTAAATATTAAAACAACAATGCTCAACAATGCCCAACAATGATATTGAAGATCAAATTGTAATATTTATTGCAATTGTTTGAATACACATAATATAGATGAAACTATCAATTGAAAAAAAAAAAGTATTACAACATAGCCTAATGATACTAAATCTACAATTTATGATTATAGGAAACCCCTACAGTCAAGGTTATATCAGTAGAAATACTTGAAAAGACAACATTTGTCATTCCTATGTGTTATCGCTGGCTGCAATGAATTAGAGCAGCAGTTGAATGCAATGGGCTGCTACAACGGGTAAATCGATGGCCATAAAGGTAGGGTGTCACCCTCATAGGCTGGCGATTCCTTGAACCCCCCTAAAATTCCTCTGAAATCCCTGCGCAATTGTCACAAGAGCAGCAATTTGGATCCCTCGTTACAACAACCTCCTTAGGGTATGGCAGCCTCTAGACAACAATAAACTCCAGTAGATATCTTTGTAACCCCCACAAAAACTCTGGATATTGATAACAACTTCCAACCAACTGAAAGTTGAAATTAAATTCGATCTATCGACACAATTATGATCCCTGGATGGAATCACCTCAACGGGTAAGAGGGTTTTCGTCTTCAAATAGAAAAGCTGAACACATAAGCTCCAACCTAAAATAGGGTTTTGATTTTAGAGATGAATAATAAATGATAATTCATTTTGAGTGCAACTCTTCTTTTATAATTTTCTTTTTTTCAGCTGCTCTAACCCTAAAAATATTTAAAACACTTTTAAATAAATATTACTTTTTGGCCCACTTAATGAATATTGCTTTTTTTTCCGCCTTTATAATAATAATACAGAAGTGTTTTTTTTCCATGTTATAAAATAAAGTGATTTATGACAACTTGAAACATTATTGTTAAATTTTTTCCCTAACTTTATCCCGTAGCCTATGAAAAATAAGGAATAGGCTATAGGTTTTTAGATTGGTTTAATTCTGAAAAGGGGAAACGACAATGCCCATTAGTTGTTCAATATTTATCGGCCCACTTATCATCGAATTTTGCATCCTTGACATTGAAATTGTATTCTCTGAACTCTAGTGGGTATGCCAACAATGTCATTAGTGACTTTGCTGGTTTGGAAGGACTTGGCATCACCGACATCGGCTTTTGCCCATCTTTTTATCTGCCTTGGACTACTTCAATCTCCATAATCTCAACACGGTTGCAATGAGGTTGGAACGCTTCATAGTCTTCTATCTGCCAATGGAATAGATCGTTGAGGGAGTTTGTCTTAACTTCAGAGTATGATTGTAACTCCAAGACCCCTTCATTGTTTGGCTCCATCATACCTTAGTTCCTGTCAATGAAGCATTCTTATTCGGAGTCCAAATCCAATGAATTGGGTGAGGTAGCTTCTTGATTGACTACCTGAGTCTAAAAGTCTACGACATACTTCCAGACTTTGTTTTCAATGGAGATCATATTCTTTTCTAGGTATGATCTACTTTGGATGCTATTGTTGGCCATTTTTTTGGCCTACATACCAAAATTTTGCCCAAGTGTGAGAGGGTCAACATTCAAGCAAGACTTTGGGTTTTACAAGAGGCACAACTTATTTCACTTTATGAGTAATCAACAGTTGAAACCCCTCAACAGAAGTAATCTGGGTTGGAAAGCTCGAATTACTCTAAACAGTGCAAATTGAAGTTTGGGAAGTCCTTTGCTTATGAAAGTTTTATCAGTAGAAGTAAGAAGGTTTCACAAATCCGAATTACTCTAAACAATGCATTTCGGATTTTTTAGGGTGAATGACTTATCTCTTTTTATAAGTAACAAGCAATGAAGAATCCGAAGTAGGTGCCAGTGAAGAATCCGAAGTTGCAAACATTGAGGAACAAGCAAATAGACTCGGACAAAAAGCCCAAAGGAATTCCTTTGGACAATTTGTCCGAAGAAATTCCTTCGGAAAAGTTCAAAAGACAAGTCAAAATATTTGGACACTTCCAAAAAATCCGAAGGGCAATGTACCCTTCGGAAGGGACGTTTCCAAAAAACCCGAGTGCCCTTCAAAAAACCCGGGTGCCTTTTTCTTAAGGGTTTTTTGCTTCGGAAGGGTCGTTGACAAAAAACCCAAAGGGTAGGTAACCTTCGAGAAGGTTCATTTCCAGATTGGAAGGGATGTTGGAAGAAACTCGAAGGGCACCTGCCCTTTGGGAAGGTCCATTTGGCGAGTTTAAGGGCTTTACAAAAAGCCGGAAGGGCACTTGCCCTTCGGGTAAAGACCATTACAGAAAGTCCAAAACAATGCTAAACTCTAAAAATTTCAAAAGCCATTCGAAGGGACATTCAAAAAAGTCGAAGGGCAATTGCCTTTCGGAAAGGACCAAGACAGAGATCCCAAAGGGTAGGTACCCTTCGAGAAAATTCAAAGGAAAAAAGTCCGCAGAAAGGAAGTCTGCAAAAAATAGAGAAGAATAAAGTCCGCGGAAAAGAATACCAAGGGGAAAGACAAAATCCGAAAGAATGGGAGATGACAAAAACCCTGAAGTAAATAATCCAAAGGATAGACCTTAGACAATTCCCGCGGACTTTTTGTCCGTGGGAAGTTGAAAGCAATAAGTTCGAAGGAAATCCGAAGGTTTTGAATAGTCAAAATCCAAGCAATAGGATAGACCAAGGGAAAAGCAAAATTGACCATGCAAAAAGAATAGACAAAGGCTTAGGGAAAGAACTCGAAGAGAAATGCCAAAGGAAATAAGAACAAAGTTCGCAAAAAGACAAGCCAAGGCAAATAAAAATAGAAAAACCACAAACAGGGAAGAGAAATGCATGCACAAAAATTAGGAAACCGAGAATGAAAAATCGACGAACGATTCAGTCTAAATATGTCTCACTCATGCAAGCAAGGGCTATTTTTGGCAGATTGCTAAGTTTCAGTTGACTATTTGTTTTGTTCATGGTTTGACTAGTCATTCTCATGCATCCAAAGGTCCAACTTAGCTTCAAGTCGAGTTTCTTAGTCTAAGTTTGGTGCCATTTTCATGCAAAAATGATTGTTTTCTCGATCCGGCAGCCCAAGAGGAGTCTATTTTTGAAATTTGGTGTAATCTTTCATGCAAAGGAGCAGTTGACTTTCAGCAGACCCATCGTCCATTTCTCAAACGCCAAGGAGTTTCATGCAAAGACAAAGAAAAAATATATTTTATTGGAAGGCAAAGTTGGTCTTGGGTTAATCTAAGTTGATCTTTTTCTTCTATTTTTCAACACCAATCTCTTGGCTTTTGTAATTTTCTATATTAATGGCTTTTCAGCGTTAGATTTTTTATCCCTCTTTTGGCAAGAAAACTTCTGCCAAAGATTGTGCTGTAACCTTTTTCAGAATCAATAAGAAGAGGACTGTGTTTTTTCAATTTCCAGTCACTGGTATAGTGTACTTTTGTTATTGATTTGCCTAAGTGAGATTTTCTTTCTTTTTTCTTGTCAAATCTAGATTCATATCTAGTTACTAGTTGGTCATTTATGCAGGTCACGTTCTGTGTTTGAATGTCTTTTGCTGAGTTTATAGTGGATATTAGTGGCTGTTTAGTGCCTTTCATCAGGTCTATTTTTTCTATTTCCCTCAAGCTTAGATCATTAGATTAAACCTTTTCGTGAAATACTTGTGTATTGATCAATTGGAGTTGAAATTCTGCCTCTTCCTTATCTGAATCAGTGTTCTCAGAAGCTCGATTTGAGTGGATCAAGCAAATTAAGTGTATCACCATTTTAGCTAGGATTTTCTTTCAAGTTCTTTCTTCCCTTTTCCCCAGGTAGTTTGTAGCATAGAAGTTGAGATCCTCATAGATACATCTTACATGAACCAACCTTCTCAAGAGGTTCTCATCATTGAGGCACCCACCCTCGTGAGAAGATCCCATTGTTTCAACCGGAGCAAGGATTAGCCCTTTCAACACGTCTTCGATCAGGGTGCAACTCCAGGTTGACAACTATCAACCAACCCCAAGCCAATAGTTCATCATATGCCTTCTTATTTAACAAGATGACTACAAAATTCAACAAAAAGGGTTGAGTTCCTATAATTACTTTTCGACCCATCAATACACCCAATATCTTAATGGCTTGTTGATCTTCTCCTACTAGTTGGAATGTGAAAGGCCACATAGTTGACTTCCCAAGACTCTTCCAAGTCTCCTCCAGAAGAACATTCACACTTGAACCATTGTTGACAATGGTGTTTGTCAAATTTCTACCCAAAAATTCTATATGTACAACTACTGGCTATCAGGCTAGGTTCATTGCCAGGAGCATAGGACCAATCACTTGGTCCCTTGACAAGGGGGGCTTAGCTATGGGTTCATCCTTCTATTTTTTGCCCTTAGCTTCACTTGACATTAGGTGCACCATTGTATGCTCCATTTTGGACCAATGACTTGTATGGTAGCATTTAGAGCATTCTTGAGTTCTGAAATGCTTTGCAATAAGTCACCTATTCTCATAGGTATAGTGGTCTTCAAGACTTGTTGTGCAATAGCTTTGACAGACTCATGTCCGTCCGTCGTTGCACTTGTATGTTCATTCGATTGACGTCGTTCTTCAACCATGGCCCTCTTTCAGACTCCTGTCCGCCCAATTCTGGGTTAACCGAGTTTAACTTGATCCGATGTTCTTTAAGGCAACAACGCCAAAATTTAGAATAGATAATGTCTATTGAGATGCTAGACTATCAATAACAATGTACACAAAATAGTAATTATGTAACATACCATGGTAGATCGGAGTTTCCAAACACTAGCAGCTTGGTATTCATAAAAGTTAAGGCTCAATACAATTCATACAGTACATGAAGGATTTGAAACCAGTGCCCCTACCCCGACATACAATATTCTATTTGAAGGACAAGACCCAATGGTTGTTGGTTAACCCAACTGTCACAACCTACATAATTAAGGGCCTTGCTACATCACCAACTGAATGCCGACAAAATAATAACAAAACAATATCAACTATAACAATACATGTTTTCATAATTGACGGTCTACAACAAGTTTGGTGGGGAGGGAAGATGTTGGCATCATTTTAGCATAGTATGAATAATCTTTGCTATGTTCTTGGCATACATGAGTTAGTGTTATGCTGTCGTACCTGAGTAGGATAATAATAAATTAGTATGTGTGTTCAGACTGTGTATATGTGTTTGTATGGGAATATTTAATTTTTGGATCAGTCATGGTGGAGACTGTTACTTGTTTCTGATACAAGTGATGATTTTCGGGTGCCTGTCCAACTTAAACACAACTCAGTAGTCTTTTTATATATGCTATGTTTGGAAAAAATTTCAGGAACCTCTCTTTTGTTCTCCTTGGTGGTTATTATTCTATTTTGGAGAATCTATCTATTGCACATACTGTACATTTCATATAGGAATAAAGTGCTAAGTTCTATTTCCAATCTTGTGCATTGTTTGTTTGTGTATTCTAAAGCTCTAGATGCTTTTCCATGGCTCCAACATATATCTCTATGATTGCAAAAAGCTACTAAAGCGTCGGTTTGACTTCAAAGAAGAAAATCATCTTAAAATTTGGCATCTGGGACAGTTCCACTTGCATTCTAGATGGTTGTTTTTCTATTGTATTAGGAAACATTTGATATCTGCCAAGGTGCTCTGTTTGATTTAGAAACATTTGATAGCTGCCAAGGTTCTCTGTTTGATTTTGAAACATTTGATAGCTGCCAAATGTGCTGTTAGATTTTGACAGGTTTGGCAGCTTTCAAATCGTTGTTCTTGGCCAAACCAAGAAGAAAAACGCCTGTTGGGGCTCTACCTTAGCTGTTCTAATGCCCCCTTCCTCTAATGATTACCTATTAGACAACAGTTTGGTGTGTTGATTATTTGCTGTCTTCAGGGGGACACATTTGACAGTTGTTGGATGTGTCATGCTATTATCATTTTCCATCTTAGAATCTGCCACCAGGTTCCTGAGGATCCAGACCATCCTCTATGCTTTAAACCTTGTCAAATTATCTTTCTTGTATTTGACTGTCTTCATCCCCTTTACTTCTTCCTTGTCTCATTTGTAGGTTTTCAACTTATGTATGGAGTGTGTGTGTGTCTTGGTCTTCCTTGTGTCTTCTAAAGTGAACTGATCCATTTCAGATCACACCTTCCCAACTGGGGGAATTTTGGTCCCAAAAGCTTAAGCATTTAAGATATGAGGTATAATCGCCCCACCTTTTCCTTGGAGTACCATCTAGCCTTGCTTGGCAGCTGCCCCTTCAAGCCAATCTGCCAATGTTCCTACTTCCCTCATCTAGTTTCCCTCACCTCTTTCTGCACTACCATGTCTTCCTCTAATTCTTCTTGTGCATTTGGTGCAAAGTCTTCAATTGAATGAAAGAATGGACCTCGTTCCTTTATCTAGCATAGGGGGCTCAAAGAGACTAAAGTTCTCAACGTTAACAACTGAATATATCTTCATATATGGAGGCAGGTTTTGAAAGGATTAACAACCATTTGATCTATGATCTCAAAAGGACCATAGTTTAGTGGCTTAAGCTTCTTTGCTTTCCCTTGAAGTCTATCTATGCTTAAGTAAAGTGATGCACATTTGTGCTCAACTCTTTGCTGATGACAGTGGGCTTTGTATTTAACTTGAGACTCCTTGAGTTTATCTTGCACTTGAAGATGGATTTGTTTTACTTTGTCAATGAATTTTTCAGCCCTCCCAATTTATGAATTGCCCTCTTCCTCTTTACCCTTTTGCTTCCCCAAAACAAAATCCACAGAGTGAAATCACAAATAACCAAAACATGCTTCAAAAGGAGACTTGTAGGTAGATATATACACTGCCCTATTGTATGAATGTTGAATGCATGTGAAATTGTCATCCCCAAGTCTTTGGATGACTTAAATCACACCCCCTTAATAATTGCACGAATGTTCTATATACTACATCAATATGGCCATCCATTTGTGGATGAGAAGCTATAGACCTCTTCATCCTGGTGTTCATCCTTTTCCACAATGTAGTCCAAAACCTACCCAAGAACCTTGCATTTCTGTTTGAAATAATGGATTTAGGAAAACGGAAATGAACACAAATACTAGTGAAACATAATTCAGCTGCTTCATCCCCTAAATGGTTTTTGTGCAAGATGTGAGTACGCACATTTTGCTAAAATGTTCTACTACAACAAAAAGATAATAATGCCCCTTCATTGACAAAATAAAATACACTACAATATCCATAGAAATGCATTCCCATAGGCTGTGGCATTGTGGGAACTAGCAATGACATATACAACTTTTCCATCTTAGCTTGCTACTGCTATACAGAACACACCCCGTTATGATGTACCTTTGCAAAATTTCCAATGCCTTGGCCTCTCCAAAGTGACCTGCTGCTGTCGAGGTGTGAGCTTCTTTTATTAGCTGTATTGCTTCATCCTTATTACACACAACCTCCCAATATTGTAGAGAGGATCTTTCTTGGGGTGATAAATCTTTGTTGGACTCAAAATCTGCGTCCTTTATCCCTTGTAAAAGCTGGTATACCTCACCAAATTGTTCATCTTTGTATACGCTTCACCCCATGCCTCATGGAAAATTGACTAAAGCTGCTATATAGTGCCCAAAGCTGATATCAAAGGTGGCCTAGAAAACATATCAACCAATTTATTGATAGCATCTTTCTTGTACTTAGTAACCAAATTAAATTATTGAATAAAAGTTATAACCCTTCCACTTACAATGCCTTGCTTGTTACAATTTTGTATCTGCTTACAAATATTGAAGAGGTCAATATAAACAACAGTTTCTTTGCCAAGAAGTTATTCTTTTGTTTCTTAACTTTTTATACAAGTGCATACAACGCTTTGTCTTAAGAAAGATAATTCAAAATGCCACGTGGAAAAGTTTAGAATGATAACATAGAGGTTTACCTCTTTGCAATAAGACTGCTCCCATGTCATCATTTTTTGCGTCCCTTTTCTTGTCCAATGGTAGCTACAGGTTAGGGGAAGCCAAAACTGGTGCATTGCTGATTTTATGTTTCAACTCTTTGAAAATACATTGTTGAATTTTGTCCCAAGTAAATGACCTACCACTTGTGCTTATGGAGTGCAATGGAATTACAATTGCAAAGAATGAAGCAATGAACTTTGTCAAATTTTTGATAGCCCTTACAGAGCTCCTTGTCTTGGCTGCATTGAAAGGTTTGAGCCAGTTGAGAATGGCCTCAATCTTCACAAAGCAATCCTCAAGCACCCTCCTCCAACCACATGGCCCAAGATGACTACGATTTCTTGGAAAATTCACGTTTCTTCACAATTAACAGCATCCTATTCTCCTAAAAAATTGCAACGCTTGCCTCAAATGCATTAAAGTCTCTTCCCGTGTTTGGCTACAAATCAAAACATCATCCAAGTATACAATGACAAAGGAGCCTACGATTTTTCTTAACACATCATTCATCAACCTCATTAATGCAATTGGAGCATTGCATAAACTGAAAGCAAGTACAAGCCATTCGTACAAACTTTGCCTTGTCTTAAATGTTGTTTTCCATGCTTTCTTTTGCACTCATTTGATGCAAGCCAGAATTCAAGTGTAGTCTTATGAAGCACTTGGCATGTTGTAACTGATCCAACAGGTCATCTATCCTTAGAAGATCATATCGTTTCTTCATGGTGATTTTGTTTAAGGTTTTGTAATCAATGCACATCTTCCATGTCCCATCTTTCTTTGGCATAATGACAATAGAAGACCCACATAAGACGTACCCAGGCAGATGACTTCTTGCTCCAAAAATCCTTGGAGTTGCTAAGATGGTTTACCTACAGAGGCTTATATTGGGAAGTGGTAAATTTGGTAGCAAGTCAATCTCATTCTCTACGTCTCTTAGGTGCCATGCCTTTGGGCTCTTGGAAAACTTCTGTTCAGGACTGCAATAACTCTTCCATTTTTTTTTTGCTCTTTGTTAGTGCCCATGTTAGGAAAAGATTTACATTAAAACACCCCATCTTCTTACATATCTCTTGAAAGAAGCGACCAAAGTTTCTACTTCCATTAATGAGTTTCATGGCTTGGTTGGCACTTAGCAAGGAGAGTTTGAGCTTGTCTTTGTATGCATGGATGATGAAGGTTTCTCCATTGTTGACCAAATGGTATTTGTTTTCTTTCCTTGTAATGTCTTTTTTGGACAAAAAATAACAATTTTGGATTTTTTTCGTAAATCTTTTTTGATAAATTTCTAAATAAACATGCTAAAACAAACCCTAGATAATAAAATGCAACTGAAATATGCAAAACTGATAATACCCAATTGGAATATTGATTCAATAAGCTGATTACAAATTTATTACAACAAATCCTAACTGTAAAAGTCCACAAAAAAATGAATTTAGTAATAAATACCAATTATTATCCATTAGAACAAGGTACAACAGATTATATGGAAGTACAAGATACTATAGCATTCATGCAAAATACTGTAGCAGCAGTACAGATCAGTGTAGCAGCGGTATGAATCACTGTAGCAGTGGTGCAACAAGCTGAAAATGGAATAAATCCTGATTTGCAACCACAAAGATGATTCATGGGTGGAATCACTTCAATGGGTTAGAGGGTTTTTGTTCTCTACAGTTGAATTTGAATGGTGAGGGTTTTCGTCTTTATGCTGAAAGCTGATGAACTAGAAGGTTCAATCAATTGAGAAAATATATTGTTCATAAACTTAAATTTTTACAAATGAGAGAGAACTCTCAATATATGAACTCAATTATCACTTTTAGTTTTTACACTTTTAGTTTTTACCCATTTATTTTATTTTTACTTTTTTTTTTCTCACAATTTTCTTTTATTTCTAATAATAAAGTAATATTAAGTTTGTCACTTTTTAATAAAATAAAAAGTAAGCCACTTAGACAACTTAAAATATTAACTTTATTATTTTTCACTTTATTTGGAAAAGGGGACATGACAATTTGCCCTTACCAAAGATTGCTTGTACAAGTAATGCTTGAACTATCTTGCAAATACCAAGATCTCAAACATCTCAAACCATTCTTTATGATTTCCTTATAAATGTGAGCATCTGAAGTTGCTTTGCTTGTTGATCTTCAATTCCTTGTAAAACTTTCTTAGTTGTGCCCAAATTTGTACTTGCAACTTATAGCTTTTCTCGAAGTTGTTCTTCATGGAGAATGATATCTTCATTCCGCTTCCGCTGCACTAATCTTATTTGATCTTCATATAAATCGTTGTTTGCATTAAGAGTTAATGTTTCTAGAGCCTTGGCTATTTCTTCAATTGCCTCTATGCATGTCATTTCAACCTCATGACCTTGGCTGATTTTGGTCATATCCGTGTGACCTGAATTTGTAGCATAAAGATTAGTGAAGCCAAATTCCACCTTTACAATTTTATGTTCCTCCACACTATTGTCTTCTAGATTAATTCCAGCGTTTATTTGTATGCTAGATTTCTTTTGCCCTTCATTGATCTCTACAATTTCTTGTGACTCTAGCTTTTCTTCTTTCTCATGCTCCTCCATCACAATTAGAGAATTCTTTCCCTTAATTTTCTGAAGGTGTTGTTTTGCTTGAGTGGCTATCAACTTAGCTTCTTTGGCTTTTCGTAGCCATTCATCACACCTTTTATGGGTCCTCATTACATCCTCTACGCTTGTCTGCAATGTGGTTAGTTTCTTTTCAACCACATTCTCTTGTTCCTTTTCAGATAAGATCTCTTTACCTTTGACTTGCATGTTGAATTCCTTTTGCTCTTTTGTGGATTTTTGAGGCTCAAATTTTGACTTTTCCATCTTTATTTCTATCCATACATTTAGATCCTTTTGATATTCTTGCATAGCTTACATCTTTAACATAGATTCTTGTATCGTCCTCGTGATTCATACGCTGACAAGATCACAACTATGATCCCATTGTAATGTTCCTTTTGGACAAAAAAACAACAATTTCATATTTTTAACTAAATCCTTTCTGATAAATTTTTGAATAAACAAGTTGAAAGCAACCCTAGATAATAACACGCAACTGAAATATGCAAAAATGATAGTACCCAATTGGTATATTGATTCAATAAGTTGATTACAAATTTATTATAGCAAACCTTAACTGTAAGTGTCCACAAGAAAATGAATTCAGCAATAAATACCAATTATTATTCAGTAGAACATGGTACAACAATTTATATGAAAGTATTAAATACTGTAGCAGTCGTACGGAATACTGTAGCAACGATACGGATCATTGTAGGTACGGATCACTGTAAGAGCGATATGAATCATTGTAGTAGTGGTACAATAAGTTGAAATTGGAATAATTGTTGATTTGCAAGCACAAAGATGATCCCTGGGTGGAATCACCTCAATGGGTCAGAGGGTTTTCATCCTCTACATCTGAATCCAAATGGCGAGGGTTTTCGTGCTCACAACTTGTACCAACTATAAAAGATTTTGTCTTTATGCTGAAAATAGATGAACTAGAAGGCTCAATTAAGTGAGAAAATATATTGATCATAAACTTCAATCCTTATAAATGAAAGAGAACTCTCAATATATAGACTCAATTGTCATTTTTAGTGTTAAGATTACACTTTTAGGTTTTATCTTTTTCTTTTATTTTCACTTTTCCCTTTTCTCACCCTTTTCTTTTATTTCTAATAATAAAAAAGTAATATCAAGTTGTCACTTTTTAATAAAATAAAAAGTCGTTAAAGTATTAGACAACTTAAAATATTAACTTTATTATTTTTTACTTTATTTTAAAAAGGGGACATGATAGTCTACCCTTTCCAAAGATTGCTTGTCCTCAAGCAATGCCTGAACCATCTTGCAAATCCTAGGATCCCAAACCATTCTCTCTAATTCTCGTCCAAATATGAGCATCTGATGTTGCTTTGCTTGTTGATCTTTAATTCCCTGTAAAACTTTCTCAGTTGTGCCCATATTTGTATCTGCAACTTCTACCTTTCCTAGAAGTTTTTCTTCATGGAGAATGATCTCTTCCTTCTGTTTCCGTTGCACTAATCTAATTTGATATTCATATAAATCGTTGTTTGCATTAAGAGTTAATGTTTCTGAAGCCTTGCCTATTTCTTCAATTGCCTCTATGCATGTCATTTTAGCCTCATGACATTGATTGATTGTGATCATATTTGTAGCATAAAGATTAGTAAAGCCAAATTCCACCTCCATAATTTTATGTTCCTCCACACTGTTGTCTTGTAGATTAATTCTAGCTTTTGTTTGTATGCCGAATTCATGTTGCTCTTCATTGATCTCTACAATTTCTTGTGACCAATTTTTCTTCTTTCTCATGCTCCATCACAATTGGAGAATTCTTTCCCTTAATTTTCTGTAGGTGTTGTTTTACTTGAGTGGCTATCAACTTAGCTTTCTTAGCTATGTATCACACTTTTTCTCGGTCCTCATTACATCCTTTACGCTCGTCTGCAATATGGCTAGTTTCTTTTCAACCACATTCTTCGGTTCCTTTTCAGATAAGATCTCCTTATCTTTGACTTTTATGTTGAATTCATTTTGCTCCTCTATAGATTTTTTAGGCTCAGATTTTGTTTTTTTCATCTTTATTTCTATCCATACCTTTAGATCCTTCTGATATTTTTGCATAGCTTACAATATCTCTAACATGGATTCTTGCATTGTCCTCATGATTCACATGTTGGCAAGATCATAGCTCTGATACCACTGTAATGTCCCTTTTGGACAAAAAACAATTTCGATTTTTTCCATAAATCATTTCTGATAAGTTTGAGTAAACAAGCTAAAACAAATCCTAGATAATAACATGCAACTAAAATATGCAAAAATGATAATATCCAACATATATATTAATTCAATATGTTGATTACAAATTTATTACAACAAACACTAACTGTAAAAGTCCACAAAAAATGAATTGAACAATAAATACTAATTATTATCTAGTAGAACAAGGTCTAATAGTTTATATAGAAGTAAAAGATACTGTAATAGTATGGATTACTATAGCATCGATATGGATCATTGGAGGTACATATCATTGTAACAATGGTACATATCACTGTAGCAACTGTACAAGAAGTTGAAATTAGAATAAATACTGATTTGCAAGTACAAAGATGATTCCTTGGTGGAATCACCTTAATGGGTTAAAGGGTTTTCGTCCTCTACACTTGAATCCGAATGGTGAGGGTTTTCGACCTCACAACTCATACCAACTATAATGGTTTTTATCCTTATTATGAAAACTGATAAATTGGAAGGTTCAATTAATTGAGAAAATATATTGATTATAAACTTCATTCCTTACAAATGAGAGATAACTCTCAATATATAGACTCAATTGTCACTTTTAGAGTTAGGGTTGCACTTTTAGGTTTTACTCTTTTCTTTTATTTTCACTTTTCTCTTTTCTCATCTTTTTTTTATTTCTAATAATAATAAAGTAATATCAAGTTGTCACTTTTTAATAAAATAAAAAGTAAGTCACTCAAACAACTTAAAATACTAACTTTAATATTTCTAACTTTATTTGAAAAAATGGACATGACAATCTACCCTTCCCAAAGATTTCTTGTCTTCAAGCAATACCTGAACCGTCTTGCAAATCCCAGGATCCAAAACCATTCTTTATAACTCCCATCCAAATGTGAGCATTTGAAGTTGCTTTGGTTGTTGATCTTGAATTTCTTGTAAAACTTTCTCAATTGTTTCCAAATCTGTATCTGCAACTTCTAGCTTTCTTGGAAGCTTTTCTTCATGGAGAATGATCTCTTCATTCCACTTCCACTACACCAATCTGATTTGATATTCTAATAAATCATTGTTTACATTAAGAGTTAATGTTTTTGAAGCCTCGGCTATTTCTTCAATTGCCTCTATGCATGTTATTTCAACCCCATGACATTCGCTGTTGTGATCATATCCGGGTGACTTGAATTTGTAGCATAAAAAATAGTGAAGGCAAATTTCACCTTCTCCACAATTTTATGTTCCTCTACACTGTTGTCTTGTAGATTAATTTCAACTTCTATTTGTATGCCGGATTCCTATTGCTCTTCATTGATGTCTACAATTTATTGTGACTGGTTTTTCTTCTTTCTCATGCTCCATCACAATTGGAGAATTCTTTGCCTTTTTTCTGTAGGTGTTGTTTTGCTTTAGTGGCTGTCAACTCAGCTTTCTTAGCTCTTCTTAGCCATGCATCACACCTTTCCTGGGTCCTCATTACATCCTCTGCGCTTGTCTGCAATGTGGTTTGTTTCTTTTCAACCACATTCTCTGGGTCCTTTTTAGATAAGATCTCCTTACCTTTGACTTGTATGCCAAATTCCTTTTGTTCCTCTGTAGTTTTTTGAAGCTTAGATTTTGACTTTTCCATCTTTATTTCTATCCATACCTTTAGATCTTTTTTGATATTTTGATATTCTTGCATAACTGGCAAAATCTCTAACTTGGATTCTTGCACTATCCTCATGATTCACAGACCAACAAGATCACAATTGTGATACCATTGTAATTTCGCTTTTGGACAAAATCCAATAGTTTCAAATTTTTCCGTAAAACCTTTATGATAAATTTTTAAATAAACAAGATGAAATAAACCCTAGATAATAACATGCAACTTAAATATGTAAAACTGATAATACCCAGTGATAACATTGATTCAATAAGTTGATTACAAATTTATTACAATAAACCCTAACTGTAAAATTCCACAAAAAAATAAATTCAACAATAAATACGAATTAATATCTAGTAGAACAAGGTACAACAATTTATCTAGAAGTACGAGATACTGTAGCAGTCGTAAAAAATACTGTAGCAACGGTATGGATCACTATAGCAGCGTACTAATTACTGGAGTAGCAATACAAATCACTATAGCAGTGGTATGAAATACTGTAGCAACAATACAAGCTGAAAATGGAATAAATGTTGATTACAAATTTATTACAACAAACCCTAACTGTAAAATTTCACAAAAAAATGAATTCAACAATAAATACGAATTATTATCCAGTAGAACAAGGTACAACAATTTATCTAGAAGTACAAGATACTGTAGCAGTCATACAAAATACTGTAGCAACAATATGGATCATTATAACAACGTACAGATTATTGGAGTAGCAATACAAATCACTATAGCAGTGGTATGAAATATTGTAGCAGCAATACACGCTGAAAATGGAATAAATGTTGATTTTTAAGCACAAAGATGATCCGTGGGTGGAATCACCTCAGTGGGTTAGAGGGTTTTCATCTTTTACATTTGAATCCGAATGGTGAGGGTTTTCGTCATCACAACTCGCACCAACTATAAGGGTTTTCGTCCTTATGCTGAAAACTGATAAATTGGAAGGCTCGATCAATTGAGAAAATATATCGATCATAAACCTCAATCCTCATAAATAAGAGAAAACTCTCAATATATAGACTCAATTGTCACTTTTAGTGTTAGGGTTACACTTTTAGGTTTTACTTTTATTTTATTTTCACTTTTCCCTTTTTCTCACATTTTTTTTTAATTTCTAATAATAATAAAGTAATATTTTCACTTTTTAATAAAATAAAAAGTCACTTAGACAACTTAAAATATTAACTTTATTATTTTTTATTTTATTTGAAAAAGGTGACATGACAGTATGCCCTTCCCAAAGATTGCTTGTCCTCAAGCAATATACCTGAATTGTCTTGCAAATACCAGTATCCCAAACCATTTTTTTTAATTCATGTCCAAATGTGAGCATCTCAAGTTGCTTTCTTTGTTGATATTCAATTCCCTGTAAAACTTTCTCAATTGTGCCCAAATCTGTATTTGTAAATTTTAGGTTTCATGAAAGTTTTTTTCATGGAGAATGATCGCTTCATTCCGCTTCCGCTGCACTAATATGATTTGATCTTCGTATAAATTGTTGTTTGCATTAAGAGTTAATGCTTCTGAAGCCTTGACTATTTTGTAATGTTCCCTTCTCAGGGCTAGCTAGTTTGGTGACCGTTAGCCTATTTCCTAAGTTCCCGTAGGCTAATTGGTATTGGAAAGGGGACTCCAAAGATATTGGAGAGCACAGGGTCAGTTTTTCTTGGTATCTTTTTGTGGCAATGAGCTCAATAGGTAGTATGGATCAGTATGTCACTTTCAGAAGTGAATTCTGACTTTTGGTGGCTTCTCCAAACTTTTTAAAAAACCAGTGAATTTTTAGTGAGTCACCCGGTTAGCTCCGATCATCATCCTGCATCTCTAGTATCATCTCGGTGTGATCAGAGTTTGATTTTGATGTCGTTTCAGTGCTTTCCACAACTTGGGTGAGTTATTTATTAATATTTCACTAATGTTGTCTAATGTTGAGAAATAATTAAAATGACAACTTAGTGTAATAGCTCATTGTAAAGGTGATTAAGTGTTCTAAAATGTTGGATGCTTAGATAAGGGGCCTTTGCACGTGAAATGTTATTATTATTTCAAAAAGGTATTTGTGAGGGTAAAAAGTGAATTATTATATTTTTAATTGCATAATTCCCTCTAAAAAGCTATAAAAGGAGGTGTTGGGGCTCATTGTTGGATATGTTGAATATTTTATGAAATCTTGTTTTCTCTATAAGGTTGAACGTTTTTCATCTCTTCCACCTTAAATGAAACTTTAAGGTAAGATTGATTTTGATGGTGAAAGATCATCCCTAGCCAATACTGTGTGATTCATTCAAGTTCATAGTTTGTGCAGAAATAGATTTAGAGGTGGATTCATCTAGGATTCACATGTGAGTTGAATGTTTTGGTTTGATATTTTGTGTTAAAGGAAGAATATATTTTCAATTGGCATTTGCGCTGAAGTTAAATTTATTTGGGGATTTGCAAGCAATTATTTTTGAGTTTTGGGAGGGTTTTAAACCCTACCATTGCTAGACGCTTTCAACATATATTGCCGTTGGGATTTTGTGTGGATAAAGGCTTTGGAAGCCTTCATTGAAGTAAGCTGCAGCCTATCAAAGTGTAACAACAACTCTATTTGGAGCATTTTCTAGTGACTTGAAGTTGGTCGCCCATCTACATATTCATACTTGCTGTTCATACTGTTGTTTGGAAGGGTTTTTGGAATTGGATAAGGGGTTGGTATTGCTGCTCATATCCTCATATCAATGCAACACTTGTGTAAACACTTCCAGTCCATTGTGGAGGTTAGAAATCAAATATTCTGCATGTATGTACTTATGATTTTCTAGAACAACAATTTCTATTATTCATTGTAATCATTTTCAGCTCAATAAGAAGGTGCCAACTATTTGACAGAATGTCTTTATGAGTTCTTTGAATATTGTGATGATTTTATGATCTAGAATTATAGTTTCAGCCATTCTGAACACTTGCATTCAAAAAATACTTCATAACAGATTGTATACAAAGTGTTTGATGAAATGTCCCTATGAGAAATCGCATGATATAAGGCCTATGAATTCGGTGCAAGATTATAAACCATAGTTATAGCTGACATTGCACAGTTTATTCAAAAAATATTGTGGTGCACTTTCTGTAAATTGTTTGACAAAATGTCTGTCAGTTAAGAAACATTGCAAGTTTTGAACAAATTTCCTTGGTAGGGACATTACATTGGTATTAGAGCAATGAATCTTGCCATCCTATGGGGTTAATAGTGCGAAGATCATTTTCAGATTGCTTCCAGTAAGTGATCAACATTTATTTATGATCAGTGTCAATAATTCTGGTTAGTAATCAGTAGAGTGCTTGACAAGAAAGTGACCATAGCAATATGAAATCATTTCAAGAATCCATGAATAAACTATTGTAGGTATTTGGGAAATATCAAAAGGACCTAACAACTTTGATAAGAAAACAAAAGGAAAATATGGACTAAAAACAAGAGGCTACCAAAATTGTTGATCAATATCAAGAATTACCTGATAAATTCAGAGACCAAGTTTCTTTTGATGATTTTTAAAGTTACTTGAAATAGAGCATCCAAGCAAAAAGGACTTTTATGACTACATAAGAAGGTCAAGAATGAATGATGGTGTTGATCTTACATTTGTGACAACAAAAGAAGATAACCACTCTAGCAATTTCAAATTTGAGTATGAGAGACTTGCCTCAATGCAAAGTACAAATGAAGTGGAACTTCAAAATGCACATCAAGTGAATGTCTTAGCTGAAGATGATGATGAATCTGAGTTTTCATGTGCATCCTCAAGTGAAGAGGAGTACATGAATCTTCATGACAGTGCTAAGATTGAAGGATATGTTGATTTGAAGTTTGCTAAATCAGCAACTATCAATAAGCCATATGAAGGTATGGAATTTATTAATGACCCATTATTTGAGTATAATTCTGTCCTACCATCTATTCATCATGTTTGTAAGGCATCAATTAGTGCAGTAGCTGATTATGAAGGTACTATTGTTCCTACAAATGAAGGCAATTCATAAATTTTGTTGTGTGGTGAAAAAAACTACTTTGATGAGTTTGAACAAAGGCCTCAAAATTTGAAAAATCATTTTTTAGTTACAAATGAGAAAGTGGTGCAAGTGTTGACAAGATTTGATAGCGCACACAAATTTATTGAAGACCTCATTTGGAAGGCCCAAATTGAGGAGAGGCAAAAAGGCATTGAAGGAGGAGCCACTCTTACACATATGCACACAATAAAACATGAACTGGAACTAAAGAAATTAGATTACTTGCAATTGCTTACAGACAGGGATCATGCCATCCAGTTTGTAGAAGTGACCTTTGGGTTAGAGGGTTTTTGTCTGCTACACTTGATCCGAATGGTGAGGTTTTCGTCCTCACTACTCGTACCAACTATAAGGGTTCTTGTCCTTATGCAAAAAACTGATGAACTGGAAGGCTCAATCAATTGAGAAAATATATTGGTCATAAACTTCAATCCTTACAAATGAAAGAGAACTCTCAATATATATATATATTCAATTGTCACTTTTAGGGTCAGGGTTACAATTTTAGGTTTTACCATTTTTATTTAATTTTCACTTTTATCTTTTCTTACCCTTTTCTTTTATTTCTAATAATAATAAAGTAATATTAAGTTGTTACTTTTTAATAAAACAAAAAGTCACTTGAGTTTGAGACAACTTAAAATATTAACTTCATTTGAAAAATGGGACATGACATTTCTCATGAAGATGGACTCTTTCTCATACATGTGTGGGCTGATAAACAACACCACAAGCATCAAGGGGCACAACATGTACTTATACTTCAATGAGATCCTCATTTATACAAAACATGACATTATATTGCTTGGTAACCTCTATTTGTACTTCTCCAAATTTAATGAATATGGATTATGGGGATTATGTGCCTCAGCTGAAACTTCCCTACTCCCTTTTCAAGTCGGTTTGCTTGTGAACATGAATAAAAAAAGCAACAATTTTTGTCATTTTAATTTTAATTTTGGTATAGACAAGTTTAGTCAATTCACATCTGTTTTGAGCGTCTTTGCTACTCAAACATACCTTCCTTTGGATGGAAGTGCAAGCAATATTCTTATCAACGTTGGAGCTACTCTCAATCTCTCTTGTAGACAATTTGTGTTATAACATAGAGTATACATGTTTATGTTATGTACTTGGCCTACTCAAGTTATTATGTTTTGTGCACTTGGTAAGAAATTTTTTAATGATTGGTATATCTGTGTTCCCCCTATTTGTTTATACGACCATATTTTTTTTTGGTTAGTTATTAGGGAGTACTAGCTGCGTCCGACAGGACATATTTTCCCGAGATTTATCCTACTTATGTTGTGTTTGGATACATAGTGAGGGAGCTTTTGTTTGTATTCTCCTTGGATGTATTGTTGTCTACTTTGGAGAATCTATGTGTATATGCAATGTTATATGAATCAAGTGCCAAGTCTTTTTATTTTATGTTTGTCTTATGTATATTTCTGTTCTTGTTTATTTTTGAATACTCAATTTTCATACTAGAGATTTGGACTCATTCCCTATAAATATTTGGGGGTCACTGACATCAACCACACTTGACGACCTAGTCTAATAAGTAAATTGAAGATGGAATCTTGAGCATAGTTCTAGAATGTTAAATAATGTAAAGACCTAACTAAATGTTAGCAAATGTCGAACTGATAAAACTCTTGTAACTGCTATAACCGTAACTGTTTTAACCATTTTTGGATTGCATAAATAATATTGATGCACAAATGAAATAATCAAGTGCTTCTTACAATCTCTTCATTCATTTGCTAACATTGGTATCAGAGCCACCACTCGAAGAAGCCAACACGGTATGGGTGTTTTTCGTTCGAGGAAACACTAGTTCTAGGGTACAAATGAGATGAAGAGTAAGGGCACGAGGAAACGTTGTAGGAAGTCATTAACAGACAGTGGGCGAAAGACGCAGAACAACTTGCGGAAGGGCACGTCCTACAACAAGTCGCATTTTTGGAGGCTCGCAGAAGGGTCGTAAAGAAACATGGAAGAACACAAGGGTTCACGGACGAACACAAGGGATCACAATTGCGTCACGATGTGGAAGATCATAGTCACACAGTAGGCAGAAGGGCAAGAAACGAAACACTAGTCCCGAAAACACGTTTCAAGACAGTCATAGTCAAGGAAAAACAATGGGGTTTGCAGTTGCGAAGGGCACACAAGGGTTTGTGGAAAAGAAAATGATGTAGACGTAGTAGAAGGTAGGGCAAATGCAAACTGAGGAGTTGCAGTTGAGGCAACATGATGAGGGCACACAGTCAAAACGTCAACAGTTGAGCTACCTGTAGGGCACACGGGAATTAGAATGACATCAAAAAATTTCTGTTATGCCAACATTGAACGACGAGAAAGGGTAGAGTCCCCAATAAAATTCTAGCGAATTCATTCATTTGATAAGTTTTGAATTTTTTAAAATGTTTTTTTCGAGTGGTTGAAAATTGAACGAAATCAGGGAAATACAAAAAAAATATATAGTTCAATTTTGCGGATTTTTATTTTATTGGTTAAAAATTATTTTTTGGAGTGAAAAATGGCCAATATTTAGAATTTTGTCCTTCCTGAGGCCCAAAAATTAACTGGGCAGATTTATAATGTATGGAGTCATAAAATCTTGACAATTGCAGAATTTTGTGATTGTGACAAGATTATACTTGACACAAAACAATGATCAGCAATGAATTTTGTCGACTATGACAAACGTCATAAAGAAGCCCTTCTGTTACTGAAACTTTCTGTGTTGGATGATATGATTCTGAAGGTCCAGAATGCTACGCAAGCAAGTGCACTATGGACCAGAGTCAAGAACAAGTACAAACTTCGAAAAAGAGTCGAGTACTTTATTTGAAAAATTTGTTGTTTTCCACAAAAATGTTGGAAGGTGGGTCTCTGTCAGAGCATTTATTACGGATGAAAGATCTTCATGACCAATTGTCAACCATCAACAAAAAGGTGGATGACGATGATATGGTGGCTCTTGCTCTGAATAGCCAGACACCTTTGTATGAATCGTTCGTGGAAGCTTTGCACCTAATGACAGAGAGTAATACTCTCACTTTTGATCAAGTGAGTTCATATTTGATGCAAAAAAAACACAGGTAGACACTTCAGTGAGCCCAGTTCTGGCCAATCGAAAAGTGCATTTGCTTCCCAATCCAAAGGGAAATTGAAAAGACATTCAGATACGTCTTCATCTTCCCCAAAATTCAAGGTAAAATGCTATTATTGTAAAAAATTTGGTCATATTAAGAAAGAATGTAGAAAAAGACAATATGATCTAACACATAATAAGAAGGCAAAAGGGCATGCAAATGTGGTAGTAGTTGAAGCTGATTCTAAGGAAGAATATGCTCTCATGGCATCATGCTCCGATGAGAGAACTACCAGTAATTGGTTTTTTGATTCCGGTGCATCATGACATTTTACATGTCGAAAAGATTGGGATGTTAATTTCACTACAAAAGAAAGTTTTTTAGATTCAGTTTCCTTGGGTGATGGTAGATCACATGCTGTAAAAGGGAAAGGAGATATATGCATTGTATTGAATAATGCTGCAAAGTTCATAGTCAAGAATGTTAGGTATGTACCTAAGATGAACAAAAATCATCTATCAATCAGTCAGTTAACTGAAAACCCTCACATTACAGTCAATTTCTGAGGAAAGAAATGCATTGTGTTTGATATTAAAAATGATAAAGTCAGCCCTAGGCATTGGGCAAAATGGCTTGTATAGACTTGTTGAACCTGCCACTATTAGTTTGAATGCATTAATTGTGGAGGATAATACCATTGTTGTATGGCATGAGAGATTTGGACATCTCAATCTTCAGTATTTGGCCAAACTCCAAAAATCGAATATGGTTTTTGGATTGCCTACTATCCAATTCAAGAAAGATATATGTGCAGGGTGTTTAGCTGGCAAATAGAAGCGGAAACCTTTTCCCACTGAAGGTGCTTGGAGAGCAAAGGGGCTCCTTGATCTTGTTCATGCAAATCTATGTGAGCCATCTTGGAAGTCATCTACTATTCTTGGTGCAAGATATTTTTTGTTGTTCGTAGATGATTTTTCTAGAAAAATGTGGGTGTACTTCTTGAGCAAGAAGTCTAACTATTTTGTTGAGTTTGTAAAATTCAAAGCACTGGTAGAAAATCAAACAAGTCGGTGGATCAAAATCTTAGGATCCGATAATGGGGGATAATTCACTTCAAAACAATTTCAGAATTATTGCAACAAGGTATTCATCGACAACTAACAACCCCATACACTCCTCAGCAGAATGGAGTGATTGAAAGGCAAAATCGCACAATCATGGAGATGGCTCAATCCATGATGGACAACAGAGGTGTGTCGTATAAATACTAGGGAGAAGCAGTAAACACGACAGTCTATACATTGAACAAGAGTCTCTGCAAGGCTTTGGAGAACATCACTTCGGAAGAACCTTGGTCCAACATCAAACTACAGGTAACACATTTTCGTGTTTTTGGTTCTACTGCATATGCTCTCATTCCTAAGAAACAGAGAAATAAACTAGATTCTAAATGTGCTCGATATTTCTTTGTTGGTTATAATACTCAATCCAAGGCATATAGACTAATAGATGTGTCTACTAACAAGATCATCATTAGTTGGGATGTTGATGTAAAAGAAACACAATCATTTTTTGTTTGTAATCAGCAAGGTGACTCTGATAATCCAGAGGTTTCTAGTATTGTACTTCCTCTGAAAGATCAGGCACCACATATTTTGGAGACACCCTCATAATCTTCAGTGCAACAATCTATGGCTAACACTCCATTAGTGTATCAACATCGTTGACTTGAGTCGACCACTTCTGCATCTGTCGTTCAGCAAGAACAAGAATCCTTGGTACAGAAGAGACCCAAGTGGTATTACACCACTCTGCAGGATGTACGAGAGGGTGATCTTCCTCAATCTCATATACAGTCTCGGCATCTAGGAAAGTCAGTTGTGGATTCAACTGATGATGCAGAGCTTATGTATTTTGCTCTTGCTTCTGACTTTTTCACTATTTCAAAGCCCCAATGATATTCTGACGCATAGGGAAAACCTAAGTGGGAGAAAGCGATGCAATCAGAATACGATGCCTTGATGAGAAACAATTCTTGGACATTGGTGGATTTGCCTCCAGGTAAGCAACCCATTGGCTGCAAATGGGTGTACAAAGTCAAATGCAAAGCTGATGGTACTTTGAACAAGTACAAACCCTGTCTTGTTGCGAAAGGATTTTCACAACAGGAAGGAATAGACTATATGAGGAGAATTTTGCTCCTACTGCAAAAATGGTCACATTTCGGTTACTTCTTTCTATTGCATCTCAATTTGATTGGAAAGTGTTTCAAATGGATGTCAAAAGCGCTTTCCTTAATGGCGATTTGGATGAAGAAGTATACATGGTGCATCCTGAAGGTTTTCGAGAACCTAGTCGTGATCCTTTGGTTTGCAAACTGGTGAAGTCTCTTTATAGGCTTAAGCAAGCTCCTCGAGCCTGGTACATCAAAATTGATCAGCATCTACAAGATTTTGGATTCAGACGGAGTCCATTTGATCCGAATCTCTATATCAAAGCACTAATGATGACATTGTGATACTCATTATGTATGTTGATGAGATTGCCATCATAGGTAGTAGAGACACAACAATTTAGAAAGTCAAATCAGATTTGTGCACTGCTTTTGATATGACTGATTTAGGCCTCCTGCACTATTGTTTGGGTGTAGAATTTTCGCAACATGACCACTCCATTTTCATTGTTCAGGTCAAGTATGCCACTACTCTTTTGAAGAAGTTTGGAATGATGGATTGTAATTTTGCATCTACACCTATGGAGGTAGGGCTGAAATTATCAGCTCATAATGATTCATCATTGGTCAATGAATCATTACATAGACGGTGGGCAGCTTGATATATCTTACCACCACTCGACCAGATTTATGTTTTGTTGTTAGCTATCTTTCTTGGTTTTTGTCTCAACAGAAGCTAGTACACTGGACAACAACAAAACATGTTTTGCAATATGTCAAAGGAACTATTGACTTTGGCATTCTCTATCAGAGGACAACAAATTTCAGATTGATTGGTTATACACTCTAATTGGGGAGGATCAGTTGATACTCAAAAATCTACCACTGGGTATATGTTTTCTTTTGGTTCGGGAGTTATTTCATGGCAGAGCAAGCTTCAACATACCGTTGCTCTCTCTTCCACTGAAGCAGAATACAAAGCAACAGTTAGTGCCAATTGTGAAGCAATTTGGCTACGTCGGATTCTAGCAAATTTGCTACTTCTTTCATATACACCTTCACTATTTTGTGATAATCAAAGTGTTTTGAAGTTGGTAAAGAATCCTGTTTTTCATGCCTGCACCAAACACATCGAGATGAATCATCACTACATTCTACAATTGGTTGATTCTAGTGATATTTCTCTTCACTTCTGTGCTTCTATAGAGCAGTGTGCAGATCTAATGACTAAACCCCTTGGTTCTATTCTTTTTGTAAAATTTCGAGACAAACTTGGAGTTGTCTCTAGTTTAGTCATTAAGAGGGGGTGTTAAATAATGTAAAGACTTAACTAAATGTTAGTTAATGTCTAACTGATAAAACTCCCGTAACTACTGTAACCATTTTTGGATTGCATAAATAAGATTGATGCACAGATGAAATAATCAAGTGCTTATTACAATCTCTTCAATCATTTGCTAACATAGAATCTTTGATAGGTAAATTTTGAAGCACCTTAGAAAAACGAAGAAAGAGAAGATTTATTTGGTCAACAACTTTTAATTGCTAGGGAACGTTGGATTCAAGAAGTACGTTCAAGTCTATGCTTGGGATTTCCATGTTACCCTTACATTGTCAAGGATTACATGCTGTGGGATGAGCACGTGGATATATTATTTTCTAGTTTTCCCTAATTCTTGGCTCACCATTACTTGTTGATGGAAGACCTATGCTATGAGCGAGAACATGATTTACAACACATGGTCACACCACTTTGATACCAAGATGGACTCCATCAGGGGGAACGAGCATGATCAAAGGAAAGCATGGAGAAGACCAATACCATGAGTGTTAACAAGGTCGGGAAGGTTTATGGCTGACAATACCAAGTTTGTGCAAAGGAGGTGGTGAATCTACAAAGTGCTGATAGTTAGAAGATCTATATAGTTGGTGGAAGAGAAATCCCCTAAATAGAGGGTGCTTGAGGCAATGATAGAATAGGTGGTGTTTGAAGTATGCCAAGAGTGAATTCAATTTATGAAGTTAGTAGTTTGAAGGTCTATATGTAGGAAGTCATTAGAGTTTTATTGATCCATCCTAGGGTCATTGAAAAATATAAGATTTTGAGCAAATGAGAGTGAAGAGCAAGCATGTCCCAAGTCCGGGGTGCAAGGATTTCTCAAGGCTTGGTAGGAATGGGTGACGAGTTGGGCAGTGCTTAGGAAGGGACTCCAGCACTAGAGTGTGCAACATTATTGTACCAAAAGAGGAAGATTTTGCAATCTAGGGATCACTAGGAAGAAGGAAAGAGTGTTTGAATTGTTATCATACCAAGTAGAATGCAATTTGATTGCAAGTGTTGCTCACAATCCAATAGAGGGAGTTTGGGGTGACGGGGCCATTGGTGCTGATGAGGAATTGCAGTTGGGGGAACATGCCTTATTGTCCCACTAGAAAAGGAGAGCATTGTAGGCCAGTATTGAAATAATAATGTATCAAAACAATATTTTCTCTCAATTTTTAGCTGGTGTCATTCAAGATTAGTAGCATCAAAAAAGAAGTTTGCTCTAGTAAAAGAGAATGACATAAGAGAAAAATACATCTATTTTGGAAACAACTTCAATAAATGCAAATAGACATAAAATTGCATGCACGTGAGCAATCAAAACGAAAGAAAGGTTGTTGTTCATCTTGGGTGAATTATAGTTGAAGGAAAGTTAAATTTGTCCCGAATCTAGTCATGCAAGTTGAAGCTATGGTCGTGAGTGAGAAGAGACAACCTAGTTTAAATGTCATTATTGAAGTTGCTTCATAATTAGCCAAAAGAATGAGTACATGATATGGATCATACTATATACCATTGTGATGGAAACTTAATTAAACAAGAGACAAAAAGGAAGATCAAGTTTTCTTATTGTTAGAAATGAAAAGGCAAAAGGAGAAAGTCGGTCTAGAGAAAGACTTTTGGGAGGATTTTTGTTTAATCTTGAGAGACTCCAAAGGAAGCTTGATTAAGGTCACCATTATTGATGTTTGAAGAACATACTTGAGTAAAGGCATAAAATTTGAGAAAGAGAAGATAAATAATGTGTTATTGAGCTCTTTTTAGCTTAGAAGTCCATTTAGAGGAAGTCTGTACGGAAGAAGTCATTCTCAAGAAATAATAAGTCATTCTCGTGAAACAAAAAGTGTCAGATATTTCATGGAAGATTTTTTTTTTTAATGTAACAACTCGGCATAATATTTGTGCAAAGCAACAACAATACTGAAGTTGGGGCAGACATTATAGTAAGTTGCTAAGGAAGCTACTACCTTGACTACCCCCAATTCTGCTCAAGATGCTACACACCCCCAACCAGGTTATAGTGTTGGAATGTTGGGAGGGACAACGAAAATTCTTATGGGAAAGGTAGATGTAGACACAATTTTTGGTTTAGCACAGTATATACTTGTTTATGTTATGTACATGGCCTACTTGAGAGTTATTATGTGTTCTATACTTGAGCAAGAGAATATATAATGATTACCATGTGTTCCAATTGGGTTATATGGCCTTATTAATTTTTTGTTTTATTGTCAAAATTACTACTTCTGTCCAAATGAGAGGTCACCATCAGTCATCATCCAACTAATATAGGTTCCTTGAATCCATTCTACTAGTGTTGTGGCATACATTGAGGGAGACGTCGTATGTGGTCTTCATTGATGTTTTGTTGCCTATTGGTTCCGTTAATTACCTTTTGACCCATCAATACACCCAATACCTTAATGCCTTGTTGATCTGGAGATTCTATCCTTGTACATGCTATGTTATATGAATAAAGTGTCATGTGCATGTATTTTATGTGATATTATTTTCCACGATTAGCGGTGTAGTTTTTGAGTTAATCTACATTGACTCATTACTATGTTATACCATTACTACTCTAGTTAAAGTGCACTCAACCAGGGGGTTTACTCCACAATCAAGCCCACTTAGCTTGATACCCCATTTGCAAAGACTTCAACAAGTGTTATGCCTTATGAATCACTCATTATGGAGCTCCCTAGCTTTTTCAATTTATACAAGTGGTGTTTCTGCAATGGATCAAATTATCTGATATTATTTTTTAGGAATTAGCTGCATATTGTCAAGTCAATCTACATTGACCCTTATTTCACGAGTAGTGGTTCACAAGAATCGCTCTCTCATGAGTATGAATTGTCCACTTTGCACTCATTGCATCTAGATGATGTTCATAGGGGTGAAGCATCAAAACTTCCGGGGAAGTTGTCCATCCTAGTACTATGGTTCAAGTGCATTTAAACATGGAGTTTCCCCCACAATCAAGCCCGCTTAGCTTGCTACCCTATTTTCAAAACCTTCAACAAGTGTTGTGCCTTATGAACCATTCATTATGGAGCTCCCTAGCTTGTTCAATTTATGAGTAGTGTTTCTATAGTGGCTAAAAAAATGTGATTATTTTTTGGGTTCAACTGCGTAGTTTCGATTCAATCTACATTGTCTTATATATTAAAATTAATGGTTCAAAAGAATCCATCTCTCATGAGCTTGATGGTCCACTTGGCACTCATTTCATTTAGGTAATGCTCACGGGGTGAATCACTGGGACTTCCCGAGAGGTCACGCATCATAGTATTACTTTGGTTCAAGCATGGTTAACCGTGAGTTTCCCCCACAATCAAGCCCGCTTAACTTGCTACCCCATTTACAAAGGCTTCAACAATGTATATGATTCACTATAGAAACAAAATTTGTTTAAAATATATGTATTTTATTTGTCTTCTAAATATATCTTGTAATGTCCCCAAATAGAACAATTTTCTGAATTTTGGATTTATTTGAAAACCCTAGCCAAAAATGTAAAATTCTAATGTTTGTAACAGAAAACCCTAGCTGTAATAACACTCCCAAAATTGGCATAAAAATATGCTAATCTCACTACACCAAGTAGACAATCCAATCATGCATATTAGCCCTTGGAAATGTGAGATGAACCTTCAAACCCTAGGCACCTAGGTAAAAAAATTAGATTTGATACCTCTAACTCTCTAAAAATTATGAAATGAGTTTTATATTGCAGCCACTAATTTTAGAAGTCAAAATAGTCACTCAAAAAGCTAAAACTCGGAATTCTGTAATTTATTAATGCAAAATACAGTGGAAACTTCATAAATTCATATTTCTCGAAATATTGGGAGTTTCAATGCCCATGATAGCTCAAAATGACTATAAAAATGGCAGCGATCAAACAAAACAAGAAACATAATTTTTCCACCACGGGAAGTCCATCAAAAATTGTCCCAAAATTCCCAAAACCCTAGTTCACTGTAATTTCTCCTAAAAAACCCTTCCAAGCTAAGTCGCCAAAGTGTAGAATATTATAATAAAATCATAATATTATTTGGGGCACAAAATCATCCCAAAACATATGCAAATCATCCATCAACCAAATCACCAATTTGGAATAAAATAGCAATAAATCCACAAACCCTAGGAGAGGGTTGTTTCCTTGTAGCGCAACCCTTAACGAGGTCTTCAACCCTAGTGGCCAAGTCGCCACCCTCCTTATCTGCAAAACACATTCACCAAGGTCTCCAAGGTGCTCGCCAATCTTTCGAATCAAGGTGGTGTTTCGGCACACCTTTGTAAGGCCAATTGCATGCAACCATGCAAATCTGAAGAACAATTATAGCTTTTGAATAGATCTGTCCTTAATGAAGGAATGGAGGTTTTCGTCCCCAAACCCTTGGTGCATTTGAAGGTTTTCGTCCTCAAATCACTTTGAACAAGCTTGACATACTTGATCATCAATTCAATATCCAAATCAGCATAAACCTCCAAATGAACATCTCTCTTCCTTTCTATAGCCAGATTAGAAGATAACTCTCACTTCCAAATATTTAAAAGAGCATTCCTTATAATTTCCCTCTTAAACCTTAAGTGCCATGACCCTTAAAAGCCCAACTTAAGTGGAAATTAGAACAATAAAGTGCTTTTTCATTCAATGCTCTTAAGGCTTTTAAAATGTTCACCCTTACCATTCTTTTTTTCCTTAGCCCTCTGGAACAACTTAAGGCTAAGGGCCCATGCACGCATACACCAAAAAGGGGGACATTACAGTCTTCCCCACCCAAAATTGCTTGTCCTCAAGCAATTGCAAAATCCACGGAGGCGTCCCAACATACCTTATGATGGAATGTCTACCTATAATCTCTTCCCATGGAAGAGAAGCTCTGAACTGAAATCTAATCTTGTGTTTTGGGGGCTGCCCCCAAATGTCAAAAGTAACACAAAAGCCATCCAATATCCTTCCATGTCCCCGTGTCACCAACTCTTTCAATACCGAGTTGTGGATGAGGAAGCTTCTCTCCCTTATGCCCTCAAAGAAGGTAATTTGTGGCCAATAGTTGCCAAATAAAATAGGATGGAATATTCACCCTGCTGCCCCATGGGCAAAGATCCCCTGAGTGCCTTACCCAAGGCCCCCAATCATGCAAAAAGGAATCAGCAATGTACTTCCTTGTAAACATACTTTGTTGAGAGGTGTCATAGAGATGCAAATCATTATATACAGACATCCTTATGTGTGCCATGTGTCCTCCCAATGGCTTTCTTGTATTTGCACACCTCCTACCACACAAGAAATGTGCCCAAACATGAATGTTTCCAGAATTCTCCAAGAGCTGGAATGTACCAAAAAGATCAGATTCTTCCCCGTCATAATACTATTGTATGTGCACCCTTAATTCTGATTTTTCTGGATGACAAAGTTCGGAATTAATAAATGCATTCATTCATCCTCCCATGAGCTGAAGCATGCCCCGATTTTGCAATTTTGTGACAACACTTGGTGGCTGTAGTTGCTCTCTTGACTCAGAAATTTCTGAGTAACAAAATTCAGATGTGGCATGCATATATTCAGATTTATTCCCTCACCGTAGCATGTCAACAAAATTGATTTTGAAGAGGGTGAAAGAGGGTACATGTAGAGAATGATTCTCAGAATTTTCTTAGTGTCTTTGTGGCCAAATTTTCTTCACTAACTTTCCTCTTTCCTTGCTGTCCGTGACTTGGGCCCTTGCGCAATCCAAAAGGTGTGTCAAGCCTTCACCAATGCTTCCAAAATCACACACATATCTTGGCATAGGGGGCTGCCTAAAGCAAATTAGGGACTGCCCTTGCTAATGAAACCAACAACTACACCCTGAAAGTGTCATACTACTGCCTTGTATGAAGTAGTTTTTTTTGAACAATCCTCAAGGAGTGTATGCAAGAAAAGTTTAGGCCTCAAAGCCCCTTACAAATTCCTTCATGCCATGTCAAAACTCCCCAAGATTGCAAATGATCAACCAAAACAATTGCTATGAACCATATACCTTGGAAGTACCTCCTTTCAACAGGTAATCCTCCTGAGGAATCCTTATCATGTACATTCTGTTCCACCATTGGCTGCCCCTTGTCATAGATTATGTGCAAACAGAAGGTCGAATAATGGTCAAAGAGATGCTCAACATGGATCAAAAGGAAATGCTGTTCGGTGCCCTCACACTTAACCCTTTTCTTATGTAAACCATGACTTCAATCATTGACATTTCCATAATTTATGAGCAGCTGAAAGTGCACAACAAAATCGGACATATTGTTCTAGTGAAAGGGCTGTAATAGTGGCTCATAATCTGATTGTTCTGCTTGCAAAAAATCAGATTTGATTGGAGCAATACTTTTTCCTGGCCAAGGCTGTACAATGCTCCAAAAATCAATTTTTTCGCAGATGATAGGCAGTTGTAGCATATTACTCAACTCAGAAAATTTTATGACAATTTGCAGACCTCTTATCAAAATTGTCAGACCTCTTTCTTGGTCGTAATGTAATATCCCTTGCTCAAACAGCCCTCAACCTGCTGATTTATAGCTCAAGGAATATTGTCAAACACTTTGCATGCAAGGTCTGATTTTGTTGATATTCATTTTTGTTTGTTTAGCTAAGTTTTGATGCTGCAAATGGGGTCTTGGAATACTCCTAATGATATAAGATGGATTGACAATGCAATAGGAATGATATACTAACTGATTTTGACTTTTTTACATACATATAGTGACTGAAATTATCTTGTACAGCCAATTGACATTTTGCACAACACTTTCAATGCATCCCAAGATGGCTGATGTGCGCTTACAGCAGTAAGACATTAATGCAAACACTTGGCATGCATCTATTCACTCCTTTATTGATGAACTACTCCAATTACAATGCTGATATAAAATGTTGGCCAAGACTCGTGGCATACAAAGCTATGCAAATCTGAAACTAAATTGCAGCAACTAACAATGACATATATGCCCATAAAAATGAATGCAAACTACTTGAGAACCTGGTCATGAAGTCGCCTATGCTGGAGAAGGTGCAGCCTCAATGAAATGGGACCAAATGTCCTCTCCACAAGCCAAATCGAACCCTTAATGGTGCTGCCCCTATTTCAGACCTGAAGTTGCAGATAATAAGAATATTCACACCTTATTCACCTCCAAATATGCATCAAATATCATTGTCCCATCCTTAGGAAGGGAGCGCTCAAGATCATAGGAGAAATTGATGAGTATTAAGCTCCCAATCTGCAAATATGCGAGGTCTGATATGCCAATCGATGGCTGCCAATGTGCCTCTAAAACCCATGATTTTTACCACAATAAATATGAATATTTTAAGCCACCAAATATCTTCAAAGTGAACCTTAATAATCTGCTTATTCCTTTCACATTGCTTCAATTACTATAGCGATCACTGTTCATGTGCACTGTAGCATTCACTATAGCGATCACTGTTCATGTGCACTGTAGTGGGTACTATAGTGCAACACTATTCATGCCACTATTCATGTCATTAACAATTTTCAGATCTGCAAATGATTAACCTTTGGAACCCTTGTGAAACTTAATGTATTCTCCAATTTAAGCACAGATTGTACTCTTGGATGAAGCCCACAATGAAGCAATAATTTGGAAGATATTCCACAACCTCAAAATCGCATTACCAATTGAGAGTCTTCGTTCCCAATGGCTGAAGTAATGGTAGAAACCCTAGCTGGTCTCATCACCAACAATATCAAAATCAAAAATCAAATCACCTTTTTAAGAATGAGCCCATAAGATCCTTTTATTCTTTTCTTGGGGAAGCTCACACACTTTCTTGTCAATGTGGGATAAAAGATATATTTTGTATTTGCACTTTATTATAATATTATAATATAACATTAAAATATATAAAGTACAAAACATAATATCAAAACATAAAATGAGGTTTCCCAAATTAGAAACATTTTTAATAACATAGTAGAACCTCCATATAATTACCAAATCCATAAAAGAAAGCCAACCGTTGATTAGGTAACTGCGAAGAAGACCCTCTAATCAAACCATATTAGCCTACGAGAGCCAAGAATAGGCTAAACCCTCTGCGAACTGATGCTCATGAAAATGGGGACATTACACGTAATGTGCACTCAAATTTCCCTTTTGTGTAGGACAATGGCTATGAATGTTGCAAATGAATTTTAGAACCTTCCGGGAAGTGATAGGACCAAAAATCTTTCAACATCATATCTTGTAACTGGCTGCTCACAACTTGGGCCTTTGCCCCACCCAAGAGGGTTCTCATGCCCTCATCCATGCACTCAACAACACCCTTGCAACAAAGAATAGGGTGCTTCTCATGGCACCTTTGGGGTTGCCTTAGCAAACTGAGATTTTTGCTTCTTCCCATTAGGTGTCCATGTATGGATATCACCTCATTCCTAGTATTGCTCTTAGCCTTGGTAAGTGATCTCACTAATGAACCTTCACATGAAGCAAACATGTTAGAAAAAACATTAGTGTTTAGCAACAATTTTACAATTATGTCATCATGCTTTATGAGCATGATATGGGCTTTCTTTTTATGTTCAAACTTTATCTTAACTTGGCAGTATTGTGCCCTTTCTCTCTCCCAATCTCTCCTTGTGGTGGGAAAACCACTACTATATGTTT
The DNA here is from genome assembly GCA_037957365.1 of Torreya grandis. NCBI lineage: Eukaryota > Viridiplantae > Streptophyta > Pinopsida > Cupressales > Taxaceae > Torreya > Torreya grandis. The sequence continues at coordinate 764,777 of JARHVA010005683.1, read as the reverse complement.
GGACCATCCCCACAGTGCTAGAAAGTGACAAACTCACCTTCTTGGTGCCCATGCTTACCAAGGTGACTAATAACTTCAAGGAATACAAACTGAAAATACCAAAAATAGCAGATACCTTGATCCATGTTTCATGATATTCCTTGTCTACTTCCTCATGTTGGTTCTATACATGATGGCAACACTATGTTGATATAGCTCACCTGGATCCCATAGCCATGAGGGGTATTTGTCATGTTTTTTCCTTGACCTTACTTGAAAGGCTTTTTCTTCTCCTTGAGTGTCCCTTACCTCCACCTCAATGATAACACAAGCTTTGCAACCAAGGTCATGAGAGAACCAATCACGAAGAGAAAACATTGAATGCTTACCAAGTTGACATCTCAATTGTTTTCCCATCAAGAAATCTGATTCTCCTTCCTTTATATGCAAGGTGCATCCTCCTTTCCTTCTTGGCATCACTCCTTCAATGGACCTCTTTGCTATGTCCCTTGTTAGGACGTGCTTCCTTAGCAAGACATAACAACAAGTGTTTCCTCCAAGCTTCTTCTTGCAATCTGAAATTAGACAAGGAAAATGATGCATGAAAAGGAACAATACAAAAATTTTCTTTTTTGGCATAACTTTCTATTATGATGTCCTTGTTCATGCTTCATTTTTGACCTTTTGTTGGCTCATGAAGTTGTTGAACAACTTCTCTTTGCTTCACCCTCGGAAGTTCTGATCTTTATGTTACTCCTCCATTAGTGTCAACCATTTGTAACCCCATTGGTTGCTCCATAGTTTGTTGGAACTCCTTACTTGGCTGCCCTTGAATTTCTGGTTCTTATGGCTCAGAAATTTTGATCAATTGTTGCCCTTTACATGTCTGAAATTTAGTTTTTGGCTGCTCCAAAACTTCTGATTTTTTAGGTCCAACATATATGATGGCTGCCTTTTGTACAATTGAAAGTTCCTCTTAGGTATCCTCACGATTTCTGAATTTAGAGATTCCACCTCCCTCTTTTCAAATTGTTTGATGAGCCTTTCACCAAGTTCCTCGTGAGTTTTATTGAGGTCATGCCCTTGTGACTTCCATCCTAGATGCCACCAATCATGGGCAGCTCCTTCCAAGTGTTGTATGACAAATTTTAGAGCTTGCTTCATACATCTAGGTCTCAATTCAAGGTAGTCATTAACCTTGTTTACCCATGCTCTAACTGAAGTACCTGGATCTCCATCAAAGATAGGAAGAACAATCTTCTCCAAGTCATCTTGCATATCTATTTGTCCATGGTGCCTCTTTCCTTCTTTCCATGCTACCCATTCATTGAAGCTCATCCCATTTCTGAAATGGGGTGTGTGTGTCATATATTCATCATAGTGTTCCATTAGATGCCAATGAATCGAAGGTTGGTCCTCCATTTCAAGAGGCTAATCCCCTTTCATGTCGATCATTTGAAAGAGTGTAGCCATAGTTCCCATCAATCGATCCTGGAACTGAGTGATCTGTTCCCACCTAGCCCTGCCCCTGTCACTGTTTGACAAATACCCTTCCATCTCAAAGTTAGCCAAGAAATTGGCTCTGATACCACTATAATGTCCCCAAATAGGACAATTTTTTAATTTTGGATTTATTTGAAAACCCTAGCCAAAAATGTAAAATTCTATTTTTTTAACAAACCCTAGCTGTAATAACACTCCCAAAATTAGTATAAAAATACGCTGAGCTCAACACACCAAGTAGACAATCGAATTATGTAAATTACCCCTTGGAAATGTGAGATGAACCTTCAAACCCTAGGTGTGTAGGTATAAAAATTAGATTTGATACCTCTAACCCTCCAAAAATTATGAAGTAAGCTTTATATTGCAACCACTAATTTTAGAAGTCAAAATAGTCACTCCAAAAGATGAAACTCATAATTCTGTAAGTTATTAATGCAAACTATAACAGAAACTTCATAAATTCATCTCCCAAAATAGTGGGAGTTACAATGTCCATGATAGCTCAAAATGATCATAAAAATGGTAGCTATCAAACAAAACAAGAAACATAATTTTTCCACTATGGGAAGTCCAAAAGTTGTCCCAAAATTCTGAAAATATTAGTTCACTGCAATTTCTCCTCAAAAACCCTTCCAAGCCAAATCACCAAAGTGCATAAATATTATAATAAAATCAAAATAGTATTTAGAGCACAAAATCACCCCAAAACATATACAAATCATCCATTAACCAAATCGCCAGCTTGGAATAAAATAGCAATAAATCCACAAACTCTAGGAGAGGGTTATTTCCTTGTAGGCCAGCGCTTAATAGGGTCTTCAACCCTAGTGGCCAAGTCGCCACCCTCTTTAATCTGCAAAACACATTCACCAAGTTCTTCAAGGTGCTTGTCAATCTTTTGAATCAAGGTGGTGTTTCAGAACACCTTTGTAAGACCAATTGCATGCAACCATGCAAATTTGAAGCACAATTACAGCCTTTGAATAGAGTTGCAATTAATGAAGGAATGAAGGTTTTCATCCCCAAACCCTTGGTGCACTTAAAGGTTTTCGTCCTCAAGTCACTTAGAACAAGCTTGACAAACTTGATCATCAATTCAATATCCAAATCAGCATAATCCTCCAAATGAACATCTCTCTTCCTTTTTATAGCCAAATTAGAAGATAACTCTCCCTTCCAAATATTTGAAAGAGCATTCTTTATAATTTCCCTCTTAAACCTTAAGTGCCATGACCCTCAAAAGGGCCCCAACTTAAGTGGAAATTAGAACAATGAAGTGCTTTTTCATTCAATGCTCTTAAGGCTTTTAAAATGTTCCCCTTTTCCATTCCTTTTTTTCCTTAGCCCTTTGGAACAACTTAAGGCTAAGGGCCGGTGCACACCTACACCAAAAAGGGGGACATTACATATCTTTCCTGGTTTGGGTGTAAATACTTAATTGCTAGACTACATCTCCCCTCTACCAATAGGCCATGGGCTTCTTGGGCTGCCTTTGGTATGGTTCTTATGCAATTTTGTATGCCATTTCCAACATTTGTTGTTGGAATTGATCATCTATGTCACAATGCCCACAATGGGTTTTAGGATCCTTAGTTGTTGCTAAAGTTGGAGCCATTCTCTTTCCTTTCCATTTACCTTAATCCTTTGGCTTTGAGGAACCTTGCTGATTTCAAGAGGAGGATGAACCTTGGGGCCTATTATCCTTATCCATCTCAAGATAGTGGTCTCTAGCATATGCCTCTTCAAAGGTATTAAGCTCGGCTATCACGACTTTCCTTCTTATGGGGCCATGAAGTCTTCCAAGGTAATTCACAAACATACTTCGGTCTTTTGTAAAAAATCCTAATTTGATTGCTTGCCTCCTAGAGAATTTGCATGGCTTAATAATTGGTGGTAATTTCTTCAAAACCAAAGAATATGTATAACTTTCCCAGCAAGTGAGTGCATGACTAGTAAGCTTAAGGCACATGAAAGAAATTTGTCATTCTTGAACTACATGATAAAGGCTGAAACATAATTCAAGTTAGACAAACCAATTGTCGAGTTCGTCCGCATCCACCTCTCCTTCATAAGGCACACTTTCGACTTAAATGTTTGCTTTGAAAGGTGGTTAGATTGGGGCAATGCTTGTGCTACCAAGAAGATACTCTCTTTCCTTTCCTTTGGGTTGTTACTTCTTGCTTACTCATAAGTCTTCAAATAGTGAAATTGAATCCAAAACTTGCTAATGAGAGGCTCCATCAATTTCTTCATCTTTGTCAGGATTACCCATGGATTGGGTTATGCTTGCAACATCCACCTTCATCTCCAAGGATGCCCATGACGTGTACGTGTAGGATAAACTAATATTGTATTGAATTCAATTTTTTCAGTGAAAGGGGCTCGTATATGTTCTGCAATATGCCCTGTAAATACCCCGCCAGTATGAAAAGTCCTTCATGTTAGTTGAGTTCTTGGTTCTTGTTGGAGACCTAGATTGCACCCTAGCTGAGCAAAGGATTGTTCAGGTCCTCTACTCAAATCTAGTCCAACATGGGAATGACCCTAGGTTGTGGGTTACCTAAACTTGGGTTAGACCTCTAGGATTTTTAACAAGGCTAGCTCCTCTGATGCATCACTAAGCTCATTTCCACTAAAACCTACTAATTGCTAAGGTGAAAAGAGAGAAAGATAACTGAAAGGAAAATTTAAGCTAATGTTGGTGATGCACCTAAATTGATTGCTCATCCACTCTATTTGAACTTCTAAAAACACTAATGAGACAACCAAAAGACTGAATCTACAACTCCAAATGTCTATTATGCATCTGTATTTCATGCAGAGGTTCACCAAGTGATCAAAAGCTGAGGGAAGTGATGGAGAGCCCTAATTCAAGGCACTAACCAATCAATGTATTCACATGCTAGCTTCAATCAAATGACATTAAACACTAAACATGACCTGCATAACAAGATAACTAGTAGCTAGGTGAGATCAGGACTTGACAAATGAGAAATTTCTACCACATATGCAAATCAAACTGACATTGACACATTATACCAGAACATGAAATCTGAAATCACTCTTCTATTCATCTAAAGAGGTTACAAAGCTCAATCTTGATAGAGTCTAGTCATGCCCAAGAGAGGGATCGATTTCAAGGCTTAGAAGCCTGTATATATAGCATAATGGGAATGAGAGAGATGGGGAACATCGTGAGAGAATGGAGGAGTCATTAATGATTAAGAAATGTGGTGGCAGTTCATTGATTGTTTTCTGTATGCATGCCTTCTTCCAATCAAGACTGATCATTTTCAACAAGTTAACCTACATTTGGCTCCAATAATCTTCAAGCTTTCTCATTGGTTGAGAAATCCACTAGAAGACAAGGGTTTGTTTTGCATGATGAGTCATGACTAAGTTTGTTGGAGAAAAGATCTTTAAGATCTGAACAGAATCAATGCACCAACTACTTCTCCAACCATCAGCTCTCTTTGTTTTGATTTTCCATGCCATCTCCACTTGCTTCATTATGAGGGCAAGGTCTTTATATCCTTGGGTTTGACAAAGCCATCACCATGTCTACTTTGAGTCGTTACAGGTACCTGTTTTGTCGAGGATATAGCCATGTCAATAGATGAGACATTTTTCCATAACTATATATCTTCCACTACTCCATCTGAGCATATGTCTCTATTATAGATTGAAAACCAATCTAATTTATTTGTTTTCATATAGCTACTATATATCGATAAAAACCTACAGGTTGCATAACCTTGTTCTTGATCTTCATTAGGTCTAAATAGACCCATTCTGCCTTTTAACTTTACAGAAGTTGAGAATTCATTATATGCAGTCATAGAATAATACTGCAACTTTGGAAAATGGGGTCGACAAGTTCTAAATCTTCGACCAGAGATCTTGAGCTTTAATGGCGTCGGAGCCTTATCATTGACAACCCCGACTGTATGTTTGCATCTCATGCTTAGCGGTGCTCAATCGAGCTCTAATGGTGATAGGATGATCTTAGGTTACATGTTCGACCTCTACATTGAAGTCCCTTAGCTTTCGACTCCTAATATTAGCCGTTTATCTTAACCTGGGCCTTCAAGATTATATCACCTTCGACCTTTATTATTGGCTGTTGATCTTGATCTGGGGGTCCCATAATGTGCCAACTGTCAGTGCCTCATTTGCTCCATAGGGTCTTGCTGACTCTTTGACCTCTTGTACACCGTAGATTTGCTTTTGTACGATTGAACGCGAGCCATAGATCTTCTGCCAGATTAACACAGTTGAGACACTTGTTTCTCATTAGCCTTTGAGATCCATTGACTTGTTGACTCAGCGCTCACCATTGATCTACTTGGGTACGATTGCATGCTTACCATTGATTTGCCTGGACCCACTGACCTTGTCAGTCGTCGTGCACCGTTAGATCTCTGTCAGGACACTTGAGATATTGCCACTTGTCAGCATCTTGCTGACGTTGACCTTTTGACTTGATACTGTTGATCTCTTTGGTATGATTGAATGTGTGACGTTGGATCTTGGGACCCACTGACATCTGTCAAATCGACACTCGCCCTTGGATCTTGACCTTAGCTCCCGAGATTTGGACACTTGTCACTCTCGCATTAAACCTTGGGATATTTGAATTCCAACGGCTACTTTACAGAGCTTAAAATTGATGTCCGCACACCTGTTTCATTTTGCAAGTCTAATTTTGAAGCTTTATATCTTGAGATAGCAAGCTCATCAAGACATGAAATTTGCAGAGCATGATCTTGGCACGAAGAACTTCATGTCCATGCAATCTTTTGGCCTTGAGAGGCTTTCTAAGCATACTTATTAAATGCACAATCAAGCTGCCTAGTCCATTTTTGCATGACGTGCTCCTGACGGTCTGGTTCTTTTGTATTTGAGCAAGAACTTTCAAGGCCCAAAATGAGTTTCTGAGACCTGTGAAACGTGTTTTATGTCCATGCAATCTTTTAACACCATGAGAACCTGTTGGATCTTCTTCCCTTGCAACTCTAGACCTATCTCAAGACTTGTTTCTTAAAGATCAGCAAATGACACTTTAAGCTTGCTTAAAGTGTTTCAAAAGCTTTGTAAGCAATATGGGATCTTTGGACCACTCATTCCACCTAGAACTCTTGCTCAGCACATCCATCCAAGCAGAAACTTTGTATCTAGGCCAAAATTGGCTAGCAACTTTGGCGACTCGTAGGGAAGCATGTTTGCTATGCTTGAGAACCTAGACTAGTTGCCTTGTTTGATCCATTGGGCATAGAGTCTCCTCTCTGGTTCAAGATATTGATTTGAAGCTAAAAATTGGCTGCCAACCTCTAGATAACCTCTCTTGAAACAAACAGGGACCAAAAGGAGCAAAAAAACACAAAGTGTCCAAGACACTTATGGAAGGGAAACACAGGACAAAAGGGAAACTAACCTAAACAAAGCAAGGACCACTAACCTAATGTGCTAGAACAACGCTTGGAAGAAAATAGACAACTAATTATGTACAAGGAACTTAACTAACTAAGACAAAGCATGATCCCCCTAGATCAAAAGGAAAATTCATAAACTCACCTCCATGATGAGATGGAAATTGACATATTACATATTCCCTTGCAAGCCCAGTGGTTGAGGAAGCAAGTCTTTTCTTTGCCAACTCCTTTGGCATACTCATATGTGGAATGGTAGGGGCAAAATAACCTCCAATGTAAACATACTCACTCAGTGGCTCTTCCTCTTTACCAATCTCCAACTGAAATTGGTGTCTCAAAGGACCCCCCTTTGTAATGGCAATCCTACTAGCAGCCCCTAGCTTGGATTCAATTTCCATTCCTTCATAATCTGGTTGACTAGGTTGAGCACCAAATAGACCTGTATTATCTTTTGGCAACATACCCATGTCTATAGGCTCACCAAGGAGCTGGTAGCCCATTCTGAAGATTTGAAATAGGTCCATGTCTACAATGAACTCTTGAGGTAGCAGTATTGAAGGACTGCCCATTCCATGTTCTTTGATTTGCTTGACAAGGCTGCTCTCTTTGGCTGCAATCGGACCATAGTCCTCCTGGAGAAGAGTACACCCTGCTCGCAGAACTTTAAACAAGTCTTCCAATGGGCCTTTTGGCTGATTGGTGGCCTCTGCTTGCCCCACAAATTCATCAATTTGATCAGCTATTATATCCATTTCCTGATCCTCTACATAAGATGGCAGCTCATCCGAGGAGTTGATAGCCTCAACTTCTTCATTCTCAACATAAGGTGGTAGCTCTACTTCTTTCTCCTTGAAGGTAGAAATGCAAGACAACTCCACTTCTGATGTAACCCAAATTTTTTGGGCAGCCCCTTCATAGAGGAAGCTCATGAAGTTTGGAACCTTGAATTGCTTGACCTCTTCTACCTCCTTTACTTGATCATATGGACTAGGCATAATAGGATCTTCATGACAAAGGCTAGGCATCACATAATTTGAGTGCATAGCCCATGAGGGTTTCCAAGTTTGAGATGGATGGGTTATATGAGGAATGGTAGGTGGAGTGGGCGAAGGGACAAGTATCTCTTGGGGAAGTAGGAAGCTTGGGACTTTGAATGAAATAGGTGTAGGATTTGGTAGTATGGATGGATCTTGGGGTATAGAAGGAATTGGTGTGAAACTTGGTACCTCTATGGACTGCTCTTTAGGGGAGGAAGCCATGAAACTGGGAACTTTCATTGGAGTAGATTCCTCTTGATGTACTTGTTCTCGTACTTGTATCTCGGCCTCTATCTCAGCTTCCTCTTTGAATTCATCTATCTTTGCATCTTGAAAAACTGAAACATGTCCGCCCTTGCCCATTGGTGTCCCAATTATGAGCTCCTCTTCTGACTCTGACAATTTATCATCGTCAGTTACGTGTTCAACATGGAGTTCATTGCTTACCTCTTCAAGGAGTGGCATAGGATATCCTTGGGATGACTCCAAGAGAGATGAGATAAATGTGACACCTCCTTGGTCCAACTGTTTTTCTTCGACAGTCATGTCCTCCTTTTGCATACTGCTCTGGATGGATTTCTAAGAGGGAAATGACTTAGACTCCTGAGGAGGGGAGGGTGGGGATCGAATGACTTTGGATTTGCTTGACTACATGATTTGGTTCCAAGATGGGAATTTGGGCTCATGGTTTTCCTGCATAGTGTGCATTGTGGTTTGAGGAATGAAAGGAGGTATGTGCAGTTGAGGTGATGTTGCCTTTGCAGCTGCCAATGTCTGGTACAAATATTTATTTGCAGCTTCAATTTGCCTAGCAAAGGAGACCTCAAAATCAGACCTTGATTACTCATGATGGCTGGCTCTTTCAACACAAACTTGCCTTTCCTCTTGTACTCTCCCTTGGACAGATTTCCATGAGAGGAAGGTTGAGAGGAGTTTGGGGGAACTATGATGACCCTGAAACTCATTTGGTGGGGGCTTATGAGTGGTGATGGGAAGCTCAACATGGGATTGACATGGAGTGAATGAGGGAAGGCAGGATGGGTGATGGGGTGTTTGATGTTCTTCATGGGCTATCAACTTCTCCTAAATCTTGGAGATAAGTCCATCTATGTCAATCATGTGTCCATCTATGTCAAGCATGTCACCATTATTTCTAGGATAACCTCTCCTAATGAAATACATCCACTCTTCCTTTGCCTGCTGCATTGAAGTCCTAACCCCTCTAATGACATGTTTTGGAATTTCCTGCCCATACCCTTTCAACATATCAATGTTTATCATATTCCTCTCTTGGTCTAATAGAGCTTTTTTAAGGCTACATATAGAATGGCTTGGGGTATGAGTAGGCTGTTCAGGTATGTCATGCAGCTGCCATGACTAATCAGGAGGGTAACTAGGCCGCAGAGGGGGTAGATGAGACTCATATAAGGCTTGATGATCTTGGTAATAGGGGGGCTCATCATAGCTTTGATAGAACTTTTGGTAAGACTGATTGGGCTCATATGGATCATGAGGATCATATTGGAATTGCTGATAAGAAGGTGAATGATAGGGGTATTCACCATAACTATTCATATCAACCTCATGTCAAATGAGATGCAAAACTGATCAAAAACTTCAATGAGACATATTTGGGCTGCTTACAACCAGAAGCTTTGATTCAGAGTCGCCATTGGTGCTAACTTGCTTGCTTCCAAAAGCTGATTAGAGGAAAGACACCAACAATCTTTCCACTCTTTTGGATCTTTGTTCCATCGGGCGTGCCATGGAGACCTAGATTGTGCCCTCGCTGAGCTCCTCTTCTCAAATATAGTCCAACATGGGAATGATCCTAGGTTGTGGGTTACCTAAACTTGGGTCAGACCTCTAATATTTTTAACGAGGCTAGCTCCTCTGCTGATTTCCACTAAAACCTACTAATTGTTGGGGTGAAAAGTGTAGAAACCCATGTTTCCCCTGAATTTTGAAACTGTATGTTTTTTTTTGTTTTTTTTTTGTGTTTTGATTTTTTTTTGGTGTTTTTGCATGAAAATAAGAAGAATGCGATTTTGCAAGATAAATTCGCATAAATTCAAATAAATAAATAAATAAATAGCAGTATATGCTCTTAACTGGCTAATCTATGATCTTTTTATTCATTCCAGATGATTACAATAGAAGAACTTTGACATGCATACGAAAATATAAAAATATTGTTTCAAAAAAACTTGATTTTCTGCAAGCTGATAAAACCCTTGATCTGGTACAGCTGCAATTAATAATTCTTTCTCCTTCAGTTTGATGTCCCAAAAAGATGCCAGGTATATAGGCACTGCAATTGGTAATGGCGGACTGATCAAATAGCAAGCGATTTGCTCCAAAGAAAAATACGCCCCTTTTTCTGCAGGTACGGCCTGGTACGGAATTGTACGAATTCTGTACAGTAGCAAATAAAAATATAGTACGGCCTGTAGGCTGGGCAGTAGCTCTCAATAAATATTGCGCCAATACTGAAAATCTCTTTCTGGATAATTTCTGGATAAAAACCTTGAATATATTAATCCCTGTGAATCTCTGTGATAACCTCTGTGTGAAGTTATCTCTCTGCCTGGCAATAGATCAGCTGATATTTCACAACCTCTGAATTGCACACATTGAAGATTGCACGTTCTCCAATGCAAATCGAATACTGGAACCCTTGGCTCTGTCTTCAAAGAAAATACTTAGCAAAAAATTTCTCTTCAACATGAATGGCACGCTCCCCAATGAGAAACCCTTATATCCTTGAAAAAGTGTGATTTCCCTAATTAGGGTTTCATAATTAAAAATTAGGATTTTCTTTTAATTTTTTCATAGTTCAAAAATCACAATTATAATTATTAAAAACGGCCCTCCCTTCATAATGAGCGCCCCTAGTCAAAATCTTTAAGTTATAATATTAAATATTATAACTTTATAATATAGCTCCGAATAATTAATATTTAATTAAATCAATTAAATATTAATATCTCCCTCAATACATATCCGATTCTCGAACCGTCTGAAGCTGACGAACAAAGAAGTGATTACGCACATGCCCAGACCATAGCAGGGGTGCTCCACTGAGTGCCAAAAATTCCTAAAAAATAGGAGCTCAGGCCAACGGTGTCTGAAAGAGCCCGAAGGAAAGCTAACTGGAAAAATTTTGATAGTCGAAGCCAAGCCAAGCTCCATCATGACCCTCTATCCATCCTATCAGCCTACGAGGGTCGCAATAATAGGCTAATCATCAGCATTGAGAGATATCAACTGGAAGGGGACATGACAAAAAGGGAGAAAGATAACTATAAGGGAAATCTAAGCTAATGTTGGTGATGCACCTAAATTGATTGCTCATCCGCTCTATTTGAACTTCTAAAAACACGAATGAGACGAGCAAAATACTGAATCTACAACTCTAAATGTTTGTTATGCATTAGTATTTCATGCAAAGGTTTACCAAGTGATCAAACCTTGAGGAAAGTGATGGAGAGGCCTGATTCAAGGCACTAGCTAGTCAATGTATCCACATGCTAGCTTCAATCAAATGACATTAAACACTAAACATGACTTGCATAACAAGATAACTAGTAGCTAGGTGAGATTAGGATTTGACAAGGGAGATATTTCTACCACATATGCAAATCAAACTGACATTGACACATTATACCAGAACAATGAAATCTGAAATCAGTCTTCTATTTATCTCAAGAGGTTACAAAGCTCAATCTTGAAAGAGTCTAGTCATGCCCAAGAGAAGGATTGATTTCAAGGCTTAGAAGCTTGTGTATATAGTGATCCGTAAACACCAGTAGGAACTTCACTACTTTTATAAAAATGTTTAAAATGGATCATTTAAATTCTCAATTCCAAAATTTACACTGAATTGGAAGTGGAAATTTCTCAACTTTTAAGATGTTGGAATGATTAAATCTGATTAAAATATGATTCAAATCAAGTTTCAAAATTGAAATAAATGTGAATTGATAGATCACATCAAATATCCATTGAAACCGTCAGATTTTTCAAATTTTCGATTTTACCCAATTTTTCGTAAATGATCAATTCATTAAATTTTGCATTCTGATTAAAAATCTGAATTTATAATCTGAATAATAACTGAAACTGAAATGCAAAAATGAATCCAAAGATTAAAACACAGAAATTGTTTACGAGGTTTGGAATTCCTACGTCCCCGGGTTCTTATCGAACTGATCCATTAATGTTGCTAAAATTTGCAAGCTAAAATAATACTTATAAACAACAAAAGATCATCTCTCCGCAATAATAGTGATCATACCTTCGAAAGACCTTGGTTGACTCAACACGTCCTTCACCTTCCTAAATCACACGCAGAGGCTTCTCCAAATCGAAATTGGTAACTTATATAGCTCAAAATGGCATCACCAATTCTCCAAAATGGGCAAATGAATATACTGCACAGAGCGTATCAGAATTCTAAACAAGTTTGTAGTTTACTCCGAGCTCTGGTTCGGCCTCTAAGGGCTCCAAAATGATGAAATACAGCAAACTGGTCTATAATTCCCATACACAGTCGGCTAAATGACCTTGTTTAAATACAAATTTGTAGGTTTAATCTTATCTTGGCTCCCACGGGCGAGTTGGTCGGGCTCTTATCCTTTTGCACGGCAGGTCAGGGGTTCCAATCCCATCGGTCTCCTTTGTGAGCACTTGGCTTATCATTATCCCACATTGGGAAGTTTAAACGGCCTGCTGTCCTTTTAATAGGTTGGCGGCATCCTTTTACATAGCCAATGCCCCTTTTGGGGGAGACTTGGGCGCAAGACTTATCTAAGCCTATACTTAGGCCGCCGGTTGTAGATTTTCTTGGGTAAGATGTGGCAAGGTGGGTGGTGTGGTAAGTATAATATTACCAAACAAAAATTACAAAGCATTTTAAAATTTATACGGACTTGCAATTTCAAATCTACAGACTTTGCAAATTCAAATACGATGAGATTTTTCTACAGACTTTGTGATGCAAATTTAAATACAATGCATTTATCCGTGCATGTTGTCAAAGACAAAAATCACCCAAAGTTTTTGGACACCCATTGACTGCCACGTGTCACCATCTGATTGGTCCACTTGGCGTGTCCACATTGCACCACGTCATCTTGCAACACCACATTTTTTCCTGTCGCATCATAACTTCAACAGACCATATCTTTTACATACGGTGTCCGTTTTGCAAACCGCGAAAAGCACTGAAAAGCTCTCGACGAGCTCTACGCTGTGAAATTGGTTTCGTCACAAATTGGAAACTTTTTCCGAATTGAACTCTAGATCACACCTCCCTACAAAAGAGGCTTTTGGTCTCCAAAAGTCTACGATCTCCTTAAAATTGAGAGCTGGTCTACTACATCATATCAAACAGAACCCAATCATAGCAAAGAGATAAAACATTGGCAAAAGAAATGATTCAAAACTCAACTTAAAATGCCTACACAGCATGAGTAAAGGCATCTGCACTTGCCAATAACTTGATCACAACATACCAAAACTGTCTGCGCATGTCACATCCTGTAAAGCAGTGAACTGTCAATAACTAAAACAATCCCCAATGTAACTGCAAAACAAGTTTGTTAATGTCAACAACATACACGAAATGTTGTAGACATGTTGCAATACAATGCCCTGGTATGGGACTTATATGCTAAGCAAATGCAAATAACACAGTGTATATTGCCTAACATCCAAACATGTCCATAGGGTCTTAACAATGCATCTATACATCCATGTGCCAAAAATAGATACATTCAAAATAACAGTCAAATAAGTGTTGTAAAGAATTAACTCAACCTACAACATGCATTCTGCTATTATCTCCAACTGAGCAAATGAGTTCAAGTCCTCTAGACAACTCACACAGCATAAATAGGAGATTCCAAAAACATAGAGCTTTTAAACATAAGGTGAGAATTGAAATACTTAGAATGATGATCCTATCTCGAAGTGTTCTCACAAACTCTACTAATGCATCATCAAAGCTTGTTCTTTCCCTTGATAGAATTCTTAACAATGCTTTGACAAACAAGTGCATTATTAATCCACTTAATCAAATTTTCTGCCTAGTTAACTTGATTTCCTTAGTGGATTCCTTAACATCATGATGGATTGATTGAACTTCATTGACCTTATTAATAGGTTGATAAATCATCTTAGTTTTACCATTTCTAGAATGAGAAGATGATTGAAGTTTAAAACAATGATCTGATGTCCACTCTTATGGCAATGAGTGCATAAAACCTTCTTAGGTGAGGGTCCTCTTTTGCCAATTCCCAACTTAACATGAGAATGGTCTTTCAAACATGCAATCTGCTTAAACAAAGCTTTTCGTTTCCAACAAGTCTTAGCACTATGGTTATTCATCCCACAAAAAGTGCAAGGAAAAGATTGCATCATTTTTTGTACATTATATCCAAACTTTTTAAAAGTATCAAGTGGATCAGAAGATTTAGTGCTAACTCTAGTGTAGGAACTAGGAGGTGGTATCTCAATACCTCGTTTACGTACCTTCTTACAACGTACATGCTCTACTAGTGGCCTTGGTCCTTTGCTATTAGAAGCTTGTCTTCCTTTAGCCATTGAGGAAGTTTCTCCAATTTCTACCTGCTCACTAGTGTAACCCAAACCTGCATGAAGAGATCTATGCTCTACTTTTATTGGGTTAGTAATTCCTTGGCCATCTCGACCAAGACCTCTTCCATTAAATCTCATTTTCATCAACAATTTGGATCCTATACCCTTAGTGTGTTGTTCAAAATTACCAAAAGCATCTTTACTTGAATCCGAATCTGAATGGAAAGAAGTAGATGAATTACGTGGTGAATAACTTACAGTGCATTCAATCATAGTCTCTGCATCTGAAGTGGAAGGTATTGCCTTCTTTAGTTCACCACACTGCAATTTGATCAAGAGCTCATCTTTAGATTCAAGTTCAGATTTCAAACTTGCAATTTGCTCTTCAAGGGAATAGAGCTTGCATTTGAGGAATGCATTCTCATCCTGAATCTGGGTGTTGATGGCTTCAAGCTCTTCCGTCTTGGCTTTATGTGACAACTTGCCCATGGTTTCCTGCAAATACACTGATTCCACAACTGCACACTGCAATCTAATCAAGTGATATTGAAAACCAATAAACTGAAAGCAACTGTCAAAACACAATCAGAAGCTAACCCAGCTTTCTAACTGCTCTGATACCAAAATTTGATCCGTAAACACCAGTAGGAACTTCACTACTTTTATAAAAATGTTTAAAATGGATCTTTTAAATTCTCAATTCCAAAATTTACAATGAATTGGAAGCGAAAATTTCTAACTTTTAAGATGTTGGAATGATTAAATCTGATCCAAATCAAGTTTCAAAACTGAAATAAAGGTGAATTGATAGATCACATCAAATATCCATTGAAACTGTCAGATTTTTCAAATTTTTGATTTTACCCAATTTTTCGTAAATGATCAATTCATTAAATTTTGCATTCTGATTAAAAATCTGAATAATAACTGAAACTGAAATGCAAAAATGAATCCGAATATCAAAACACTGAAATTGTTTACGAGGTTCGGAATTCCTACGTCCCCGGGTTTTTATCAAACTGATCCATTAATGTTGCTAAAATTTGCAAGCTAAAATAATACTTACAAACAATAAAAGATCATATCTCTCTGCAATAATAGTGATCAGACCTTCAAAAGACCTTGGCTGACTCAGCACGTCCTTCACCTTCTTGAATCACACGCAGAGGGTTCTCCAAATCGAAATTGGTAACTTATATAGCTCAAAATGGCATCACCAATTCTCCAAAATGGGCAAATGAATATACTACACAGAGCGTATTGGAATTCTAAACAAGTTTGTAGTTTACTCCGAGTTCTGGTTCGGCCTCTAAGGGCTCCAAAATGATGAAATACAACAAACTGGTCTATAATTCCCATACACAGTCCGCTGAATGACCTTGTTTAAATACAAATTCGTGGGTTTAATCTTATCTTGGCTCCCACGGGCGAGTTGGTCGGGCTCTTATCCTTTTGTACGGCAGGTCAAGGGTTCCAATCCCATCGGCCTCCTTTGTGGGCGCTTGGCTTATCATTATCCCACATTGGGAAGTTTAAACGGTCTGCTGTCCTTTTAATAGGTTGGCAGCATCCTTTTACATTGCCAACGCCCCTTTTGGGGGAGACTTGGGCACAAGACTTATCTAAGCCTATACTTAGGCCGCCGGTTGTAGATTTCCTTGTGTAAGACGTGGCAAGGTGGGTGGCGTGGTAAGTATAATATTACCAAACAAAAATTACAAAGCATTTTAAAATTTCTACGAACTTGCAATTTCAAATCTATGGATTTTGCAAATTCAAATACAATGAGATTTTTCTACAAACTTTGTGATGCAAATTTAAATACAATGCATTTATCCGTGCACGTTGTCAAAGACAAAAATCACCCAAAGTTTTTGGACACCCATTGACTGCCACGTGTCACCATCTAATTGGTCCACTTGGCATGTCCACATTGCACCACGTCATCTTGCGACATCACATTTTTCCCTGTTGCTTCATAACTTCAACAGATCATATCTTTTGCATACAGTGTCCGTTTTGCAAACCGTGAAAAGTGCCAGAAGCTCTCGATGAGCTCTACGCTGTGAAATTGGTTTCGTCACAAATTGGAAACTTTTTCCGAACTGAACTCTGGATCATATAGTAGAATGGGAATGAGAGAGATGGGGAACATCATGAGAGAATGGAGTCATTAATGATCAAGAAATGTGGTGGCAGTTCATTGATTGTTTTCTGTACACATGCCTTCTTCCAATCAGGACTAATCCTTTTCAACAAGTTACCCTGCATTTGGCTCCAATAATCTTCAAGCTTTTGTCATGTCCCCTTCTCAGTGACATCTCTCGGAGCACAGGATTAGCCTATCATACGACCCTCGTAGGCTGATCGTTTGGGATAGAGGGTCACCTGGGAGCTTGGCACATGCTTCAGATTGGCAGAGTTTGATCAATTGGCTTTCGTTTGGGCTCGATCGGACACTTTTGGCAGAAGTTACTATTTTTAGCAGTTCTTGGTGGTCAGTGTGGGACCCCTGCTATTTTTGGCAATATGGGTTGACAGCATTCGGAATCATTCCAGTATATGACCGCTTCAGACGGTTCGGTCATCGGGCGAGTAACGAGGGAAATATTAATATTTAATTGCATTAATTAAATATTAATATTATGAGATTATTATATTAAGTTATAATTAAAAATTATAACTTAAGTGTTTTAATGCTGAGGGGGCGCCCATCATCAGGAAGGGGCCAAATTTAATATTATTATAAAATTTGGCCTAAGTTGAAAATATTAAAATAATTAAAGAATTGCGATTTTTAATTAAAAGTCCTATTATAGAGGAAATCACACCTCTTTGGTTATATATACTTCTGCATTGGGAGGAGCACCATTATGTCATTTGGAGAATTGAAAATTGATCAAATTTGTTTGAGCTAGAAGCTTCAGGGGTTCGAGTTCATTTTCCTTGGAGAACGTGCCATCTCCATTGGAAGCAATTCAGAGGGTGTGAAATAACACCTGATTTATTGCAACAGGGGTTTTCTTCATTCAGGAGAAGACATTGATTTTCAGAGGTTATCATTACAGGGTTATTCATTCTTTAGACGGGTTCATTTAAGCGCCCATTTTGGAGGTTGAGAGAGCCAAAAGACAGGCCGTACAACATTTATTGCTGGTTTTAACCCAACTGCACCTGTACCTGGTCGTACTATCCACAGCAGGTGACACATTTTAAGAGCAGGGCGCAGGGTTTTTTTGAGCAAAAAATAGCTCCGACTGTACTTGTCCGTACGGCGCCGTACAGACTGTATCGCGCTTGGGTTCTGCAGCAGTCGATCAGTTTTCTTGGGCAGCGAACAGTTCAGGGCTTTCTTAGCACCCAAACAACAAGTTTTTTTGTTAAACTCATGCAACTAGGGTTTTATTTTTAATAAAAATAATCTTTTTCGATATTCAGTAATTTTTTATAGAATTTATTTATCATTTATGCAAAAATCGCATTTTCTTCAAATCCTGGCAAAAAACCCAAAAACATCAAAAAAATTCAAAACTTCCAAAAAAAAAAACCATATAATCCGTCAGTTGTCAGAATCGGAGGGAACTTGGGGTTCCTACAGTGCTATCAGAGCTAAATCCTGCCATCCTACGGGTTTAGCTATCTTATGCAGCCATATCAGATTGGGTCACCCAGGTATTACACACGCAGGGGAGCCCTGATTGACAGGCAACAGAGTTTGAGCAGGCAGCCGGGCAATATCGCTGACAGAACAGATATACCTAGGCCGAGACATAATGACAGAGATCAGGAGGGAGCAGAGTTCATGCATACTCTTCGAGATCTTCGTGCAGGGCAACGACGATCCGATGAGGTATTGCAGCAGGTGGCAGCGACACTGCAGAGGTTGGGTACTTCGAGGAGACCGTCACCCAACCGTGACGATGACAGGAGTGATGCAGGGTCACGGAGAGCTACTAGGGCAGTGTCACGGACAGCAGATAGGCCTACTAGGCCCACTTTCACGAGACAGGAGCCCGGCGAGGCCATACCAGATGAGGAGCATGATGAGTTATTCACTGATACCCTTATGGCAGCTCATGAAGAATGGGATTTGGTACCGCCTGCGGTCAAAGAGATGATCACTTTTGACCGCTTCATTACACAAAGGCGAGAGCACAACAGATCTCGACAGGATAGGAGACCTCGTCAGCAGAATAACGATCTAAAACATGCTACGAACCGGCTCACATTGGCGACGTTCGATGGTAGTGGTAAGATGACTGCTCAAGCTTGGATTAGCAAGCTTGACACATTCCTTACACTGCGCCCGATGGCTGAGAGTGACGCCATTAGATATGCTACTTTGCATCTTGAGGGAGTTGCTTACGACTGGTGGCACCACGGTATGGTGACTTTACAGCATGACAGGATCACTACATACCAGGTGTTTGTGGACAGGTTGGTTGAGCGCTTTGACAAGAAGGATCCAGAAACCTACTTCCGAGACTTGGCACAATTGAGGCAGAGTGGCAGTGTAGAGACCTACATAGGTGACTTCCAGAAGTTATCTGTTATGGTCCCTAACATCTCAGAGAGGCGGTTGGTAGTACTCTTCATGGAGGGGTTGTCAGAACCATTGCGAGGTTGGATCAAAGCTTTTGATCCTCCTTCGTTACAGGAGGCGATGAAGAAGGCACGAAACATGGAGTTAGCAGCACCATCGAGTAAATTCAGCTCCAGAGGTTCTTCATCATTCAGGGACAACAAGGGCTTTAACAGGAATAAGGATAAGTCTGATTTTAGCAAAGAAAAATCAAAATCTAGGAATGATCCCAAAGGTAAATCAGCAGCCCCACCTTTGGATATGAGGCCCTTAATGACCTACGCAGGAAGAAGCTTTGCTTCTACTGCAAAGGACCATATGACGCTAATCACGATTGTCCTCTAAGACCTAAGGGCAAGGCAAATCGTATAATGTGGGCGTTCTATGAGGACTCGGAATCAGAGGATTCCAAACAGCAGGAGAGTTCAGAGAGTTCAGAGCCAGAGGCTCCAGAGCATAGAGTTGAGACAGAGCCCGAGTTTCAGGTATAGGAGGCCCGTTTATCTAGTATCCAGCAGGATGGTTCTTTCCGGATTCGTGGTGTGTTGGCAGGACAGAGGGTCATTACCCTACTTGATACAGGAGCCACGCATAATTTCATAGATGCTAGATTTGTTGAGAAACGTGGACTCATCACTGAGGAGTTCGAGGGCATAAGAGTCAAAGTGGCCGATGGGTACACTTTGAAATGTGAACGTATGATTAAGGATCTCCCTTTATGCTTGAACAAATATGAGTTCAAGGCAGATTACTATGTTGTTAATATGGGGGACATCGATTTGGTCTTGGGGATGAAGTGGTTACATTCATTGGATGAGGTCACACTTCGTCTCAAAGACATGGAGATCCGTTTTGATGTTAACGGAAAGACACACACACTTAAGGCAATTCGGGACAGCAACATCAAAACAATTTCTTTCCACCGGATGGAGCGGCTTATGCGTCACGACATGGTAGAGTGGGCTGCCAAGTGTCATTTAGCACCTATACAGGAGGGACAGCAAAAGATAGATTATCATCCGGATATACAGGAGTTGAGAGTCAAGCATGACAAGGTGTTCAGTGATATTCCGCCAGGTAGACCTCCAGACAGGGGCATAGAGCACATCATTGAGCTCGAGGAGGGTGCGAAACCCGTCATGATAACTCCTTACAGGCATCCTAAAAGATTGAAGGATGAGATAGAAAAGACAATAAAGGAGTTACTTGCTATGGGTCACATTCGGCCTAGCAAGTCACCATTTGCTTCTTCGGTTGTGTTGGTGAAGAAGAAGGATGGGACATTACGCATGTGCATTGATTACAGGGTCCTAAATAAGAGGACAATTAAGAATAGATACCCGATACCGAGGATTGACGAGCTCCATGGGTCATGTTACTTCACTAAGATTGATTTACGGTCAGGATATCATCAGATCAGGGTCCGAGAGCAGGACATAGAGAAGACTGCCTTCCGATGCCATTGTGGGCACTTCGAGTTCGTAGTGATGCCATTTGGACTCACTAACGCACCAGCCACTTTTCAGTCTACGATGAACCGGGTTTTTCATTCATTGCTGAGGAGGTTTGTGTTGGTCTTTTTCGATGACATCCTTATATATAGCAGGACTTGGCAGGAGCACTTAGCTCATTTGGAGACAGTGTTGAGTATCTTGGAGAGGGAGTCCTTGTACACCAAGGAATCCAAGTGCGACATAGGGATGACTGAATTGCTATATCTCGGTCACATCATTAATGCAGATGGAGTGCGCATGGATCCTGAAAAGATCCGCGCCATTGTTGACTGGCCTACACCGGCGAACCTGACACAGTTGAGAGGGTTTCTCGGTTTATGTGGGTTCTACCGCAGATTCGTGAATGGGTATTCACGACATGCAGCCCCGATGACAGATTTATTGAAGAAGGGGGCTTTTGTTTGGACTTCAGAGGCACAGGAGTGTTTTATGAAGTTCAAGGAGTTGATGACTACATGCCCTATTCTAGCACTACCCGACTTTACGAAGCCGTTCGAGCTTCAATGCGATGCATCAGGTGAGGGCATTGGTGTGGTGCTTATGCAGGACAAGCACCCGATTGTGTATGAGAGCCGCAAGCTCAGAGGACCCGAGAGATTGTATAGTATATATGATAAGGAGATGCTTGCAATCATGCATGCCTTAGCAAAATTTCGACAGTATCTTGTCGGCAGCAAATTTTGCATTAAAACTGATCATAATAGCTTGAGACACTTCTTAGGGCAGCGAGATCTCAATGATAGGCAGTAGAAGTGGGTCAGTAAGTTGCAGGCTTATGACTTTGATATCTCATATATCAAAGGTACACAGAACGTAGTGGCTGATGCACTTTCACGTAAGCCGTACTTGAGCACTATGGTTCATATTTCAGAGGATTGGAGGCATATGATAGTGGCAGAGTATGCCAAGGACAGTTGGGCCTCCAGCATTGTTGAGGGATCAGCAGTTGATACCAGGTATACACTTGTGAATGATTTGATCATTTACAAGCACAGGATATATTTGATCCCAGGGTCAGAGGTGAAGAACATTGTTATGCGAGCCTTTCATGACACGCCTACAGCAGGACATCCTGGATATTTCAAAACATACAGGCAGATTCGGGAGAGATTCACTTGGAAAGGACTCAAGACAGATGTTCTTCAGTATGTGCGTGAGTGCCCTGTTTGTCAGCAGAACAAGCAGGAGAACATGTACCCGATAGGTTTGTTGCAGCCACTTTCGATTCCTGACCGGAAGTGGGAATCCCTGTCAATGGATTTTATCACGGGCTTGCCTAAAGCCCAAGGGCGTGATTGCATTTATGTAGTTGTGGATCGGCTTACGAAGTATGCCCACTTCTTTCCGATCACCACGACTTACACAGCTACGCAGGTAGCAGAGGTTTTCTTTCGCGAGGTATTCAGACTTCATGGGTTGCCTCGGAGTATCGTGAGCGACAGAGATAGTCGGTTCCTGAGTAACTTCTGGCAGGTGGTTTTCAGACTTTGTGGGACTGAGCTCACTCCGAGCACTAGCTACCACCCGCAGACTGATGGGCAGACAGAGATTGTGAACAAGTGGGTGGAAGGATACCTCTGAAACTACATAGCAGGGCAGCAGAAGGCGTGGGTCAAATGGATACATTTGTGTGAGTATTGCTATAACTCGACATTCCATATGACCATTCAGATGTCACCCTTCATGGCGTTGTACGGGTATGAGGCGCCGAGTTTCCTTGATTTGCTACTAAGCGACAGTAGAGTGCCGAGTGCAGCAGGTTGGTTGCAGGAGAGTCAGGACACTATGAGGGCTCTCAAGGAAAATATAGCTAAGGCACAAAATCAGCAGAGACAGTATGCAGATCAGAAGAGGACGGAGAGGCATTTCGAGGTGGGTGACATGGTTTACCTCATGCTGCAGCCCTACCGTCAGTCCACTCTTAGGAAGAGTGGGTCAGAGAAGCTCAAGCCGCGCTATTACGGACCTTTCAGGATCCTGAGGAGAGTTGGCGAGGTGGCTTACGAGCTTGAGCTTCCAGCAGAGAGCAGGGTACACAACGTTTTTCATGTATCACGCCTCAAGAAGGCGTTGGGTCATCGTGTGGTACCGTCTGCAGTTCTACCTCCCTTAGATGACGAGGGAAAGTTGATTTTAGTACCTAAGTCCATCCTGGAGTATAGGGAGAGACAGTTGCGTAGGACTATCAGGGAATATCTGGGGAAATGGAGAGATTTGTCTGTTGAGGATGCGACATGGGAGAGTGAGGATATTCTACAGCATCCAGCATTGAGATTGCTTGAGGACAAGCAATTTCAGGAGGGGCGGACTGTCATGTCCCCTTCTCAGTGACATCTCTCGGAGCACAGGATTAGCCTATCATACGACCCTCGTAGGCTGATCGTTTGGGATAGAGGGTCACCTGGGAGCTTGGCACATGCTTCAGATTGGCAGAGTTTGATCAGTTGGCTTTCGTTTGGGCTCAATCCGACACTTTTGGCAGAAGTTACTATTTTTAGCAGTTCTTGGTGGTCAGTGTGGGACCCCTGCTATTTTGGCGATATGGGTTGACAGCATTCGGAATCATTCCAGTATATGACCACTTCAGACGGTTCGGTCATCGGGCGAGTAACAAGGGAAATATTAATATTTAATTGCATTAATTAAATATTAATATTATGAGATTATTATATTAAATTATAATTAAAAATTATAACTTAAGTGTTTTAATGCTGAGGGGGCGCCCATCATCAGGAAGGGGCCAAATTTAATATTATTATAAAATTTGGCCTAAGTTGAAAATATTAAAATAATTAAAGAATTGCGATTTTTAATTAAAAGTCCTATTATAGAGGAAATCGCACCTCTTTGGTTATATATACTTCTGCATTGGGAGGAGCGCCATTATGTCATTTGGAGAATTGAAAATTGATCAAATTTGTCTGAGCTAGAAGCTTCAGGGGTTCGAGTTCATTTTCCTTGGAGAACGTGCCATCTCCATTGGAAGCAATTCAGAGGGTGTGAAATAACACCTGATTTATTGCAACAGGGGTTTTCTTCATTCAAGAGAAGACATTGATTTTCAAAGGTTATCATTACAGGTTTTCATCAGGGTTATTCATTCTTCAGACAGGGGTTCATTTAAGCGCCCATTTTGGAGGTTGAGAGAGCCAAAAGACAGGGCGTACAGCAGCATTTATTGCTGGTTTTAACCCAGCTGCACCTGTACCTGGCCGTACTATCCACAGCAGGTGACAAACATTTTAAGAGCAGGGCGCAGGGTTTTTTTGAGCAAAAAACAGCCCCGACTGTACCTGTCCGTACCATACGGACGGCGTTCGTATGGCGCCGTACGAACTGTACCGCGCCTGGGTTCTGCAGCAGTCGATCAGTTTTCTTGGGCAACGAACAGTTCAGGTCTTTCTTAGCACCCAAACAGCAAGTTTTTTTGTTAAACTCATGCAACTAGGGTTTTATTTTTAATAAAAATAATCTTTTTCGATATTCAGTAACTTTTTATAGAATTTATTTATCATTTATGCAAAAATCGCATTTTCTTCAAATCCTGGCAAAAAACCCAAAAACATCAAAAAAATTCAAAACTTCCAAAAAAAAAAAACCATATAATCGGTCAGTTGTCAGAATCGGAGGGAACTTGGGGTTCCTACAGCTTTCTCATTTGCTGAGAGATCCACTAGAAGACAAGGGTTTGTTTTGCATGATGAGTCATGACTAAGTTTGTTGGAGAAAAGATCTTTAAGATCTGAATAGAATCAACGCTCCAATTGCTTCTTCAACCACTAGCTCTCTTTGTTTTGATTCTCCATGCCATCTCCACTTGCTTCATTATGAGGGCAAGGTCCTTATATTCTTGGGCTTGACAAAGCCATCACCATCTCTGCTTTAAGCGGCTATAGGTACTTGTTTTGTCGAGGATATAGCCATGTCAATAGATGAGACATTTTTCCATAACTATATATCTGCCCCTACTCCATCTGAGCATAGGTCTCTATTATAGATTGAAAACCAATCTAATTTGTTCGTTTTCATATAGCTACTATATATCGATAAAATCTTATACGCTGCATAGCCTCGTTCTGGATCTCCATTAGGTCTAAATAGACCCATTCTGCCTTTTAACTTTACAGAAACTGAGAATTCATTATATGCACAGTCATAGAATAATATTGCAACTTTGGAAAATGGGGTCAACAGGGTCTAAATCTTCGACCAGAGATCTTGAGTTTTAATGGCGTCGGAGCCTTATCATTGACAACCTTGACTGTTTGTTTGCATTTCATGCTTAGCGGTGCTCGATCGAGCTCTAATGGTGATAGGATGATCTTAGGTTACATGCTTGACCTCTACATTGAAGTCCCTTAACTTCAACTCCTAATATTAGCCGTTGATCTTAACTTGGGCCTTCAAGATTATAGCACCTTCGACCTTTATTATTGGCCATTGATCTTGATTTGGACTTCCCATAGTGTGCCAACTGTCAGCTCCTCATTTGCTCTGCAGGATCCTGCTGACTTTTGCCTCTCGTGCACTGTAGATTTGCTTTTGTACAATTGAACATGAGCCATAGATCTTCTGTCAGATTAATGCGGTTGAGACACTTGACAGCTTCTCATTAGCCTTTGAGATCCATTGACTTGTTAACTCAATGCTCACCATTGATTTGATTGGGTACGATTGCACGCTCATCGTTGATCTGCCTAGACCCACTGACCTTGTCAGTCGTCGTGCACCGTTAGACCTCTGTCAGGACACCCGAGATATTGCCACTTGTCAACATCTCGCCGACGCTGACCTTTTGACTTGATGCTCACTGTTGATTTCTTCGGTACGATTGAACGCATGTCGTTGGATCTTGGGACCCATTGACATCTGTTAGATCGACGCTTGCCGTTGGATCTTGACCGTAGCTCCCAAGATTTGGACACTTGTCACTCTCGCATTAAACCTTGGGCTATTTGAATTCCAACAGCTACTTCACGGAGCTTAAACTTGACGGTAGCACCCCTGTTTCATTCTGCAAGTCTAACTTTGAAGCTTTATATCTTGAGATAGCAAGCTCATCAAGACATGAAATTTGCAGAGCATGATCTTGGCATGAAGAACTTCATGTCCATGCAATCTTTTGGCCCTGAGAGGCTTTCTAAGCATACTTATTAAATGCACAATCAAGCTGACCAGTCCATTTCTGCATATGACGGTCTGGTTCTTTTGGACTTGTGCAAGAACTTTCAAGGCCCAAAATGAGTTTTTGAAACCTGTGAAACCTGTTTTATGTCCATGTAATCTTTTAACACCATGAGACCCTGTTGGATCTTCTTCCCTTACAACTCTAGACTTGTCTCAAGACTTGTTTCTCAAAGATCAACAAATGACACTTTAAGCTTGCTTAAAGTGTTTCAAAAGCTTCGTAAGCAATATGAGATTTTTGGACCACTCATTCCATCCATAACTCTTGCTCAGCACATCCATCCAGGCAAAGCTTTGTATGTAGGCCAAAATTGCCCAACAGTTCTCCAATTGATTGGCTTGCAATAATGTTGATTGGCCTCCTCTCTATTCTATGTAAGGCAACTGTTGGGAACTATATATCATTAGCAAGGGTACTCATTGAGAAATCAATTGTGCTAACCGGCACCTATCTATATATCTGGCTGCTCTCGGCCTCCAAATAGATATATAGGGTAAGGTCAGACCCCCGTAGCCCTTTCCAGCTATATAGAGATGCAGCCACGTGATTATATAGTTCCTTGTGTTACAGGTAAATATTTTTATGGTGCTCCACTTCTAATCCCTCCAATACAGGTATGCACATTGTAATTGCAATTCGAAAAGATAATTTTAAAGAATCATCTTATAGAGCTCTCAAATAATAAAAGTTGCTTTGTCTGTTGGCATCAACACTTAAGCCCTAATTAGGGCCTCTGCTAAGAATACCATTGCTACCTGCCATTGTTCCAAATATATCAATAAAACAAGTCCTACCTTGCCAACCTTTTGGCCACAAAGGATGACCAAAGCCCAAATTGTTCACACCATGAGTTGAAAGTACAAATAGGCTGCACGGCTAGATCTTGAGCATCTTGTGAGCCTTCAAACTGCCAATGAAATGAATCCAAGAGACTTTGCAAAATATAAAGAATTCTCTAAAGTGGTGCTGAAGTGGACTAAACAAATGCCTTGGCATTACTAACAATGTGACATAACTGGTAATCATTTTACATATTGTTTTTGAGAAATGAGCTTTAATGTAGAATTAGAGTGTCCACCATAGTGCTGGAAATGGAAGCAACAAATAGAAATGAATAACTAGTATGGAAAAGATAAGTAACTACTCACACAAGGTATGCCCCAGAGAAACCCACTTGGGATGAAAACTCCAAGAAAGATGGGGTCGTGCCTCCTTTCCAATCACCAATTTTATAAGATTACAAGCCAGGGTCAACGATGGAGCATCCAAAGACCAATGGGCACATCAACACCACCTCCACAATGACCACACTTTCTCTACATGCATTTAGGTGCAGTTCCATAAACAGAGAGAGGATCAAAGGTCCCAACAAAAGATATCATGAACACAACTTCATCATGGGCCTTATATAATCACCAAGGTGGTGGGAGAGAATACTTTCAAGCTCAAATTTCCACCCTACCTTGGATTGCATCCTATTTTCAAGATGGAACTCCTCTGGCTCTATTCCCACCTCTTTCAAACAAATCAATTGTGGCAGGAACAGCAAGAGCTTCAGGAATTCAATCCTAACTATGCTACACTAGCTATGATGGATCAAATTGTGGATACACAAATCAAAGGCACCCAACATCATTCGATAACACTCTTAAAGGTTGTCAAATTTTCCTCCAAGGAAATTAGCTCAATAGGATTCAACTAGAAAGTAAATTTAGTATTCACACATTTGGTCCCAGAACTTTAAACAATGCAGATCATTGCCTCTCAAGGAAGGGTGATTTATCTAGACGATTGCCCTGAATAAGTTTTTGATCATCTCGAGTAAAATCACAGGAGGCCTAAAACACTGAGAAAACATTGTTTTGCATTTTTTGGACAATTGGCGAGGATTTTGGCCACTTCAGGATATTGTAGACCGATGTAGTGGATCTAGTTGCATCTGAATGATGTTTCGATACAATCTGAAAAGAAATCACTGAAAGTGGAGCCATGGATCCCATGTTACGAAAAACTGAAGAAACTACCAAATTTCCAGAAAACTGGATCAAATCATTAGAAACTACCAAACTTCTTGAAGAAGGTATTTATTGACATTAAGATGTCAGATATATCAGCTGTTGTGTATTTAAAAGGAAGTTTATTCAGTTATACATATTAAATTTTCTAGAAGTCATGTTTAATGAATGATGATGGATATAAATTGTATATTCTCAAATAAAAATATACTTGGTTGTATCTACTTTCAATTTTCTTGTGATTTACATTGTTTCCAAGTGAGGCAATTGTTGTGCGGGGTCAAATTTCACAGCATGCACAGGCTAAGGATCATGACCAGTCATAGGGTCATCCATAAGCACTAATAGGTAAATTAAGAACTCACCCCCTGGGGGAATCTTGTAAGAGCAGTTGCTTTGCATTCTGAATGCTACTGAAAAATGTAGAATGATAAAGAAGGGCAGTGCACACATTTGAATTGTACAAAAAAATGATAAAGTGTCAATGTCACTTAAAGTGAAATAATGAAACGTGAACAGATCCTATCTGCAGATGTGTTCTATTCTGTTTCCTTCTATATAATCTAGCATTTTCTTATATAGTTTAGTCCCTTGCAGAGATAACCTTCCTTTCTTTGTGGTTTCATCCCAGATGTCATTGCTGGGCCTGAAAAATACCATTCCTTGATACCTTTATCCTATGAAGCAAAGTTCAACGCCAAAAGATTTCACTGATTTCTTGTCAGGAAATCTATTCATGAATATTGTTAGCGATTCACATGCTTAATTTTCATTTATAACAGAAAATGCTTACAAGAAAATGGAGACCTATATGACATTTCATGTGCCTAGAGACTTTCAGTGCAGGAGCCCCATTTTTTTTTTCCATATCAGTTTTTAATACTGTAGTTATTTTCTAATTATTAATGGGAACTGCACTTAAATTTGAATTTGGATCCTATTATTTGTGCGAGTGATTAATAATACAATGATTTGAAATTTTGATCAGTAATTTGCAGTTTTTCTTTTGACAAATTCTCTAGATTAGGGCCTTAATTATGTTCAGTTGAAGAGAAGACTCAATCAGAGATAGGCTTCTGGGTCTAAATGTTTATTATGGTGATTGTGCTTGACAGACCAGCCAATTATTCATCGAGACGTAAAATCTTCAAACATTCTCTTAACTGAAAATTTCAGGGCTAAGGTGGCTGACTTTGGCTTTTCCAGAACTGGCCCATCAGAAGCAAATGAAACTCATGTTTCAACTCAAGTTAAAGGAACAGCAGGTTACCTCGATCCTGAGTATCTAAAGACTTACCAGCTAACACAGAAAAGTGATGTTTACTCATTTGGAATTTTACTGGTAGAAATTCTCACTGGGAGGCGCCCTATAGAGTTGAAAAAGGATATTGAGGAGCGTATCACTGTCAGATGGGTAAATATATTGAAAATCTTCTTAGAATGATTTTCATTTGATTTTCGAATGCATACTTTAGTCTGTGTATATATATAGAGAGATACACTCCTAGCATTTGTCGTTCATCATTCTGAAGTAGCATATTCATTTTGGCACTGTGGATGCATACTTTCCGTAAGGTTCAGCAGGTGTAGCTTGATTATCTTATTATATTTCTGCTAGCTCTTATAATAACACTTAGTACATGGCATTTTCCAGGCATACAAGAAGACAAACGAAGGCAAGGCAACAGAAATATTGGATGCCAGGTTATTACGATTTCCGGGAATAGACGCGATAGTAGAAGAGATGTTTGAATTAGCATTTCAATGTTCTGCTCCAACTAGATCGGACAGACCAACAATGAATCACGCAGTAGAACAACTTTGGGCTATAAGGAAAAACTATCAGACATTGAAGTCAGAAGCTAAACCTAATTGTAATTAGTTTTTTTTCTTCTTTGGTCCTACTGCTAAAAGATCCAGACAATGGCATCAATTTTTTGGAAAACACTCTTGGTTGTACATTGTTTGGAACTATATTTGATTGCTTCCGCGATGATCCCTAAATATGGGTGATGCTGAGCATGGACATAATATGTGCAATAACAAGGTCGTCTCAAAGAGTTGACAAGCATTGGAAATAAATCATTGTAGTTGTAATAGTTGCCAAAAATGTTATTGCACGGTAACCGTTTCTGTATTTAGGAGAAGGAAATAGAATCATATAGATGAGATATAGTGCTGGAAAAGGAAAATCCTAGCTCAAGACTCTGTCAAAATAAACTGCGTATTTATTTGGACAGAATACAAATAGGTTTATTGAGAATAGCATAAGGCTTAAGATTGTCTGAAGCAAGTATGGTGTAATTAAATTGTTTAAAAATGTTATTATTCTTTTGTGATGCTGCTCCGGAAATTGATTTTACTGAAACAAAAAAATATAGACAAAATAATAACTAACTATCTTGCGGGTCATATAAAGCAGGGTTGCATGTGACACGAGAGAGGGAAAAACAGATTAAAATTTGAATTTAAACACTTTTTACACTCCTAGGATAAGCGCATTGACATTTGACTTATTAAATTTATCAATTCTTTCAGTAGTTACCTTTTGTGCTCTTAAGGCTGCCTGGGCCTTTTCGCAGTGCTTAGGATGTGCAGCATAATACTAGATTTGGTAAAATAAATGGTTAGTAGTTGATAGTTTCCAATCTGTGATGGTTTTCAATTGAGGGATTCGACAGAGGGCCCCTATGAGTGAGGTATATATTCCGAGTTAAACTCCATCTAGTTTTGTATGATGAAGCCATTTGATTGTCCACCTTTGAAGGAAAACAAAACTTTTCCAAGTCTAGCTACAAAAAACTTCTATAGAAGATGAAGTGGCCTCTGGATTAACCATTATCTGAAAATAAAAACGTGAATTGATCTTCATAGAATTTTTACAAGTCACGTGGAACCTTGGTGCGTCCGAACTCCTTGTGTATTCTAAATTCCTAAACGAAAAACAACATTATGACCAACATCATATCAACAATCATTTTGTGAGCAATATTGAATTTGCTTTGAAATTTTTTGATGACGTTTCAGTTTGTTTTTGAAATTGCTTTTTGTTGAAATTCATTTTTTTAAAAAATTTCTTGTCCCTTTCTCAAGTAACATTATATATGCTTGAAGTTCAGTGCACATATACCAAGGCAAAAATCTTACACATGGAGGACTCGAGTGAAAAACAGTTAGGATGATAAAATGCATTCAAATACAACATTGTTGCATTTGTTAAAAGATTGGAGCTGCATGAAATTTAATTTGAAGTTCTTTAATCTATATAATAAAAGAAGGGACAATACAAGTTTACTACATTCACGTATCCTTATCTCTACCATAAGCAAAATGCATAAATAGAGTGTATGGCTAGAGAGGGGTTTAAAATTTTGAGGTGCGAGTTCGTGAAAGATGTAGCTTCTATTGATGATTTAGGGGATGCCAATACCTTGTAAAAAGCTAGGGAAAAACATGCAAACATATGTTTGGTACAAAAAGCTACACTATAATAGTATACTATTTGTATAATTGTAATTATATACTATGAACATAACATGGTGTTGAAAATATTGTCATTGATATCAAATGTCTAGCATTATTGGTGATAAAGGTTCCATTGTATTTAATGGTGTTTTTAATATTCATATATTGGCTAATGCGTGTTAATATTTATTTAATATTAATAAATATATTTTTGGTTGCATATAAGTCAAAAGAAGGCCCATGGAGAAGTCAAAGAGTCACGGGGTAAAGATAAAAGAGGAATGTGATGCATTTTCTCATGAAGAGTCACCAAGATAAAGACAAAAGAGAAAATGACGCATTTGTTTATGAAGGGTCACTATATGACTTTTCAAATGTAAGGATACGAAAGGTAATGTAAGTTTGGCATCATTTTTCATGAGGATTGAAGGGTCACAAATGGTGAATGCTAAAGGTCATTTGGAAAACTATAAATAAAAGCTTGAGAAGCTATTTGTAAAATGCAAGAGAGTGCATAGTTTGTATTTGTTTTTAAAGAGAGAAAAATATGAGATATTGTAGAGTTTTATCATTTGTTGAGTAAGCAACATTGAGAGATGTGTTTTATACACAAGAGAGGTTGGTGCTCCTGTGGGTTGGTACTCACAAATCTTCGCAAGGGGTTGGTGCTCTTGTGGGTTGGTGTTCACAAATAGTTGTGTTGGTGCTCGGCAAATGGATTGGTGCTTGTGAACTTTGTAATTTAAGTTGGTGCTCATTTATATATTTGAGATTGTTTTCTGTGATTTTTCTGACTTTGAATTTTCATGTAAAAATCTAGTGTCTCTATCTCTCTTTTATGTGGTGCATATTATTGTTTCAATTTTATTGCATATCTTGAATGTGTGATTAAGTGGTTAAAGAAAAGAAATCAGATTAAATAAAAGATATATAATATATTGATTCATCCTCCTTCTCAGTGTATTTCGTGCTTAACAATTGGTATCAGAGTATTAAAAAAAAAAAAATTATAGTTTGAAGGTAGATCGAGAAAGCACGATGACTAGATCACATGAAGGTTTTTCTATAAATAAGGTAATTTTGTTTGATAAGACAAATTATGCTTTTTAGAGCATAAAGATGATTTATTTGATAGCATTTGGATTCGACATTTGACAAGCAGTGATAGAGGAATATGAAGAGTCACAGACACTTGTAACTACTCCAGTAGAAAAGAAGGCAAGTGAAAATAATGTTAAAGTTTTAATGTTATTTTATGTAGTTTATGTGAATCAGAATTTGCTAAAGTTATGCAATGTAAATCTGCTTATGAAACTTAGATAAAACTTGAGAATAATTATAAAAGTGATGAAAAGGTTCAACAAGCTAAGCTTCAGAGTTTCAAAAAATAGTTTGAGAGTTTGAAGATGGAAGAGGAAGAAAATGTAACAAGTTATCTTTTGTGGGTTTATCAAATAGTTAATCAAATTCAAGATCTTGGAGAAAAGTTAGAACAATCAATTGTGGTTCAAATTTTTTTGAGATCTCTATCATTGAGATATGATGCAAAAGTTTCGATAATTGAAGAGATGATGAATTTAGCCAAGTTAAAGATGGATGAGTTACATGGTATTCTTACGACATATGAGATGCGGATTGAACAAGAGAAACCCTCAAAGAGAGAAGTTGCTATCAAGACATCAAAGAAAGAGAAGGCTAAGATTCAAGAATCAAGTGATAATTTTAGCGATGATAAAGATGACAATGGAGCTCTATTCATTCGCAAGTTAAAAAGGGCACATGAAAATATCAAGAAAAATTACTTTTTAAATGTTTTAATTGTGAAAAGATTGGACATTTTGCAGCTAAGTGTCTAGATAAGAGTAATGGTGACAATGAGGAATGAAAGTCTATATACAAGAAAAATTTAAAAAAAAATTCAAAAAGGGATTCGAGAAGAAGAATTTGTATTCTAAAGATCCTAACTCAGTCAAAGATAGTGGTGTTAGTGATTCAGAAAAAGAAGAAATTTTATTCATGGCCATACATGAAGATGTCTCCGCAAGTAAAAATACAGATAATCAAGATAAAGCCAAAGTGAATCTGGAAGGAGAACTCATTTGTGCCTTAGAAGAGTTAAAAGCTCTTCAAAAAAAAATTAAAAATTAAAGCTCCAAATTAAAAAAAATGAAAAGGAGTCAAATGAAATAATTGAAGATCTATAAGCACACTTTGAAGAAGTCAAGAAGAATGAAGAAGATCTAACGACACAGTTACAAAAAGTAAGTAAAGAATGTGAAAGGTATGTTATTAAAATTATTTTTTTAAAAGTAAATCTTGAGAAAACACATAAAGCAATCAATGATAGAGCAGCTAATGATTCAAAATTTGAGAATAACACTAATATGTTGAATAAGATATTAGAAAATCAAAGATCAATATCAAAGAAGATAAGTATCAAATTTAAAAAAGAGAAATGGGAGGTCACTACTTTCACAGATAAGAAAAAATGAAAGCGCTGTGATAAAGCTCTTATAAAAGAAAAAATAAAAAAGAATAAGTTAAGAATATCAAAGACATCTCAAACAAAGAACGTTGGAAAGAATAGAGCTATAAAAGATAATCAGGGCAGAGATACACAAACATATCCTATTTCTATGGTTACTATTTTTATTGTAATGGATATAGTCATAAGAAAATAAAATGTCGAAAAAGGGCTAACAATTTCAGAAATAAGGAGAAAGAAAGTCATGTAGAGTCACACAGAAGCCACAATTTTTTTGCTCTTCTATCAGGGTTTAATAAAGAGGCCATAATATATTACAAGTGTAACAACTTCAGATATAGAGCAGTACTATAGAAACATGTTCGAGTCAGTCAAAGACCAAAGTTTCAAGGCTCCATTCATCAAAAAAAAGTTTAGACATGTTCATGGTAGAAGAAACAACTTGAAAAATTTGTTGGTACAGACTGTTTTGCATGCAAAAAATGAAGAAAAGCCATGGTTCATTGACAGTGGATATTCGAGTCACATGACAGGAGACGAACAAGTTCATAACCTTGAAGAAGATCAATGGTGATACAATGAAATTTAGAGACAATACTATTGCTAGAATTGCTAAAAAATGTACACTAAGTTTGAATAATGGTAGAATTAAAACTGAAAATATTTTGTATGTAGAAGGTCTTAAACATAATCTTTTGAGTGTAAGTCAAATGTGTGATTAGGGACACACTAAAGTTTTATGCATAAAGTTATGAAATTAAGAGAAAAAATTCAGATGTGTTGGTTGCAGATGCTCAGAGAACAAACAACAATTTGTATATATTATCAGACATCAAAGGTCAAAGATGTTTGAGTCAGATTGAAAAAAATTGGCTATGGCACAGGGGAATGAGACACGTAAATTTTGAAAATCTTGTCAACATCAGCAAGAAACAAACAGTCAAAAATCTTTCAAAGATTACAAAGCCATTTGACACGCTTTGTGAACTATGTCAGCATGGAAAGCAAGTTAGAAGGTGGTTCAAAACAAAAGAGTCCTTGACCACTCAAATGTTAGAGCTTGTTCACACTGATCTATGTGGACCTATGAGAACTCAAAGTACTCAAGGTGAAAAATATTTTATGTTGCTTATTGATGATTTTTCATGTATGATTTGAGTAATATTTTAAAAAAAAATTAAAAGCTTTCAGACATTTCAAAGCATTAGTTGATAATAAAACTAGTTTGAAGATTAAATGTCTAAGATCAGATCGAGGAGGAGAATTCATATCAGATCAGTTTATTGAGTTTTGTGAAGACCATGGAATAAAGAGACATTATTCAACAGTCAGAACTCTACAGCAAAATGGAGTAGTTGAACGGAGAAACATAACAGTTCAAGAGATGGTGAGGACAATGCTAAATAAATTCAAAATATCAGATAAATATTGGAGAGAGACAGTTGCTACAACAGTGTATATTCATGAGTCAATAGTGACAAGACTCTTTATGAGCTATGGAAAGACAAACCAGCAATAGTTGATTATTTCAGAGTTTTGAGTCGCAGATGTTTCATAAAAAGAATCGACAAAAAACTTAGTAAGTTTGAATTTAGAGCAGATGAATGTATATTTCTTGGTTATTCTTGTAAAAATAAAACTTATAAATGTTATAACAAAAGAACCCAAAAAATTGTTGAAAGTGCAAGTGTCAAGATAGAAGAAGATGGAACAAAAAATCAATGATCCAGTAGACATTCTTGATATCATTGAAGAGAGATTTTGAAGACTCAGATCAAGATGAGGAGAAAAAAGACACCAAAACTCCATCCAAATATGTTCAGAGAAATCATAATGAAAGTGACATCATCGAGAATATAAATGAAGGAATTTGTACCAAAAGAACGATAGTAAGTGAATTTGAGCAAGTTAATTTTTCTCAATGGCAGAAAATAAATGAATTACTCACAACTTCTTCCGTAGATACTCAAATGTGTCTTTTGGTAGTGCATTTGTAAAAATATCTGCAATCTACTTTATAGAACTGATATATTCCATCTTAACATGTTGATCTGCAATCTGCTCTATCAAAAAGTGATATCTAATGAGAATATGTTTTGTTCTTAAATGCATCACTAGATTTTTTAAAATATTACTAGAATTTATGTTATCATAAAAAATAGAAATATGTTCATCATATTTTACCTTGATATCTTTCAAAGTTTGCTTCATCCAAAGCACTTGAGTACAACATAATACTGTTGTAATATTTTTTGCTTCTATTGTAGAAAGTGATACTAAATTCTATTTTTTACTTAGCCATGATACTAAGCTATCAACAAGAAAGAAAGATCCTCCACTTGTATTCTCTCTATCATCCAAACACCCTATCTAATCTAAATCTGTATAAGCAACCAAAGTGAAATATGTCTGTTGGATACCACAATCTATAATCTAATGTCTCATTGATATATCTGAATATTATTTTCATCAACTGAACATGACTATCTTTTGAAGCTGACTGATATCTTGCAACCATATCTACTATGTACATGATGTTTAGCCTCGATATTGTCAAATATAAAAGACTATCAATCATAGATCTATACAAAGATTGATCTACAATAGATGAATCTTCATCCTTTCTCATCTTATTTTCTGTATACATTGATGTGCCAATTGATGCACAATCTTCAAAACTAATTTTTTTCAACATTTTTTTGGCATATTTATTTTGAGATATAAAAATTTCTTTATTTGACTAAAATATTTACAATCCTAAGAAAAATGATAATTCTCCAAGCATAGATATCTCAAAAAAAAATTACATATTATCAAAAAAAAAATTTGTCATCTTTTCAATATTTTCTCCAAAAATGATGTTATCAACATATACCACAATCAATTGATGCTCACCTTCTGTTTTGATATAAAGATTACTGTCAGCAAATTTTTTCTTGAAACCTTGATCCTGTAGGTACTTATCAAGTCTTGCATACCAAGCTCTAAGAGCTTGTTTCAATCCATACAATGTTTTCTTCAATCTACATACATGGCTACTAATATTTGAGAGAATAAATCCCTCAAATTGCTCAATGTAGACCTCTTCTTTTAGATTCTCATTTAGGAAGGTAGATTTGATATCTATATGAAACACTTTGAAAATTTTAAACACTGCATATGCAAAAAATATTCTAATAGCCTCTAAATTCGTTATTAGTGCAAAAGTTTCTTCAAATTCTATTCTCTCAATCTGAGCATATCTTTTATATACTAATCTTGCTTTATTCTTGGTCACTTCATTTTTATTCAATTAATTTCTGTAAACCCATTTTATTTTTATCATATTGTGATCTTTTGGTCTAAGCACTAATTCTCAAGTATCATTCTTTTTTATTTGATTTAATTCTTCATTCATTCTCTTAACCTAATGCTTATCATGTCTAGCTTCTGAAAAAGTTGTACGATGAATTTTGGATAATAGGTTCAACATTAATTGAGGGGGAGCTAAATGTTAGCTTCAAATAGGCCTTTTGTCATTGATGTCAAAGGGGGAGAAGAACAGAAACATATACAAATACAGGTATAGATGCAAAAATAGGTACAAAGAATATATACAGATTGTTATAGTAAGGGGGAGTTATTGTATGTTTTTTAAATGACAATATGTACAAATTTTAAGATGTGGCAGCTTCAATTTGAAGTTGTCATCAATGACAAAGGGGGAGATTATTAGAAATATTGTCATTGATGTCAAAGGTCGAACATTATTGGTAATAAAAGCCCCATTGCATTTAATGGTATTTTTAATATTCATATCTTGGCTAATATGTGTTAATATTTATTTAATATTAATAAATATATTTTTGGTTGCATAGAAGTCAAAAGAAGGCCCATTGAGAAGTCAAAGAGTCACAAGGTAAAGACAAAAGAGGAATAAGACGCATTTTCTCATGAATAGTCATCTTAAAGAATTCTAAGAGTCGCCATGTGAAGACAAAAGAAGGTATGACACATTTTTTCATAAAAGGACACTTTGAGGAATATGAAAAGTCACCAAGATAAAGACAAAAGAGGAAATTATGTATTTACTTATGAAGAGTTACCATATGACTTTTCAAATGCAAGGATACAAAGAGTTATGCAAGTTTAGTGCCATTTTCCATGAGGATTGAATGGTCACAAAAAGTGATTGCCAAAGGTCATTTGGAAAACTATAAATAAAAGCTTGAGAAGCCATTTGTAAGATGCAAGAGAGTGCATGGTTTGTATTTCTTTATGAAGAGAGAAAAGCATGAGATATTGTAGAGTTCTATCATTTGGTGAGTAAACAACATTGAGAGATAGTTGTGTTTTATACACAAGAGGGGTTGGTGCTCCTGTGGGTTAGTGCTCACAAATAGTTGTTGTGTTGGTGCTCAGCAAAGGGGTTAGTGCTTGCGAACTTTATAATTTGAGTTGGTGCTCATTCATATACTTGAGATTGTTCTCTGTGGTTTTTTCTATTTTGAGTTTCTACGTAAAATCTGGTGTCTTTCTTTCTATCTCTCTCTTGTGTGGTGCATATTATTGTTTCAGCTTTATTGCATATCTTGAATGTGTGATTAAGTGGTTAAACAAAAAAAATCAGATTAAGTAAAAGATATATAATATACTGATTCACCCCCCTTAGTATATTTCGTGCTTAACACATGGCATAATATGATGATAATATTTTTATTGCCAAGGTAATATAAATTACAATGCTTGGTAGAGGGAAGGCCTTTCACATCAATGCCCCAACCTTGACATTCAACTTGCTATTTGAAATATCAATGGATGCTGGTTCAAACACATATGTTGACACCTATGGTTCATAATGAAATTGATTTGCACCACAGGACCAAGGATCGAGTGTGCGGTGGACAATCAAGGTTTGGTTGTGTAGAGTGAATGCATAGAGAGTATTCAAATGAAACAATCAAACATGCATTCAATGGAGTGGGAGCCTTATTTGCAGTAAATGTAACTTCTATTCATAAATCAAAGAATAGGGGATACAAAGTACAATGTCTACATTGCATGTATACAAGTAGATATGCAGAGTAACCTAACTATGATACAACTGTGTATTGCTTCAACTTTTTTCTATTTTGGCCAGATGTGTATGTTACATATTTAACATGCATAATATAATAACACTGATAACTGTTATACAGCTACCAAGGAGGATCTTGATAAGCACATCGATCTCTTGTTAGATGTGGTAGTTGGCAATGGTCTTGACAGTTAATGTCCAAGCTGTATTTAATGATTCCCAATCTTGTGATTCTCAATTGGTGCGTAATCGCTAGTTGGGACACATTTTGAATCACATGGTCGAGGTAGGCCAACACGTGGTTGCATTGAGGTGGGATCCAAAGGTGTGAGCTACTCTGTGAGTAGATGCCCGTGAAGTGTGTGGCACTACATAGTGCAGTGTGTGCAATCTATGATCTGAGGCAAACATTGCATGAAAGTTTGCAAGTAGGCAAAAGACTTGTGCATAAGGTTGTCAGCAAAATTTGGGTAAAGGAGTGCGCATAATTATGTGAGAGGTGTGAGCTCTGCATAATAGAATAAATGAGTGTGTTTGGTTGTGCAATCATTGTGCACAAATCATTCACCCTTTCTTGAAGAGCAATGGTCTCCATGCGTCGATGTGCGGTTGAGGAAACTACACTTGGAGTTGCTGAGAAGTGTACCACTTAACTTGATTAGCATATTGTCCAACCTTGACCACTCAAAAAAGTTGATGTGTGCCATGGTGGGTGTGCGTATTTGTCACTTTGATGATCTGGTCCTTCTCTACAGGGTGTAAGTGTTTGGGATCTAAATCGGAAGGATGTTGTCATTGTTGGCTCAAGAAGTGGCAAAGTGTAAGGCTTGAGAATTTCCACATTGAAGTCTGGGTGCATGCCTAAGTATTGGGGTAGATTAAGAACACAAACATTCTCACTAGTTGCACATAGAATGGTGTAAGGACTGTAGCCTAGAGGCTTGATCTTCTGGTGTGGACTTATGAAGTGTTCCTTCTGAAGGTGCAACCAAACTTTATCACCAACTCAGAATGTATGAGGTGTGCAATGTGTGTCGTTGCACTCCTTGTACTTTGCTTGTGTTTGAGAGAGGATCTATTGAACTTACTGGTGAACAGATTGGATGTGTTACAGAAACCTTTTGCCTTTGTCTGCTTCTTGTTCCTATGTGCACGACTCAGTGTTGGTTAGTGCACAGTAGGGAATGTCTAGAGGTGTCAAAGATTAAAACCCAAGACATGTTTGGAATGAATTGACTCATAGAGTTTTGCAGGGCTTTGTTGTAGGCATGTTGAATGTATAAGAGGTTGCGATCCCAAGTGCGAACATGTACATAGT
This sequence comes from Torreya grandis, assembly GCA_037957365.1. Lineage (NCBI taxonomy): Eukaryota > Viridiplantae > Streptophyta > Pinopsida > Cupressales > Taxaceae > Torreya > Torreya grandis. The sequence continues at coordinate 724,600 of JARHVA010005683.1, read as the reverse complement.
TGTACATTCGCAAGAGATGAACAAGTGTGCAATTGACCACATCAGTTTGCCCATCTATTTGTGGGTGAAAAGTTGTCGATCGATCTAGCTGCATACCCATCAAGGCCCATAATGATTGCCAAAAGTGGCGTACAAAGCATGGATCTTGATCATAGATGATGGATGTTGGAGACCCTAAATGAACCCAAACATGATTGAAAAAAGCTTGCATAATGTGAGCTACATCAATGTCTTTCTTACAAGCGACCATGATAGCCATCTTAGAAAACCTATCCACTACAATGAACACAACATCATGTCGACATCTCATTGCAAGCAACCCAACCATGAAATTTATGCTAATAGATTCCCATGGTCTAGATGGAACTAGTAGAGGTGTGTAAAGTCTTAGCTTCATGTTCGTGGGCTTGATGATGCAACAAGGAATGTAAAACTTGATGTGGCATTCCAAATTTGTGTGCATGTGCAGCCAATGGAAGTGTGACTGCAATGTGGCTAAAGTCTTTATCACATCTAAGTGTCTTGAGGTCTTGGCATAGTGTGCCTCCCAGATGAGTCGTTCACGAGGTGCACCATTAAGAACACAAAGATGTTTAAGCTTATCAAGAAGCTATTCAGACAAGTAAAACTCCTGAACTTGTTTACCTTGTGTTAGGCTAGTGTAAGTTACTATGAAGTCCTAGTTAGTTGAGTAGAGGGATACCCAATCTGCAATGTTGAGGTCATGCGTGTCTAGCACTGTGATAAGCGTGTGAATTGGCAGTTGGCTAAGGCAATCTGTTGCCTTATTGTCCTTCCCTTTTTTATGCTTGATCACGAGATGGAATTATTATAGCTAAGTCATCCATTTCATGTGTCATGCATTCTCTAGCTTGTTATGCATCTACGGGAATTGAAGTGGCTTGTGGTTCAAATGAACAATTGTCTCCTTTCCCATAATGTAGTGTCATCATTACTTGATTGCTTAAATAATAGCATACAGTTCCTTTTCATAGGTGGAGTACCTTTTTACCATGTCATTGAATGTCTCTAAGTGGTATGCGATTGAATGTCCATGTTACATGAGCACTACATCAAGTGCATAGTCAAATGCATCAATGTGAATTTTGAAGGAATGCACAATGTTGAGTATTGTGAAAACAAGCGCTATGTAGAGGCATTGCTTGAGTGCCTCAAAATCATGCTATTGCATATGAGTCCAATTGAATTTGGCTTTTGCACATGTTATCTAGCTAAGAGCCCAAGAGATGTGCGAGAAACCAAAGACGAACCTGTTTTAGAAGTTAGCAAGTTTAAGAAAACTCCTCAATTCTGTGAGATTACATAGAGTAGGCCAATCTTGGAATATTTTGATATTTTTTGGATCTACATGGATGCCTATGCAATCAATGATGTATCCTAGTGATTGAATTTGCGTAGTGTTGAATGTACACTTTGCTAAGTTGGCTTGCAACTTGTGTGAATGCAAGTTGTCAAAAATGTGTGAGATGTGCTCTAGGGGCTCCTCCTAAGTCGTGTTGAAGATGATAATGTCATCCAAGTAGATGATGACAAAAGAGTTGAGAAAAGCATTGAGTAAATCATCCATCAAATGCATGAATGTCATTAGTGCATTGGTTAGGTCGAAAGGCATGGCCAATCATTCGTACAATCCTTCTCAGGTCTTGAATATTGTCTTCTAGACGTCTTCAGGATGGAATAGAACTTGATGGTAACATGAATTCAAGTCGATCTTGGTGAAGTGTTGAGCATCTCAGAGTTGGTCCAAAAGGTCGTCAATGTGTGGCAATGGATACCGATTCTTTGTTGTTATCTTGTTGAGTGCATGATAGTCTATGCAAAGTTACCAAGACCCATCCTTCTTAAGTGCGAGGACTATCAAACTCTCGCAAGGTGAAGAGCTAGTCCTAATCTTTCCCTAATCAAGAAGCTCTTATATCTAGCATTGGATTTCATCATTCTCTTAAACTATTTTGTTGATATAGGGGGCTATTCGAAAGAGGGGATCTAGGTAGCAAATTGATATGGTGTTTTAATGCGTATAGTGTTGGAAGGCCTTCAACATCTGCAAAGACTTCGCTACATTACTCCAATAACTTGTCAAGTTCTTGTTGCAACATTGTGTGAGTGATGTGCACTTCCAGTGTGTGCTTTGTCATTTGTTGTGAAGGTGTTTCACGGTGAACCATGAACAACATAAACTTCTGTGTATGCGAAACAAGTTTGTGACATTGTTTGGCAGAGACCAAGGTGACTTAGGTTGTGGGAACTGATTCAAATAGGAGGTAGAAACAATCATGTGAACGAATAGTCCAACATTGTGGTTGGCTTGATATGTAGCTTTGTGGTCATACAAATATGATCTCCCCAACAAGATGTCATAGACCTCTAGAGGGGTGATGTCACAAGTGATATTATCCTCCATAGGCTTGACTTTGTATTGAAAAGTGCATTGTCGTTGGACTTGTATATCTTTCCTCTACTATAGCCACCCAAAGAATATGGCTTAGGGTGGTCAATAGTGTTAAGAATAAGGCATTGAGCTGTGGATTGATCAATGTTGTTCTTCTAATTGTCACCGTTGATGATGACATGGAGACGCTGACCTTTCATCTAGAACTTGGTGTGGAAGAGATGTTTGCACTCTTCAGAGATGTTAATCACAGTGGTATTGGTACTTAGACAAGAGGCATTTGGACCAATGTTATCCATTGGTGTGGGTCCCAATGCATATTGTGTGAACAAGGACTCTTGCACATGAAATTTAGAGTCATCATGGGTGGATGAGAGATGGCGATGGCACGACTTATCACTAGAATTCTTCTTACCTTTGTTTGAAGTAGAAGGCATAGGAACATTTGAGTGTTGTGTAGTCTTCTAAGGTGGCTCATTTTTGTGAGAAGGATAATGCTTCTGCACAAGGGGATGCAACTTGGAGTTATGCAAGAGCTGGGCCTTGCGCACTATGATACACTACTTCATATTTGCCTTGGCTTTGATCTTGGCATTATTGTGATATACGTGTCACAAAGTGTTAAAAGTCAAAAACTCCAACTTTGCATAAATATAAGGTGAGATTTCATTGATGTAATTCAACACCCTATGTTGTTCACTCAAGTTCTCTTGTAGGGATGCATAGTAGTAATGAATTATATTAGTGTTATTTTCCACTGATTGATCATTGTGTTGGTGCAACTGTTGGAACTTGATGTATTGATTTTCAAAGTGTTGGAGAGAGTAGTATTCCTCCTCCAGTGCATCAATAAAAGACTTCCATGATTCGATTGGAACACATTATTACACACATTATGCATTGAAGGTCTCCCACTAGTGAATAATGTGAATGGACATCTTTAGTAATGTGAAGGTGATCTTCTTAGCATTGTTAAAACACTTGACTACGAAGTACAAATTGAGTTGTCGAATCCAGACATCCAATGTTTTGGCATCAATCTTGCCTCCGAATAGAGGGATGTTGAGATTGACTTGTATTTTGAAGGGGGTTTGTTGCTGAAACCATTATGGAGCATACTATTGAGATCGTTGGGAAGGCATCAAGTTGAGCTGCATCATTAACTCATGGAACTGACCAAAAATTTTAGTACATTGTGCCTCCAGTGCATCGATAATGAGCCTTTGAACTTTGGGGGCTGCCTCAGGTTGGTTTTGGGCATCAAACATCTTGATTTTACTATGACGTCCTTCTGTAATCTCTATAACATAACCAACTATTAAACCTTCTCTCTCATTACACTTGTATGGTTACAGGGATTAAAAAAATAGAGCGAAGCTATGATACCAATGGTCCGCACCATAGGACCTAGGACCGATTGTGTGGGAGACAACTGAGGTTTGGTTGTGCAGAGTGAATGTACGTACATTTTTTAGATGAAACAATTAAACACATACAATGGAGTGAAAGCCTTATAGGAAATGCAACTTCTATTCATAAATCAAAGAATAAGGGATACAAAGTACAATGTCTATAGTGTGTGTATACATAGTAGCTATGCGGAGCAAGATAAGTATGTTACGACTATGTATTGCATCAACCTTTTTCCTTTTTTGGCTAGATGTGTATATTACATATTTAACATGCATAATACAAGAGCAATGATAACTATTATACAAATACCAAGGAGTATCTTGATAGGCATGCCAATCTCCTATTAGATGTGGTAGTTGGCAATGGTTTGCATAGTTAATATCTAGGCTATGTTCAATGATTCCCAATCCCATGATCCCTGGTTGGCAGCTAATGGCTAGTCGGGCCATATTTTGAATCATGCAGTTGGGGTAGGTCAACACATGGTTGCATTGAGGTGGTACCCAAAGGAGCCGATGAGTTTGTGAGCAGATGCCAGTGAAGTGCATAAGGTTGCACAGTGTAGAGTGCAAAGTTTGTGATCTGAGGTGAATGTTGCATGAAAGTTTGTGAGTAGATGCATGACTTGTGCATAAGGTTGTCAACAAACTTTAGGCAAATGAGTGTGCATAATTATGTGAGAGGTGTGATCTCTGCATAGTAGAACAAATGAGGAGTGTGTTTAGATGTGCAATAGTTACACATGGATAAAAAAATATAACTAATACATACGCTACTAAAGTTGACAATAAAATTAATAACAACAAAATAAGTTGATTTCTAAAACAAAACATTTATTAATAATAATGGTCTACAATATATAACAAGTTAAAATACATTTAGAACGAAGATGAAAAATAATGAAATGTTGAAACGAAAATTAAAGAGGTAAAAATATGATATTCCAATTTTGGAATGAATATACATACTTTCACTTACATGTTTGCCCTCATGGGTGATGCAATCATTGGTGCTGCAAGTCATGACCTAAGTCATGCATATAGTGTGCCACTTCGTGCTAGGTTTGTATTTAGTGTTGTGAGTGTTGCCATAAATGTGCTCTTGATTGTGATGTTATGTTGCTTGTACATGTGTTCTTGTGTTGGTGTGTTACCCCCAATTATGCAATTGAATGTGATGCTATGTTTCTTGTACCATGTTCTTATGTTGTTTATTCCAGTGTTCTTATTGGAGGAGGCAACTTGATAGTTTAGACTATGGTTGAATTAGTTCTGCTAGGGCTAAATCTAAATCAGTTTGTAACTATATGTATGGAGAGTATGCTATTATGAGTATGTTTGTTGGAATAGTTTTTGACTTGTTTGACATATCTGTTTATGCTTGATCATTTTCAATAAGAATCTTCAAAGCTAGTTTTATGAATGTGTTTTATGATGTCATGCTATTTAAGTGAAATCTAAATGTTACTTTAGTGTGAAAGGAATGTCCAAAAAGAACTAACTTTTAGGTAAATGCACACATTTGGGGGACAAAAAAGGGCCTGCCTATGGACATGATTTTTCAAAAATTTGAACTTATGTAGATAATTTGAGATGGTTACACTCAAAATTTGAAGATGGTATAAAAACATGAATTGTAGCATTTCGAGTCTTGTTTTTAAAAATACTTAAAAAAAAAAAATGGTTAAGTATAAATAGGTCAAACATCTAAAATTTGAAGAGGACCTCCTATTTTTTTAAAGAAAATATAGTAGAAAGATGGCTGTGTGGCCCTCCATTTTTTGAGCATCGTTAAATATTGTTTGAAACCCTTTGGTGTATATTTAGATAACATCTTCTCGTGTGTTACTATTATTTTTAATATTTTTTAAATGAATATTTTTTTTAATTAATTTTACAATTAAGTAGATTCTAAAAACTGAAAAAAAAATGGATAGTTGACTGTGCGCCCCCCCTAACTACCTCAAAAAAAATGTTTTTTTTGAATGTGTGTAGAATTAGGCCCAGTTTGTTACCATAGAATTTGTTTTGCACTTAGATCAACGAATTTTTTTTTACATAAATATTAATAGGCATGTAGTGGCCTAAAAAAGGTGTAGTTAGAAATAGATATAGTTTGAACCCTTAAAATAGCCCCAAAATTATAAAAATCATATATTTGGAAAGAGGACAATGTGTTCATCATGACGGTAATAATTTTTTGAATTTTGATGTTGAAATCCATAGCCTATTTGGTGATTGAAGTTGAAATTTTTTGGTTTTTGTCAAAACTCTCGGTCTAGATTGTAGATGCATAGTCATAAGTCTTTGGCTCAAAAATTCAAGCCATTTCCAAGCCTAGAGGCTCATTTTAAAATTCAATTAAAGTGTACACATTATATAATGCATATGCGTTTCATAACATGTACGTGTTAAATAACACATTATATAACTCGTACGCATTGTTTTGAAATAACACCAAAGATCCAAATTTTGTTTTTCTTATAGTAGGGCAAGGATATACCTTACTATAGTATTGATATTATTCAACTTGCCTAAAATCCTATCTTACCCTTTTGTTATTTCTTAGATATATTTGACCAAACACCTTTATTTATAAATTTTGAATGAATTTGTTTAAGTGGCAAACCTGTTGAATTGGACTATGTAGTATAGATAATCTTGTGTAAGTAGAAATAAGAATTAACCCCTTGGTGTAATAGTGCACCTCTTGGATATCTATTTCAAGAATGCTATCTATTGGAGCCCAATACCTGTGAATCATGCCTTGGATTGTCCCAAAAACATTCCTAAATGTGATTAATAAATTCCCTTAAGTTTCCTCCAAGGTCACTCAGTGCATCTAATTCAATAGGTGCATTTTGAGGTCCCAATTGAAAGTCTAACAAGAGTCTTATATTGTTACAATTATTTAAGATTCCCATAATGTATTCAAATACATTGTTCAAATTTCACTCAAAATTAAGATCTCTTTTGAAAATATGGTAAATCCTCCATTCCCACCTCATCTCAAGAGTGTGTCTTTGGCATGGGACTAGTCCTAGCTACACCATGGATACAATAATTGCAAACTCAAAAACAAGCTAGACAACACTTAGTGTTTATCAATACTATAGAGTTCTATACCTTAATATGTAATTAGGATAACAAGATAGGAAAGTAGGATGATAGGTAAGGTATGCATTTTTCTTATATTTTGATATTTTGGTCTTTGGGTATGCATTTTATTTTTTATAAGATGTGGTTTTGATCTCAATAAACTTGAAATGGTCACATGTATCCATTACTCATCATGTGGTTTTAAGATGTTGCGCTTGTAGTTATGAATGTATAGCTTAGAAAATATCTAAATGCACTAGGGACCTTGTTCAAAAATATTAAGGGATGGTTATGATTTAGAAATATAGGGTGGCATAGACTTGGCATTGACCAAGTACAACATATGTATAAGTTACCCCAACTCAAACTCTATTGATATTATTCAAGATACATTAAAGGTGAGAATGTCCCCTAAATATGAGACCTACTTCCCCTCAAAGATTATGCTAAGCAAAGGGACCCAGTAATTGTTCATGTGGATGAGGTTGCTCACCTCATATAGATGGTTGATCAAAATTAAATACCAGTGTGCACCCCCTCACCGAAGGTTTCAAGATTATATATTTTGTATATTTTAAATCGTCTTATTCATATTTCATTGTAATGAGCTTAAACCTTATGATGTGGACTGTAAGAAAGTAGTATCTCAAAATTCTTCTCTAGCTTGGGATTTGAGGTTGAGGAATCCATTGTTGAATTGTGTTCTCTCATGCATGTAGGACTTAATATGAATTTACTTTGTGATCTGGAGGTAATTCAAGGTAGAGGGATCTAAATAATTTGAATACATACGTATAAAATTGATAATGTTTGATGCTCGCTCAATTTTGATGGGACCTTAAAGTGTTCTACATGACAGTTTACATACAATAATGGAAAATTAGAGGCTCGCATCATGTGAATTATTTACTAGACATGAGTTGATGGATCAATGTCAATCTTTAAACATTTTTGGCTTATATTTATGTATAATATTTGTGAATAGGCCTTAATTGGATTGGTTGGAGGTGATGGGACCTATCTAGGTATCAAAGATCATGAGCTCCACTTATGTGAGTTAATAAATGTAGAGAGTGCAATGTGCACATGCCTAGATTTCGCCCTTATGGCATCTAAGATTAGTTCATATTTTTTCATGTGTTCTTTATTGATGATGGCATCATTGATTACTTTTGATGACTTGACACAGTGGGGCCAGGCCCAGTCTATTGGTGTTATCTATTCGAATCGACCACTTGGTGTACAAAAGTACATGTGGCCATCTCTGATTGGATCCTAGGGCAATAACATCTCTGATGCTTTTAGGATCTAGAATGTATGTATATCTAATAAATCTAACACTTCTCTAGGTGTAATAGACATAGATGTGAAAATATTTGATTGGATTGGGCATCTTAAGGCTCTGACAAATCTTATGCTTCTAGGACTTGATAGTTAGATCTCTAACACTTATATGTCTGTACAAGATACATGTGGTGACATCTAATTGAATCGGGCCTCACAAGGCTCTGATAACTCTTTAACACTTCTAGGACCTTACACCTCTAATAGTGTTGACACTTTCGAGCATGTACGAGGTACACGTGGTGATATGTAATTGGATTTGGCCTCTTAGGGCATTGTCAAATATGAAACTTCCAGAACCTAATGTATCTCTGATAACTTTAACACTTTCAGGTGTCCGAGGTACACATGTGGCATAATAAGGTTGAATTATAAGGGTAATTAGGGTCAAAATATAACATGTATGAACCTATTTTAAATTGTATACATGATGTGATTTGGAGTGAAATTTACCCTATAATGTCATCATATATATATAATGAACCAAAGAGTTGTTTCATTCAATCGAGGAGGCATGGGAGGCCAATTTGAACCCCTTCTTAATGTAATTATAAGAGCATGATATATGATTTGGGATAAAATTAAGTATGATTCTATCATGAATTGAACCAATTAGTCAATTGGTGCAATTAGAGATGTGATTTGGGCAAAATTGAGCCCCTAAACCAAATTTATGGCCCAATCAATTGTATAATCTATGCAATATGTATGGCTTCACTGACCCTAATTTAAAAAAAAATGTGAATATGAACAAAAATGTGGCCAATTTGAACCCATTTAACTTAAAATAGAGTTTATGATGTGATTAAAGGGGTTAAATTAGCTCACATTTTGTGACATGTTGATCATAAACCCTAATTTTATCAATTGAACATGTATATTTCTTATAAACCCTAATTCCATGACATATACACATGTATAAACCCATTACACTAAACCCCGAACCCTAAATCCTAATTTGATAACAAACACAACTCATAAGTTCCCTAATTTCATCACAAATGCATAAATTCATGAATGTGATTAATTGTAATTTATGAACCTATTGTTAACCTAATTTTGTAAGTACCTATGATGGGATTTGGGGCAAAATTAGGCTCAATTCACCTTATATATTGAGCCTTATTACATCATATGATAGTCTTATTGATTCATAATCTTATCGAGAGTCTTATTGCATCATATTGGAGATTTATGCATCATATTTGGGATTTATGCATCATATTGAGGCTTATTGCATCATATGATAACCTTATTACATCATATGATAGTCTTATTGCATCATATTGGGGATTTATTACATCATATGATAGTCTTATTTCATCATATTGAGCTTTATTGCATTATATGATAGCCTTATTATAACTTATGATAGTCTTATTGCATCATATTAGGGATTTATGCATCATATTATAGTATTATAGGATATTTATGCATTGAATATGAGTGTTTTTATTTGTTTTTATAATATATGCCTATACTTCAAGGAAGGCATATGGGTTATAGTAACATGCACACATTACTATAATGTGTATGCGTTCCTTAAAGTATAGGCACATACTCACTTTTCAACATCTATTTTTGTCCCAAATCAAGATTGTTGTCCCCACAGGCATTCCTTGTGCGCACTCTACATATATTTTGCATACATTTTGAAGTACTTTTTTGAACCCCACATTTTGAATTACTTCTTGGGTACTTTTTTCAAAATGCGCTCTGGTTCACATTCAAGGAAGAGGAATAAGTTGAATAACAAAACACCAAAGTAGTTAGAAGAGTTGAGAGAAAAAAAAACTAGGTATGAATGCAAGCATTTCATTCCAGACAAGGTAAAAACACTAACCTCGATGAGCCAATGCATTAGATAATGAGACAATTGACAATAATAAATTGAATAATGATGAAACTGATAATAATGAATTTAACTATGATGAAATTGACATAATAAATTGAATTATGATGAAATTGATGATAATGAGTTAGATAATGTTGGAAGTTCACATTCAAAATTTAAAGTTTTTGATTTTGTTGATGAAGAGCCTATGCATGATACTTTACCCACCAACAATGAAGAAAATGAAATAGACACAAATAATCATGAAATTAACAATGAAGAAAATTTCATGGAAACATATAATGAAGAAATGTCATGTCCCCTTTTTCATGGACATTGACAGATTTGATGATTGGCCTCTTATACGACCTTCGTAGGCTAATAGGATGGATAGAGGGTCATAATGGAGCTTGGATTGACTTTGATTCACAGAATTTCTACATTTGATTTTCATTCAGGTTATTTTGGACACATTTGGCATGAGCTCCTACTTTTAGGGATATTTGATATGCAGCAGAGCGCCTTTATTTTGATATGGTTATGTGCGGAATCACTCCCTGATTCACTAGCTTCGATCGGTTCGTCGATCCGACATGTATTGAGGGAGATATTAATATTTGATTGATTTAATCAAATATTAATTATTTAGCCTATTTTTAATTAGAAACCCTAATTCTAATTTAAGAAACCCTAATTAGGGCAAGCATATCTTTTTGAGGGTATAAGGGTTTCTCATGGAGGCCATTATTGAAGATATATGCATTGATTATTGATTATTGAAAATTGAAGAAATTCTTTTGTGAAGACTGAGCCAAGGGTTCCAGGATTCCATTGCAATGGAGAACGTTCCCTCTTCATTGTGTGTGATTTAGAGGCTGTGAGATATCAGCTGATTTATTGCCAAATTGAGAGATAGCTTCATCCAGAAGTTATCACAGAGGTATAGATTTGAGAGATAGCTTCATCCAGAAGTTATCACAGAATTTCAGGGTTGAGAGATAACTTCACACAGAAGTTATTACAGATATTTTAGGTATTTATCTTTATTTAGTTTTGATCCAATAAATTATACAGCTAGAGAACTTCTGTGCTAGAAACATATATTTTCAGATCAGGGGTTGAAAATAGACAAGTTATGCCCAATTCGGCGGCCGTACGAAGTCCGTACAGGTCCGTACAGATCCATTATCTACCGGCGACGGCAGTATTACCGACGACGGCAATATTTTCTACCAATGACGGCAGTATTACCGATGACGGCAGTATTAGCTACCGACAATGGCAGTATTACCGATGATGGCAGTATTTTCTACCGACAGCGGCAGTATTACCGACAACGGTGACTGTGTTTTTACACAGCAACCCGAGCCATTCCAGATTTAGGTTTATTTCCAAATTTGCAAAGCCAGGGTTTTTCAAGACTGTATTTAATATTTTATATGCATAAGAGAGGGACTGTAATTGTAATAGTTTAGAAGGACAAACAATAAGATCTGTGATTTGCTATTGAGAGAGTATATTATTGTTATTATTTTGAATTTATTCAACAGATATTGTATCTTGGTTCAAAGTTTTGTGTTGCTATATTCCCTGTTTGAAAGGGATATCACAGTGGTATCAGAGCTTTTATTGCTATATATCAGAGTTGTGTAGAGACAAACGGAGCCCCTAAGTGGGGACATCACAGTGGTATCAGAGCTTCTTGTGTTTGCATATCCCTACTGGTTAGGGACATCACAGTGGTATCAGAGCTTTGGTCTTTGGTATCATAGTTTTGTGTCTTTCATATATCTCTATTGGAAGGGATATTACAGTGGTATCAGAGCCAAATTCCTGCCATCCTGTTGGGCACATCAGAGCCAAATTCCTGCCATCCTGTTGGGCACATCAGAACTAATGTCTTGCCATCCTGTTGGGTAGTTTGGGTATCAGCATGGCGCTAACAGGTGTCAAAGATTTGGAAGAAAGAGTGCACAATGCAAAGGAGAAGTTAGAAAATCCATTACAGCAAGCAGATGACCTTCTACAAACTCTGGAGGAGTTAGAAATTTATTTAAGCAAGGTTGAGCAGTCAAATTCTTATGAGATACAAACAGTGTTATCTCCAGCGTTTGATTCTTTGGTGAAGCACCGATTATTGAGACATCATGATGAGGTGGTAAGACTTGCAACTCTCTCTTGTATTAGTGAAATCATGAGAATAATAGCTGGCTTTAATTTTTATGATGATCGGATTATGAGAGAGGTACTTCATGCCATGGTGAAAAGCTTCGAAAAGTTGGATGACATTAGAGACTCTCATTTCTCAAAGAGGGCGAGATTACTTGACACTTTTGCAAGGTATGGATTTGAAAACATTATGATGTTAGTAGGATGTATTGGTGGCATTCGCACTATGTTTAAAATATTTTGGAATATTTTAGATGAGTTTCATTCCAGTGATGTATTAGCATCCATGCACTCTATCATGTTCACAATCTTGTTTGAGGAGGAGGATAAAATCTCTAAACTTTTGGCAGAAGATTTATGGTATGTCTGGACAAAAGGGAAAAATGTCTCACCTAGAGCTTGTTTGTGGTTAAAGAGTTTAATTAATAGGCCTAAGGATCGTAGTGCTTTCCCTATGACATGCAGCCACTTGCATGATGAATTTGACAGTTATGCTGATCCAGTACAGGGAGATATTAACACATCTTCAGGTAATGATTTATCTGCATTATCTTCACAGGTAGGGGTAGTTGAGGATGTTGTGGATGAGCTTTGTCTTAAGGTGAGTTTAGCTCATGTGTTAGACAGTGAGAATGAGCCTGATGCTTGCATTCAGAGTGTGGAGGTATACTCAGAGGTTAGTACATTGAATATTGGTGATGAGTATGTTTTTGTAGCTGCTGATGAGGAGCATGTTGTAGAGGCTAACACATATATTCAGGGCTTGGGAGTACCTGATTCCGAGGAGTTTGGGATACCAATGGAGTTAAATCTCCATATTGATTATTCTCATACAGATGATAGTGTGGTATAGTTGGTTGTGCTGCCTTTACAGAGAGATCAGTTATGGGATGGATTGGCACCATCTCTTGCAGATGGAATTGGCAGTTGGAATTGTCCATTCTACTTGGATTATGATGTTTTGAGAGTTTGTTTCTTATGTGCTCTTGACTATGGTATTTGTAATTTTGGAGGTTGGAGTTCCATGCGCCAATTTGTTTATGAGTCTTTCTATGTTCTACTTCTGTTGATATTGCAGTTACTTGCATTGATTCACGGCAGTGCAGAGCATAACTACATTTGGGATCCAGGTGGATCGAGTAGTTCATTGTTCCGAGATTGCTTGGGGACAAGCAATTTCTGGAGGGGCGGATTGTCATGTCCCCTTTTTCATGGACATTGACAGATTTGATGATTGGCCTATTATACGACCTTCGTAGGCTAATAGGATGGATAGAGGGTCATAATGGAGCTTGGATTGACTTTGATTCACAGAATTTCTACATTTGATTTTCATTCAGGTTATTTTAGACACATTTGGCATGAGCTCCTACTTTTTAGGGATATTTGATATGCAGCGGAGCGCCTTTATTTTGATATGGTTATGTGCGGAATCACTCCCTGATTCACTAGCTTCGATCGGTTCGTTGATCCGACATGTATTGAGGGAGATATTAATATTTGATTGATTTAATCAAATATTAATTATTTAGCCTATTTTTAATTAGAAACCCTAATTCTACTTTAAGAAACCCTAATTAGGGCAACCATATCTTTTTGAGGGTATAAGGGTTTCTCATGGAGGCCATTATTGAAGATATATGCATTGATTATTGATTATTGAAAATTGAAGAAATTCTTCTGTGAAGACTGAGCCAAGGGTTCCAGGATTCTATTGCAATGGAGAACGTTCCCTCTTCATTGTGTGTGATTTAGAGGCTGTGAGATATCAGCTGATTTATTGCCAAATTGAGAGATAGCTTCATCCAGAAGTTATCACAGAGGTACAGATTTGAGAGATAGCTTCATCCAGAAGTTATCACAAAATTTCAGGGTTGAGAGATAACTTCACACAGAAGTTATTACAGATATTTCAGGTATTTATCTTTATTTAGTTTTGATCCAATAAATTATACAGCTAGAGAACTTCTGTGCTAGAAACATATATTTTCAGATCAGGGGTTGAAAATAGGCAAGTTGTGCCCAATTCGATGGCCGTACGAAGTCCGTACAGGTCCGTACAGATCCATTATCTATTGACGACGGCAGTATTACCGACGACGGCAGTATTTTCTATCGACGATGGCAGTATTACCGACGACGGCAGTATTAGCTACCGACAGCGGCAGTATTACCGACGATGGCAGTATTTTCTATCGACAGCGGCAGTATTATCGACAACGGTGACTGTGTTTTTACACAGCAACCCGAGCCGTTCCAGATTTAGGTTTATTTCCAGATTTGCAAAGCCAGGGTTTTTCAAGACTGTATTTAATATTTTATATGCATAAGAGAGGGACTGTAATTGTAATAGTTTAGAAGGACAAACAATAAGATCTGTGATTTGCTATTGAGAGAGTATATTATTGTTATTATTTTGAATTTATTCAACAGATATTGTATCTTGGTTCAAAGTTTTGTGTTGCTATATTCCCTATTTGAAAGGGATATCACAGTGGTATCAGAGCTTTTATTGCTATATATCAGAGTTGTGTAGAGACAAACGGAGCCCTTAAGTGGGGACATCACAGTGGTATCAGATCTTCTTGTGTTTGCATATCCCTACTGGTTAGGGACATCACAAGAAACAAATAATGAATAAAATTTCATAGAAACATATAATGTTTTTGAAATACCCTCTCAGTGAATTCCACCAATAACAACTCCTTCGAGAATTATGCATCAAAAAGACAAGTACTTGATTGAAGTCGATAAAAATATTTTGAAAATAATGCATAACAAAATGTCTGACTATCATTCAAGAAGACTAGCTCAAGAAATTTAGAATAGTTTCTTTCATAGATTGGATTATGATAGTCAAAGATGTCAATTATTTATTTCGTTGATTAAATTGGTTAAGATGAGACCTATAATGTACACATTAAGACTAATAACATCTAACATGGATGATGAAAATGATGAAATTATTGAAAATCTACATGACGCGTATCATATTGTAGGCCTAAGATCACGTAACAAAGATTGTAATGTTGCTTGACATATAATGATAACTTGTACAATAAGTGCTGAAATAGGAAAAAAATGATTGATTTCAAAAACAAGTCGAACACTTGATATAAATAGAAGAACATTAATGAAAGCAATTGTAAGATGTGAAATACTTAATGAACCCAATATCAAAGATCTTTGGGCATTATTTGGTAGACTTTCATGAAAGGACAAGGCTATAACCTATGCTTTGAAAGACTTGCATAAAAGAAGAGTTGGTTCTCGTAATCATGAACCACATCTAAAATATTTCTTGGATATGATTCAAACATAATTATACTCTTAAGTTTTTATAAAAACATCCACAAATTGTTATTAGTCAAAGATTTTTTAAGATGGCCAAACTTTTTTATATAGAAATAAATAACACACACACCACTTATTGTAGGCAACATGTTGATTTTTTAATGCACTATGATATTTTTTACCATATTCATTACAATTTATGTACTGAAAATATTTTGCAAGAGTGTGGTGTAGAAGTTATGCCAAAATCATCTAGAGAATTTATTCCAAATATTTTTTATGAAAGATCAGATGGACAATTTTTTTATAAGAAAGCATGTTTGGATGAAAATTATAGCATTTACAATGGATTGCCAAAATTAAAAATATATCGATGAGGAGTGTATAAGTGCAATTGGATAGGAATTAGTTGATTTGAGCAAATACAAATCTATGACTTATCAACTAAAAGCTGACAAAGAATCTAAAAGGTGCGAGCTTGTTACGAAAGAGATACCTGTTTCATAATTTATGGTTGAATTCATGAAGAAAATTGTTTATGAGTATGCAAGGCACACACATAAGGCTAAATGATTGGATGAATATTTTAAGCTAAGCAAGGACACATTCCCACTTGATTCTATTATTTCATTAGTTAACTTTGCTGAAAATTACACATTCAAACCATAAATGGAAGTTCAATTGTAGTATTACAACTCAACACAAGTTACCATATTCATGCATATAGCATTCATGCATGCACCTGATAATATAGATGAGGATTGAAAAATATTAAGGGAGTACCATTTCTATATCAGTCACGACCGATCACATTGTACATAGTATATGTAAGGTTGTTTTGAGAAGTTATATGGACAGTTGACTTAGAGGAACATTACTTTCAATCAACATTACATTTGGTTAGACAATTGCACATCACAATTCAAGAATGCATAAATGTTTTATTGGTTGAGTAGGATGCATGTTACCACTGGTGCATAACATATTTGAAGTTTCACTGAGGTTGGCCATGGAAAAGGGGAGCATGACGGTGCTAGAGCATGTGTAAAAAGAGTTGTTGCAAGGGAGGAGTTAAAATTTGACCATGTTGCTAATTTGATTGATTCAAAAACTATGGTTGAATGGTGTAATGAGAACATATGTCATGGTGCTTAAGAAAATTCTACTATTCATATACATTTTTGGTTAATAGAGGAAAAATAATTAGAAAAATATGAAGATTGTATGACTCTAATGAGTTCAAGTGCACTCCACTCATTTCATAGCTCAAATGTAGGTTCTTGGACTATTCATACACAACACTTGGCATACTTTTAGTCTACATGTATGGACTCTATTTAGTATGAGTGTGAGTCACAAGAGTGGGTAGATGACTAAAGTTCTAGACCTCTAATTCCAATGAACACATATCATGTTCCACCAGCATTGTGACTTACAAATATGACATCATCACATGACTTTGACCATATATTTGATCTAGTGTACCCAGGTAGAAGATTAATCTTTATATATTATTTATTCTCATTGTTTATCTTCATAGTGTCATTACAAATTTTTTTTTGTGATGCAAACCATGTTTTTGTAGTTATTACAAATGAGAACAATGAAGAGGGAACAAATTACTACTTATGTTAGTGTGTACATGGAAAGAAAAAATTGACTTCCCTGGTCGTAGATGGAGAAAACATTGATTATCCCACTGAGTCTATGGTAGTCATTGGAACTTGATTTTGATGATATCCTATAAAAAATTTAGATGTATAGTTGTTTGAAGACTTTAAAATGAATAAGAAGATACTACACTATTCAAATTCAGTGCTTGGAATGAATATTCAATTATAAAAATATCATGGGAGGCCAAGAAACAAAAATCTATGAAAAGTTCACGAGTCAAACCATGAAGCTATTCTTGATACTATCAAGATTAGATCAAATCCAAGTGGTTCAATGGATTGAAGTGTGTAGGTATGTTGACTTGTAAAATGTAGATGCAATCAATTTTACCAAATGTTTTTGATGTTATAGGTAGTACATGAATAAATTTCATCTTTAATTAGTTACTAACATTTTTTGTAGGTTAGTGGTACTAAATATGCTTCCACCTTCACGTGGTTGGCACTGTTAGTAAATAATTTCATATTCTTGAAGTTAAGAGAAGCTTACTAAAAGTACTTAGTTTTTTCACACTCCTGAACAATTACTCATGATAAGTCTATTTCTCCTTGTAGCCTTCCAAACACATAAATGTCCTTTTTTAAAATTATATACATGGATTTTAGCTAAACCAAATGCATTAATATTTCCTCAAATGACATTACATACCAATGTTACACCCAAAATACACACACTTTTCATTGATTTGTATATTTTCATTGGTATGGCATTATTAAATAGTAGTGAAAATGCACTTGCAAATGGAATTGGATGTCACTATCATTGGAGAATGTGTGATTTACCTATATAGATATGCTTAAAGTGATGGATTTGCACCTGTAGGTCCTGAAGGCAAAAATGCTAGTTGAAGGTCAATAAGTTATCTCTTCACTACCAAAAAGTTTGATTTTAAGACCCATTACTGCAACTTATGACATAGATTTATCTTAGAGATGATTAAATCTAGATCTAGGGTGCAATTATAGGGTTTTCCAATTCATAAGAGGGATCTGATGGTTCATCCATACGACTTACAATTTTGGTTTTATGCATGCTTGAAGTTAGGCTAAAAATCAACGTCTTTTTTGTATTGGGAAGGGCATTCTTGAGCTCAAAATGGGTGGTGGGTTTGTCAATCAGGTCATATGGGAGGCCAAGAACCTAATCCTGGATGTTATTTGCTCATCCAGATGTATTGGTAGTGCTAGTTTTTAGCCATCAAGCACTGAAAATGGAATTCTTAGACTGTAGCTTCAACTTTGACAACATTTGTTATCAATATTTCCCTACTCCTAAACAATAGTGAAAATGCACTTGTGGGTGGAATTGGATGTCATGGTCATTATAAATGTTTAATTTACCTATATATACATGCTTAAAGCAATAGATTTGCACTTGTGGGTCTTGGAGGCAAAAAGGCTAGTTGGAGGTCAACAAGTTATCTCTTCACTACCAAAAAGTTGTACAATAGATTGGTCTTAGAGGTGATTCAGAGTAAATTCAAGGTGAAATTAGAGGTATTTCCCATAAACATGAGGGATCTTACAGTTTATCCATATGACTTACAATTTTGGTTTTATGCATGCTTGAAGTTAGGCTAAAAATCAACATCTTTCTTGTATTGGGAAGGGCATTCTTGAGCCTAAAATGGGTGGTGGGTTTGTTAATCAGGCTAGATGGGAGGCCAAGAACCTAGTATTGGATGTTATCCACCTATTTAAATATGTTGACGGTGTCAGTTTTTAGCCAACAAGTACCAAAAATAGAGTTTTTAGATCATAGCTTCAACTTTGACAACATTTATTGTTAGTATTTTTATGCTCCTAAATAGTAGTGAAAATGCACTTGCAGGTGGACTTGGATGTCATGATCATTGGAGAATGTGTAAATTTCCTCTATAGATGTGTTCTAAGTGATGGATTTGCATCTACAGGTCCTAGAGGCAAAAAGGCTAGTTGAAGGTTAACAAGTTATCTCTCTATTGCCAAAAAGTTGCATTTTAAGATCCATTACTGCAACTTCTGCCATAGATTGATCTTAGAGGTGATTCAGACTAGATCTACGGTGTAATTATAAATATTTTCCATGTATATGAGGGATCTTATGGTTCATCTATCGGAGTTGTTGCCAGAATCCAGATAACGCGAGTGCAATGAAGACGTGATCACACAAGATGAACAAGTGCACACCACAAAGATGCTAAAGCAATTTGACAATGACAAGAAGATAAATTGCACAAAACAAAATAGAGAAACCAAATCTGAATTAGTAACATGAAATGGCCAAAATGAAGAATACATATAGGAGAGCTAGAAAGTAACTCCTCCACAAATGGTGGTCAAAGCACCCCAAGAATAGACTCCTCAAAAGGTGGTGACAAGGTGCTAAGAATAGAGAAATAACTCCCATACCCGAAATAGGAGTATCTTATGCCATTCTTATGACACCTTATGACACAAATATGACACACAATCTCCACATAAGCTAGCCTATCCCACAAATGTAGGAAAACTCCATGTATGCACAAATATATGATATTCCCTAATTAATAAATAGGGAAAAATAAAAACCTACACTAATACCCCCCCATAAGCACAGCTTAGGTGGGAAGTGTGGAAATAAAAAATGGGTCCCGGCAACTAGGCCTGATGAGGTACCCATGTACAAATGCAATCTCCCATAAGATAGAGAAAAGGAGAAAACCCGTAGGAAAAAACTACCCCCCAAAAGAGAGACATAAAAGAAAAGAAGAGGCTAGAAGGCCCCCCTGAAGATGATGTTGTTGCAGATGTAGACCGCACCCCAAGAAGAGCTCGTAGATGAATGAACTTACTCTCAGTGAAAGGTTTGGTGAAGATGTCTGCAACCTGCTCTGAAGACTGGCAAAATATCAAGTCAATGACCTGACTATGAATAAGCTCTCGAATGAAATGCATGTGAATCTCTATGTGCTTGGTCCGCTGGTGCTGAATCGGATTCCTAAAAATCTGTATGGTACTCTGATTGTCACAATAAATGATGGTGGGCTGCCTGATAGAAATGTCAAACTCAGAAAGAATCCCCTGAAGCCAAATAGCCTCAGTGGCTGCATTAACAGCTCCCCTGTACTCTGCCTCTGTGGATGATATAGCAATAGCATTCTGCTTCTTGCTAGACCAACTGATAGGACCTGAACCTAGAGAGAAACTATAACCAGAAGTGGACTTACGAGTCTGTGAATCGCCAGCCCAGTCTGAATCTGTATATTCAACCAAGTCAACCTCTGTGCCAAATCTGTAATGAATCCCATATCTATGTGAACCCGGTATGTAATGCAAGATCCTCTTAGCTGCTTTCCAATGCAGCTCATGGGGTTCTTGCATGAATCTGGAGACAAGTCCCACTATATATGAAATGTCAGGCCTGGTGTGAGTCAAGTAGATGAGACTACCAACAAGTTGTCGATACCGAGTGGCATCAACCAATGGTGAAGAACAATCAGTCTCAAGCTTGACTCCTGATAGAAAGGGAGTCGGAGATGGCTTGCAATCAGCCATGTGAAATCGAGCCAACAAGTCGAGAGCGTACTTAGGTTGTGCAAGAGAAATCCCTGAATCTGACTGTGAGATCTCGATGCCAAGGAAGTAGTGCAACAAACCCAAGTCTGTCATGTCAAATCTCTCCTGAAGAGATGCCTTCACCGCTCTAATAGCCGATGAAGAACTCCCGGCGATCAAAAGGTCATCAACATATAGAACCAAAATCAGAAGCGAATCATCCTGCCGCAAGAAGTAGACATTAGGATCAGAATGGCACCTAGTGAATCCTACTATGAGAAGGAAGGAATCCATCTTGGCATACCAAGCCCGAGGGGCCTGTTTGAGGCCATAGATAGATTTCTTAAGTCTGCATACTAAGGAAGAATCCTGAACAAACCCTGGCGGCTGCTCCATGTAGATCTCCTCCTCAAGGTCTCCGTGAAGAAAGGCACTCTTCACATCCATCTGATGCACATCCCAACCATGTGCTGCGGCAATAGCCAAGGTGAGTCGGATAGAAGTCATCTTTGCAACGGGTGCAAAGGTCTCTGAGTAGTCAATGCCTACCACCTGTGAGAAACCCTTGGCTACCAATCGTGCCTTATACTTATCAACCGACTCATCTGCGGCAAATTTGGTCCGATATATCCACCTACATCGAACCATCTTTCTTCCCTTAGGAAGTGAAGTCAAATCCCAAGTGCGATTTTTGATTAAGGAAGAATATTCTTCCTCCATAGCACTATCCCACTCAGGTACCCCCGATGCCTCTCGAAAAGTTTGTGGATCCGAAATTGAAGCAAAGAAGGCATGTGGATCTCTCTGAAAATCCCCCTAGTACGTCTGTCATTTGCGGGGTGTCCTACCCATGTGCCAGCACTCTCAAGTGTCTGTCTGGCCCAAAGTGGCCCAGAAGTGGGCGAGTCAGGTGCTAACTCCTCATCCTCTGACTGACTAGAGGTGGATGACATTGCATCACTGTCCTCACTGTCTGAATTTGAAGAAGAAGAAGATGACTCTGGCTCAAGAACCTGCTGTGGCTGATCTGAATCTGACGAGGAATCATCATGAAGAAGTAGATCCGATGAGGGAGAAGAAGTGTCAAGTGTTGAGTCTCTAGGACTCTCCTGAAAATGGACACTTCTCTCGATGAACAACTCATGTGTGATGGGATCTAGAAGGCGATATCCCTTAATACCATCCGGATATCCTACAAAGATGCAAGGCTTGGACTGACGTTCCATAGCTTTGCGTTTCTTCTTCGGAATGCGGGCCATGGCTGGGGATCCGAAAACTCTAAGGTGCTCAACATCAGGTTTCCTTTTATGCCAAGCTTCAAAGGGTGTTATCCCTTTCAAAGCTTTGTGAGGAACCCTGTTCTGAATGTAGCAAGCACAATTGATGGCTTCGGCCTAGTACTGTGGTGCTAGAGATTTGGAGTGAATCATGCAGCTACCCATCTCTTTCAAGAACCTATTCTTGCGTTCTGCAACCCCATTTTGTGAAGGACTGTAGGTGACTATGCATTGCAAATCAATCCCCTCTGTGGTGCAAAACTGCTCAAACCTGATGCTAACATACTCTCCTCCATTATCAGTTCGAAGAACCTTGATGGATTTCTCACTCTGTTTCTCAACAAGAGCCTTGAAGTCTAGAAAATATTCAAACACTTCAGACTTTTGTTTGAGAAAATATATCCAAGTGTACCTAGAGAAATCATCAATGAAGGTGAGGATGTACTTGGCCCTTGTGAAAGATGGTTTGGGAAAGGGTCCTGATACATCACTGTGGACTAACTCCAAAGGTTGTGAAGCCCTCCAAGCTTTGCCTTTGTCAAATTTTGCTTCGGGATGCTTCCCAAGGGAGCACCCCTCACAAAGTCCTTTTGAGAATTGGACACGAGGCAAGCCAATGACCATGTCATTTTTGCAAAGTTGCTCAAGGTAGCAGTAGTTAAGGTGGCCAAACCGCTCATGCCATAATTTGCTAACTCCATCTGAATGAGTCAGCAATGCTGTAGGAGAAGAATCTGATGCAAAATGTGAAAAGGTGTATAACCTTGCTTGGTGATCTACCCTTCCCACTGCCACTGTAGTATCACTATGCAACTCCCTGATAGATACAGAATCTGGTGAAAACTCAACTCTCATGCCCCGACCAATGTGAGTGATTTGGTACACTGATAGGAGATTGGTGGAAAGAGAAGGAACACTTAGAACATTGTTGAATGTTCCTCCTTCCATTTCAACTGACCCTCTCCCTACAACGGAAATTGATGTGTCATCACCCAAACTAATTGAAGTCATGCTACAAGGCTCTAAAGATGAAAACTCAACTAGTGAAGAGCCCATGTGGTGAGAAGCACCCGAGTCAATGACCCATGAAGATGTGGAAGCTGCTGTAGCTACAAGGGCCTTGCCCTTTTCTTTCTCCTTACCCTTGCCCTTTGCCTTAGTAGAATCTTGGGTTGATGAATTCTGCTTGATGGACTCAGGAACACCTATGTTGTTCTTCTTTAGAAGATGAGTTAGGTGGTCTATTTGTTTCTTCATGCACTTGTGTTCATCATGCCCATTCTTTTTACAATAGCCACACTTAACCTTCTCCTTCTTAGGTTTAGCATTGGAAGATGAAGACTCAGTGTTGTTTTTGGCAGGGTTGGTGTTTTCTTTCTTTTTCTCTTGATCCTTGTTCTTTTTCTTCTTCTCCTTTGTTGAAGTCTTGTCCTTACCATTTCCAGCTATCAAAGCTTGGGGTTGAGTAGACTTCATTGTGTCCATCTGAATTAGCTTATCTTGCTCCCTAGTCAAGTCGGCAATGAATGAATCCAAAGAAGGCATTTTCCAAGTAGTGCCAAGGGCACTTTTAGTGGCATGGAAAGTGGAGACAAAAACTGAATAACTTGGACCTAACTTTGCGAGAATAGAAAGTATGAGTTGATCATCTTTCTTCTCTATCCCGCATTCTTTCAATTGCAATCTAAGGGCCTTAAACTTAGTAAAGAAGTCCTGTAGGGTGTCAAAGTTACTAGGACTTAGACTTATGAGTTCGTTTTCGAGTTCATGGCCTCTCATCTCATCAAGCTTCCCAAACAACTTTTCTAAGGTGTCCCATATGTCATTAGGAGTTTGGGAGGATTCTAGGTGGAAGAGTAGTTCTGGAGACACGGACAAACTCAGTAACCCAAAGGCTTCATCACTACGGTTGTACCACTTAACCTTTTCAGCATCTGTATTAGGTTCTACTTCTGTACCCATTGTGATCCTATACAACCCTTTACTTCTAAGAATGATAGATATTTTAACTTTCCATTCATGATAGTTGAAAGGTGTTAGGGGTTTGAGTTGAAAAGAATCCATTTTTAGCTGAAATTAGGTGAAACTGTGTTGATTGCAAGTTGTGATTGTATGTAGAAAGGAGAATGAAAGTGAAGTAGCAAGTTGTGGAAAGCAATCACACCCCCCCGAAATATTGAGCCCCCCCAAGTATGCAAGTGCACGCTCAAAAGACGTCGGACTCAGTCGAAAATGCGTCTTAGAGGAATCAATGCAAGACAAAAGCAAACAGGACGTCGAACTCAGCCGAAAATGCGTCCTAGGAGACCCAAATTTTAGCACTTTATAAACTAGTGCGTTTTTGAAAAAGAACAAGTCTACGCTGTGGAGAATTGAATTAAAAGCATTTTTACAAAAAACGGCACTCAAAACCGAGTTACCGTTTGCAAGATTTTAAAGTTACAATTTTCCCGTAAACTAGTGTTTTTACAAAAAAAAAAGCACTAAAATGTTAAAAAGATGCTGTTATGAGGAGAGAAAATGGCCTTCCAACCACTCGTTGGATTCGGCACGGAATGAAGAATCCAAATGAAGTTTTTTTGAGGGGGAATTGGCCTCCTACCAACCCGGGCCTCACCCTTCATCTTCGACAGGGGAAAATACAAGATTTAATTTGAAAATCCCCAAATTACAAAACTGTCTAGAAACTTTAATACTCAGTGAAATTGACTGATTTTTGTTTTATTAAGTCAATTTTAACTAAGATAATTGAAGCATAGACAGAATTGAAGGAATGACAAGTGTTCTAGGGTGCCAAATAGGATGCCAAGTAGGGAGGGGCGTCCAAAAGCACAGCCCAGATTTTGACAGCAAAAAAGACAAAAAACCGCAGAATATTTTCACCAAAAACAAGGTGCATTTCTCATTTGCTGGGCAAGAAAAGCTTAAGGACTTTCCAGACTTCAAAACACAGCAGGATTACCAGAAAAATGCGCCATATTTAGACAAAAAACAGCTTTTTTTTGATGCCGTACAGTTGATGGCGTGGCAGAACAGAGGAATGCACTGCTGCTGCTGCTTGGCGTCTTGCTGGAACTCACTGTTGGTAGAAGTGAAGCCAGAAACTAGGCGCTTGCTAGAAGACTGCTGTTTGGTGTGCAAGTTGACTGCTGCCCAGAAGGTATGGCTGAACCAGATGAGTGCTGCTCCTCCCTCTGTGCTGAGTGCTCAACAATGGCGTTCAAGCTAACTACTGAACCAACAAAGACACCCAAATGCAAGGATCTCCAAGAAAACTAACCAGAATTGATGTATTTATTTTTTATTTTGATCAAATCTAAAAATAAAAAACAAACTCCACTCCTCTTGATTTCAAAATAAGCTAAAAAAACATAATCATACACAAGATTACTGGGAAAGGCTCTGATACCATATCGGAGTTGTTGTTGCCAGAATCCGGATAACGCGAGTGCAATGAAGACGTGATCACACAAGATGAACAAGTGCACACCACAAAGATGCTAAAGCAATTTGACAATGACAAGAAGATAAATTGCACAAAACAAAATAGAGAAACCAAATCTGAATTAGTAACATGAAATGGCCAAAATGAAGAATACATATAGGAGAGCTAGAAAGTAACTCCTCCACAAATGGTGGTCAAAGCACCCCAAGAATAGACTCCTCAAAAGGTGGTGACAAGGTGCTAAGAATAGAGAAATAACTCCCATACCCGAAATAAGAGTATCTTATGCCATTCTTATGACACCTTATGACACAAATATGACACACAATCTCCACATAAGCTAGCATATCCCACGAATGTAGGAAAACTCCATGTATGCACAAATATATGATATTCCCTAATTAATAAATAGGGAAAAATAAAAACCTACATTAATATCATCCACATGAATTATATTTTTGATTTTATGCATGCCTAAAGTTAGGCTAAAATTAACATCTTTCTTGTATTGGGAAGGGCATTCTTGAGCTCATAATGGGTGGTGGGTTTATCTATTGGGCCAAATGGGTAGCCAAGAACCTGGTATTAGATGTTATATTTCCCTTTGAATGTGTTAGAAATATCATTTTTAGCCAACAAGCACCAAAAATGGAATTCTTGGACCGTAGCTTCAACTTTGACAACATTTATTATCAGTGTTTCCATGCTCCTAAATAGTAGTAAAAATGCACTTGTGAGTAGAATTGGATGTTACAATCATTGAAGCACATGAAATTTACCTCTATAAATGTGCTTTAAGTTATGGATTTGCACTTGCGTGTCCCAGAGGCAAAAAGGCTAGTTGGAGGTCAACAAGTTGTCTCTTCACTGCCAAAAAATTATATTTTAGGACATGTTATTGTAACTTCTACCACAAATTAATTTTAAAGGTGATTTATACTAGATCTAGGGTGAAATTAGAGGGATTTACCATGCATAGGAGGGATCTTATGGTTCATACATATGACTTGCAAATTTGGTTTTATGCATGCTTGAAGTTAGGTTAAAAATCAACATCTTTCTTGTGTTGGGAAGGGCATTCTTGAGCCTGGAATGGGTGGTGCATTTGTCGATCAAGATAGATGAGATGCTAAGAACCTAGTCCTAGACATTATCCACCTCTTTTAATGTGTTGAAAATTCCATTTTTAAGCCAATAATCACCATAACTGGAGTTCTCAGAATGTAGCTTCAACTTTGACAACATTTATTGTCAGTGTTTTCATGCTCCTGAACAGTAGTGAAAATGCACTTGCAGGTGGAAGTGGATGTCATGGTCATTGGAGAACATGTATTTTGACTATATAGATGTTATTAAAGTGATGAATTTTCACCTACAGATCTAGGAGGAAAAAATGCTAGTTGGAAGCCATTAAGAAGCCTAAAAGGCCTAATAGGCCTAATAGTCCAAGTGAACCATATACACATGGCTAGAAGCTAGTGGCATTGGAATTGGGTTTCAAGATATTTTAAAGGTTTATTTGAAGCTTGTAAAAGTTTTCCAAGGGTTAAAAATCCTTTAGGAGGCTACTAATTAGTCAAAGAGCCCATTAGGTCTTCTAGGCCTTATTAGGCTAAATTACATGCCTATAGGTAATGGAAGGATCTTGACACTAACAAAAGAAAACTTTGTGGTTCATGAGAGATGAGAAATTTTAGAGGTTTTAAATATAGGCCAATATATCCATATGGCCATTTAGGCCTAAATGGCCACCTATAGGTGGTCAAAGTGGCTTCAAAGCTTGGCCAAGGGGTATCATAGACCAAATTGAGCCAAGTGTTTAAAACTATTGATGTAGGATCATCCTTTGTATAAACTAGCATGGTGTCCATGTGAGATTTTTAAAGTGTAAATTAGAGTGGTGTACAAATGATAAATGATTGAATACACAATCATCCTCGGGATAATACCTTGTTTTCACAGTTTATGTATTTTGCATTCTCTTATGTCAAGAAATAGAGAGTTTCATTTGAGACCATGTGGTTGGTCATTGACTTGGTAGAATATGAGCATGGTGAAAGGTTTATAGCTTAAGATAAGATCATTTGAAACCTTAGAATGGTTGGTAATTGTTTAAATCCCGTAGGTGCATTAAAACCTTTGTTTTCATTCATATATTGTCTAGTGAAGGGATGTGTGGATATAATCACATGATAGGTTCGTTATGTTGCTGAAATATGGACACAAGGATGAGGATATAAGTAAAAATAATGACCCAAGTGAGGCACATAATGTATTTAAATTACACAATCCATTAAAAACCCTGTACAATCAACTAAAAAAGTACAGAGTCCATTGCATTTTGTTGTGTTTGGGTATTTGATGGATTGAACAAGGATTATAAATAAGTTGGATAGATAGAGGGGGTGAAAATAGACATATATTTGGTAGTTATCTCCTTTTAAACCTTTTTAAACTCATGAAATGTAATTATATAAGATCTCGGTCCTATACATAAGAGAAACCCTAGATTAGGGTTTTAATGTTTTAGGGAGTTTTAACCTAGAAAAATGCTAATTTTTTTAATCATACCTAATTAGATGTGAGGAAAGTGAATCAAGAGGTTTCATATTTAAAGGGGGCCATAAAATATGGTTTTTAGACTTGTGGGTGTGCTTAAGGGCTAATTAGGCTTGATGGAGAGATGGGTTACAAAAGAAGTGTGCTCTAAGTGTGGAGTTAGCACATGAAACTTGACACATACCTAGTAGTAGATATAGGGTGGCTATAAATGTGAATACATATTGAAAACAATGCTTAGTTTTATGAAACAAAGGGGAAATGAAGAAAAAAAGGCTACAAGCCTAAGATTGTCCTTATGAGCCTTATATTTGGAATTGAAGGTTGAATTGTGTTTAAGTAGTTTAAAAAGGTTAAGACAAATGTGATAGGGTCAACTAAGACTAAACAAGACAAAATATTGAGCCATTGAGACATATACCAAGATTTAGTATTTCAGACCTAAGATAATAGCCTAATAAGAAGCTAGTGAAAGCAAGAGAGGACGTTTGGGAATTGAATGAATGGTGTGAGTTTGGAAATGAATGTAAGTGTCATGAAAGAGGTAAATGCTATCAAGAAGTGATTTTAAGATACAAAGAATAGATATATAATGAAGGAGGATATTAAGATAAAGAACCTAGAGAAGGATAGGACTGGAGATGGAACCTTGAAGGCAAAACATAGCATTGAATGATATCTTTGGCAAGACTAGAACTAAGAAGGATAATTTGGAGACTTTTCCCCTTACATATGCAACACATCACCTTGGAGAATTCAACCTTATACCTTGGTAGAGAGGATGGAATAATTATTTAAGAGTCATATAGTATGGAATAAGACACCTTATGGAAAATAAACAATCTATAGTCATGAACTTCATAACTATCACCTACATCATTATTTGTACACAATCACCATGAATTTTATTATGGAGTTGTGGCCATACATGAGTTGCATCAGGGTAAAGTCAAAAAAATAAAGGGTGGAATAATTTTAATGAGGTTAATGGAATATTAAAATAACATTCACCTTGTTCTCGCTCAAACCAAGGTAAAAGGGAAGGAAGCTCAGTTTTGAAACTTGACCAAGCAGGCAACATGTCACTAGCTTTTGGTAAAATGGGCCTATAGGCCAAAATATGCATGATCTAATAACAAAATTTGGTGGAGAAACTCATTATGACCAAATATACCTATCCAAAATATTTTGAGATTTTTTTTATAATGGGAACCTTTCTATGTTTTAGCACAATCAACCCCATGTCTAATCACAGTCAACATTGGAGCCTGCCATTTTGGGGCATCTACAAGACAAGTCAAAGCATGAAATCTCGTAAAAATGGTTTCCATGACCCATAAAATCATAAAATTACATATTAAAGGTCATAATAAAGGTTAAAATACTCACTATTCTTACACAAACCTATAAAATACTCACTATTCCTACCTTAGCTATTGGAGACCAAACAAAGCTTTTATCAGTTTTGAGTGATAATAATGAGTTTAAGACTTGGAAAGGTATTAAAATGGTATAATAAGATGTTGGAAACATAATTTGACCTATGTATTTTATCACATTAAAGGTTTCAAGCAAGTATTTGAAGAAAGACAAGTTTAGGCATGTAGGAAGCAAGCAGGCAACTCAAGGTAAAGTTTGGTAAAAAAGGTCCACATGCTAAAATATACATCCAAAAGAATTGAAAATTGTTAGGATTGGTAATAATGACCTAATATACATATTAATAATATTTTTAAGGTCATTTGATAAGTGTAAGTTCTTGCTGTGTATACATAGTCCACTTCATGTCTCATGATAGTCATCATTGGTGCGTGCATGTTTCTTGGAGGTTTAAGGTATAAAAATGGGTTAAAATATTATGGAAGTATTTTAAAATAATAATAGGATGGTTTTTATCCTTAAAATACCTTTCAAGAGTGTTCACACTCTGAACTCCATGTAAACCCCACAGGCAGTTTCAATGGCATAAATAACAAATTTGAATTTTTGATCATTTGAAGGGGAGAATACAAGTGGAATTAGGTAAGGAACATGTAAACATGGTGTTTTAACCTCATATAATCCTAAAAGTGTCCAATAACTCTAATATGTTTCACCTGCCTGTAGATGCTCATTTTTGGAGAATGCTTTAAAAGGTCAAAGGTGAGTTTTCATTACTTTTGAATGTTATAGCTTGGTACAAGGCTTGGATCACCTTTAGTATGTTTTAAAGACCTTGAGAAAGTAGGTATTAACTTGTGGAAGAGTCAAATTATGATTTTGACCTATTGAGAGTTAATTAGGTATTAACCTAAAAATTAAATTTGGAAACTTAAGTCTAAATCTCTTTAGAAATCAATAAGGGAATTGATTTCTTGTGTGGTTAAAATTTACATATATATCTTGTGATTTTACATAATCTTCACATGATAGTATAAACCAAGGATATATAAGAAACTCATTGAGGAATAGATCTAAAGGAATGTGTTGAATTCAATCTTCACATGATAGTCTAAAGCAATCTAAGATAATAATCTTTTGTTGTAGACCGATAAGGTGTTGAATTGTGAAATATATTTACAAAGTCCTAGGAAAGTAATATAGAGTTAATATTGGGAATACATATACTCAGATAAAGTAAATAAAGTAGATGATTTTCATCACTCTATCCATAATAAATTTACATGTTCAAAACAAGATTCTACCTTATAAGGCTTATCTCACTAAGAACTCAGATTTATGGACCTGCAAGAAACTGTAGATGACCATGAGCATACAAACATAATTAAAATTCAATAATTGATATTATTTATTTATTATAAGGGTTTGTTTCCCATAATAACACTCCAATCACAAGACACAAAATTGAGATAAGTGACTAGGTGTCTAACAACTAACAATCTAAGACTGATTCAATCACCAGTACAGGATTTAATTAATTAAAATATATGTTCAACAACCCTTCTTATTTCATTTGAATTATTATAGAAATAAAGCTTCTTAAAAACAAGAAATGTCAAAATTTATAACTATAGGATATGTCATAATGATCTACAACATTATCCTAACAAGTTATTCTCAATCTCATAACATTTGTAATCCTTAATAATAATTCAAAACCAATCATTCATACTACTCTAAACACAAGTGATTCAAACAAGACTTACTTCATTGGTATTCTTAAATATTATGTAAAAAAAAGATGTCATGTATGAATTTCATATATAGGCATATAATGTCAATAATACATGCATTGCCATATAGGCATACAAAAAATTACATCATGTCTAATAACATAGTATCTAATTTCAGGTGAATACATCATATATGCATGTACAATGCCAAAAATGCATACATTGCCATATAGGCATAAAAAAATTACATCATCTACAACATCCTAATCATCAAAAAGTCTCCCTCTCTTTTCCTTCCTCGAAGAAGACTCTCCCTCAGATGCCCTGCTTAAAGATGGAGATATCTTGAATGCCTTGGATTTCTCCAAGGTTCAATTGTAGGTAACTATATCAAAGCTTGCTTATAGCTAAAATTTTTCAAATATAAAAAATATTATAAAATTAACAAGTATACATGAAACCAAGTTAAGAAACTCATTTTAAACTATAATAAAAAATCATTTAAACATGCACTTACTGTAATCTCGTGGTCCTTCTCAATTTTCCATTGACACTTGCCTGGGTCAGTGCCAAGTTCAGATGCATGAACATGCATGTCAAATGATGAATAAACATGAGGAGATGCCATAGTAGTCATTTGAATTGTACAATAAAATGTCATATGAAAGCCTTGCATACATAATACATTCATGCATATAAGCTATATTTACCCAAGTATATAGTAAAATTATTAAAACAAAAGTATTAATTTATAATTCAAAATTACAAGTGAATATACATACCTCAGTGAGTGCCTATGAAGATGAAATTTTTACAGTAATTCTTGAGTCTGTCTCAACTCACAATGATGGGGGAGTGTCCATCCTAGTCATCAGATGAACAAATAACCTAATAATTAATAACTTGGACAATTCATTGATTAAACAAGTTGATAACAAACTTAGTCTTGTATAAATTATGAAAATATCTAATGAGGCCATGGGAATCATGAATGTGACAAGTGGATATGTGCAATGTGACTTGTAACACCACACTAAAGGCAATAAATGTCAGTTTCATGAGGGAAAATGACAAGACATCGAGGGAGGATTTATGGGTGATTTTTGTGAAATTGAGTCATTTAATGCAAATTAGGTGTTGAAACATCCTTGATACACATATATACACTAGTTTGGATGTTTTTATATCTTTGCTAAGGTGTATTTTGGATTTTGACCTGATTGAGGTCATTAGGCCTAACTATCTTAAGGCAGCGACTTGGTATAGTTGAGGACAATCCTATGAGCTATGGTGTCTAAGTTGATTTGTTTTGAAAATTTGGTCATCTTAACACCTTGAATACTTTACTTATAGACATTCATTACTTTTTAGTCCAACTGAGTATTGATGTGATAAAAAAGCCCTTAGAAATAGTCATTGTGATAAGACAAATAACATGTATAGGTGTTTGTTGAGAAGTTTGCAAACTAAGTTTTAATTAGGTTAAGACACCTAGAGTGATAGGTTGATTTTATGGGGGACATCTATACAAGAATTTTAAGAGTGTCTAGAACCTTATAAAATAGGTCTCATCAAAATCTAAAGAAACATATAATAAATAGAACCGAATATTATAGAGATAAGATTGAGTGGACAATATTCTTTACAAGTACATGATTTTAGTTGCCCTATAGGCGATATTAGGTCAATTATCTATCCTTATATTTCCCTTAATTTTTATAATGGAAGGTCTATATGTATTTAGTGAAAGTAGGTTGGGATCAACAAAGGGTGATATAATCTTATCAACATTTGATATTCATTTTAGGGGGATTTTCTTGATGAAATATGTTAGTCTTATAGAGTCAGCATGTCACTCGAGTGATGAAAGTGCATGGATATAGCTAGACCCTATCCCCCAACTAGATGTAGTAGGTCTTTGGGCCCCCTAAGTAGGTGGCTATAACAAACTAATCAACCCCATATATCTATATGGGGTTGAGGTCCCATATTTATATATGGTCAAAAGGCCTATGCCATATACATATAGGCTATCGTTTAAAGTCGATGCTCTCCCAATAAACTAATGGGATATAATGGCCTATTATATATAGCTCTACCAATATAGAGGGGCATAATAGATCTTATCAAATGGGATCAAATGACTATCCCTAATTGGGATTGAGCATCTATCAATCCAAACTGACTATTTTTTATTAAGAGCATATGAAACACAAGAAGACATAAAATTAGCAAAGTGGGGTCAAGTGAATTCTAATTAAATATAAGTATTATGAATATTCTAGGAGTGAGATAGATAGGGGGATAGATCAACCCACTATTTCCCATCAATATTAATGGTCTATCTTCAAGTGGGATTGACCTACCTCTCTATATAAATAAATATTTAGAGCCTAGTTGGAAATTGGAATTAACTAGGTACAATGGATCAAGAGGCTATGCCATCTAAATTTATAACTCCATAGATATAGATGAAATTATTACACTCAGTTAAAATTGATGGAAATTGAATTGATAGATATGAACATTTTGAATATCGATCATAAAGATTAAATTGCTATATGTAATTAGGATAACAAGGAATGAAGTGGATGGCCATGAGGTTAGTATTTAAAAGAAAGGAGTGGTGTGCATATTTATGAAGACATGATATGCTCGATTGGGATTGATAGAAATATATTGTACCAAACAAATTTTACCAAATGAAACACACACACACACACACACACACACACACACACACACACACACACACACACACACACACACACACACACACACATCTAGTCCTATTGATTAGGATTGACCCACTATGGGAACTACATATAATGAAATATCAAGAAAATGTTCAATTCTCTATTTTGGTTATTGAAAACATAGTTTGAAAGTCAAAATAAAAGAAAAACATTTGAGATGGAGGATGAGTTTCTAACACTACACCAATCCATGTTAATACATCAAACAATAAAAAGTCTAACAAAATTATATTAGGTATTTTATATTTTTGTACACAAAATCGACCAATGATGTAATTAAGGTGTATGAATGTACATTTAGAGTATATAAGATTCACTTGAAAATTTACCTCTGTAAATGTATATGGTGTCATATTGACATGGATAGTTGTACTAGTGGTTGGCCCACTACCTAGATCAATAAATTGAAATTGTGATTTCGAAGCAACATCTACTCTTGGAACATAAAAAAATACATATACATATACATATACATACATACGTATATATATGTATATGTATATATATGTATATATATATATATATGTATATATATATGTATATATATATATCTATATATGTATATATATATATATATATATATGTATATATATATATATATATGTATATATATATATATATATATATGTATATATATATATATATATATATATATATATATATATATATATAATTCAATTTAAATGTGTAAACCAAAATTTACCTTTTTAATTTGTAAATATAACTTAAAAATTTAACATGAGATTTATATAAAAGATACCTGCATGTGTGTAGAGAGTCCCAATATATCTAAACCAAATGTGTGTGCTAACAACTCATCAGTCAAAACCATATCCTCCAATCCCCTTGAAGCACCACCATCAAAGGTCCAATGCATATAACACCACAATATCTATATGGGGGGGGTCAGGTATGACCACTAGGTGGAGTATCTCGAACATCTCTCTAAAAGCCTACTTGTATGATGAATGAGGGTATCCGTAAGTGCACTAAGTGCATGCAAAGTGTCGATCTCCACAACCTCCTTCACCACATAAGGAATATGTGGATGAAGTGGCTTTTGGGTAGGGATCCTTGCAAGTCAATTAGGTGTATAATGTGTACCTGGTTGATCCTACACAGAGCCTTTCCCTCAACCCTGAAACTCACCATAGTCAAAATAGTTTGGAATTTCATTTAGGATAAACTCATAGTAGATTTTCCTAAAAAAGTACAAAGGGACCTAATGGCTATTAAAAGGTGGATAGTCAAACACCATCCACCATAGCTCCAAAAAAATTGCTTTAATCAAATTATGTTGGCATCAATGGATTGGAAAATGTTTAGTCATTATGGGAAATGGTGCATTGGTGGCTAGGTCAATAAATAAGGCACAAATTTGTTCTTTTGTTATTTATTTCTTATTCACCTCATATGTTGACAATTTTTTAGCATAGTAATCCCTAAAACTATCCCTATATGAGATCCATATATCAATTTGACTTGTTATCAAGTCAACTTGACCTGATACTAACTCTAGGGTATTGGCCAAATAGGTAAAATGGGTGTTGATGGAAGTGGGCTCCCTCATTATCCTAATTATCTACTCAATTTCAATTTTGTTCTCCATTATGTGAGTAGCTATATCCTCCTGACTAGATGGGGGTTCTATTGGAACTATAGGAGGGTTAGGCAGAGGGTTAGGAGGGTTGGGTGGAGGGTTAGGTAGAGCATGCTGACCCGTTGGAGAAAAAATACAAATTAAACTATGCAAAACATTCAAAAAAAATTTTAAAAATTTGATTTAATCCATAAATATTGCCTCTTCTTCATGGTAGCATCATCGATCTCATGAATGCAGGAGCAAAAAAAATGATTTCTATGCTCAGGGAGAAAAACCAAGTATTTCCATACTGAGGGAGCAAAACACAAATGGGAAGGTAAAATGCGAATGCCAAGGATAAAAAAGCGAGAGGAAATGAAATGAGAAAATTCATTTATTTATTTATTTTATGTTTAAGGAATGCATACACATTTATTTTAATTAAAGGAATGATACACATTCTTATTGGTAAAGGAACATGTACATATTCCTATTGGTAAATTAATGCATACATATTCCTTATACCAAAGTGTGTATGTATTATGGCTTAGGTGTCTTGAGCCATAATGCTTACATGTTATGTCATAAAACATACACATTGTTGGATATGTACATGGAATTTTACCCCAAATCCATGCACGTACCCTTTTCAACTCAAATTTAATGTGTCTTTACTATAATAACTTAGAATAGAAGGCATGAACCAATGAAAGTTGCACCTTTAGGATTCCTAGTGAGTATAAGGTGTGCGATT
Organism: Torreya grandis; assembly: GCA_037957365.1. Taxonomy (NCBI): domain Eukaryota; kingdom Viridiplantae; phylum Streptophyta; class Pinopsida; order Cupressales; family Taxaceae; genus Torreya; species Torreya grandis. Next base: position 688,360 of record JARHVA010005683.1, on the reverse strand, counting down.
GCCCCAATATGTGAGTATTATTATTTATATGGATGTTTGTGTTTCTTTCCAAGTTTTGCATGCCTTGTGGGTGGTTTTAGGATGACCTAATATAACACTATAATGGATATTGTTAGTTTGTGATTTTATAGTTAAGTTGTCTATGAAAGTGAATTGTTACTTAGATGATCTATCATGGGTCAATGGCAACATCCATTATGTAAAAATTTCCATAGGAGTATTTTTGGCTTCATTTAATTTTTAATTAAAGTGTTGATAACTTATTATTCCTTGTGTATGTAATTAAAACTCTTAGTTAGGACCATAGAAGATAAATTGTTGAAGCAGAATTAATATAAGTTTTGAGTTAAGAAAATAATAAATTATGCATGAATTGAGTTAAGAGCTGAAATAAATTGTATGTAGTTGTATGAATGAAATAAATAAGCATAGAAACTGAAAAATATAATAAAACAAAGCTCATAACTTAAGGTTTACCCCAGAGAACTCAAAATGGGTTACCCTATGCTTTCTCTTACTATCTCTTGCACTAGTAAAAGATAATTGTTTATTAAAGGCCTCTAAGAACACCTATAGCCAAGCAACCGTGCTCTTAAGATTTTTTATATTTTGAAACTTTATCTAAACAGTCCAAATTTTGAACTTTTATGCCATAACTCATATTAATAGCCTAAGATTGCTATTACAAGCCACTCAAGGGGTATATTAATACACATATATCAACAAATGAATTGACCAGTAAACCCAAATGAGTATATAAGGCTTAAAAATAAAGGAATTACAAACATTTAAACTTCTTGGAATCTTGTAAAAGTGTGCTAATTTCTCGTCATATGACCATTTTGGCTTCAAGGGAACTTTTTTGGGTGACATATATTGTACATAAGAGTTTCAACCTCAATCGAACATGTATGACAAGCTAGTCCCTTGTTAAACATGTTCCCTATTCCTCTATCCATAACTACTACTGAACCCTATATATATAGATCAACCTTGAACCATTATGTCTCAGTGCCAACTTTGTGATCTTTAGAAAGCCCACAAGATTTCTAAATTATGTCTTTTTGGGTAAATGAGTATTCCAAGTTATACATATAGTCAATGTGACTGGTGATTTGAGAATAATGGATTTGTTCATTGATGTTTATTAGTTTTCATGATCCAAACTAGATCATACTTCCCTAACAATAATGCCTTTGGTCCCCAAATGCTTAGAGACTTAAGAGATAGGGAAATAATTCCCCCACCTAATCTTTGGAATACCAATTTGATTTGCTTAGAAATTGTTTGTTCAAACCAACTTTCCAACTTCCTTGCATTCCTTGATTGTTTTCATTATTTTTCAAAACATATTTGTATAAATATTCTTGGGAATTTAGTGCAAGGTCTTCAATGTAAGGCAACAAAAAATCTCCTCCATTGTGCAATGTAGAAGGCTCAAAGATATGCAAGTTAAGTAATTGAAGGATTCTATAATAAATTTAATTATATTATATTTTTTTGTGGGATTTTAATTGTTTTTAAGTCATCTTAGGATGAAATATAAGAGTATTCTTACCTTGATGTGTATCTTTACCTACAAAGTGTGTTTAAGTCATCTCATTATGTATTGATTATTTTAATTAAATAATGACACAAGAATCTATAAATTGTTTTAATACGTCATTCATCAAAAACTAAAATGAAGTAAAATTCACTCATAAAAATATTTCATTGCCTTAAATGTCATTCTACATACATCCTCCTCCTTGATTATCACTTGGAGATACCCCTATTTCAAATACAAATTTGTAAAGTACTTTAAATCTTGAAGTTGTCTCAACAAACTATCTAACCATAGAAGAAGGTAGTTGTTCTTGATGGTTATCCCAGTGAAGGTCTTAAAATAAATACATGTCTTAATGGACCACCTTTCTTAGGTATAATAAAAATAGGATAACTATACACATGAAAATCAACATACTAACTTTATGCATGACTTCCTCAGGTCAGGATGAGATATCTGAAAGGAATGATGGGCCAATGAAATTAGTGATATGGAAAATAGGTTTATCTTGTTGAGCAAGATGATATTGTTGAATTGGTTGAGTTGACTTGTTAGGATTGTGAACTATATGTCTCAATTGGTGTGCTCTGCTATACAAATACTCTTGTGTTGTAGTGTTCATTTAGGGAAACAAACTATCTAATGTTGTAGTCAGAGCTTGAAGTTGATGTTACTTTATATGTTTTCCATTGAAAGGGGAGTGGCTACATGTGCAAAAATTTCTATCCTATGTGGATGTACTCATTTTGGGATAATCATCCAAGCATGTGAAAATAGATGGGTTGAGTGATGTTTAAACTAAAAGGTGGCTTTAATGTTTTAACTATTTGTGTGAGTAGATGAAATGAAATATTATAATGGTGAACTGAAATGTATTTGCTAAAAATGTAAAGAAATAATTTTCAAATACCAAAACAAAACAAAAACACCATTTACTAATGAACTGAAAGAAAACACAATGCTAGAAATAAATAATTTTTTTACCTTTTCAATATTATTATGAATGAAAATGCAAATTAACTAAATGCTGAAAATACACGACTAATTTATTTTTGTATATTTTTCTAATTGATTTATGCATGTAAATAATAAAAGGGAATAATTATAAAAATACAAACAAATGACATTCTTTTTCTAATTTTTTAGATTTGAATGAGTGCACAACTGAAAATAAAATTATCTAAACGTCTTTTTCCTTTGATTCATTTTCAAATTTCTAAATGAGTGTAAGTTGAAAAATGAAATGCTTTGAATATGTAGGGATGAATATAAATTAAGTTGTTGGCTATGATGATGTTATGAATTTATTTAAATTTATGCTATAATTTGATTGATAAAAAAATCAGATCAAGGGTTCAACATGATAACTCCAATGTGTTACTGTGAATGAAAAGAAGCAAGACTTAATGTTATTGGCGAACAACTTAGAGGAAAGTTGTCAAGAAGAAATAGTGTGTAGGCATGGGTTTTTTGGGGCAAGTTTGTTGTGTATGAAACAATAAAAACTTAATTTTTGTATCTATAGAAAGCTAAAATAAAGAAATAAATTGCTCAATAATAGAATAAGTGAAGAAATAACACTCAAAAGGATTCTAAAGGCATGTAGGATTCAAACAAGTTATTTCTTCTGGGGAAAATCATTAATTTAAAAAAAAAGGTTCTATATGTATAAAAGAATAAAAAAATAATTTCAGGAAGATAACTTCTACACAAGGGCCATGAAGACAATATCTTTGAAATAATTGCATGCATGCACACATAAGATATGAATAAATAAATAAATTATTATAAATACATAGAGTTGTAGAAATTAGAAGAAATGGAAAAGTGTGCACTCAAGGATAAATAAATTAGTTATTAGAAGCTTATGTATGATGAAAAAGAAGGGATGAAGATTATAAATAAATCTTCCTTGAGACTTATGTAGTTCGTTGATTTTCTAGAGGGTAATCTAATTCATATATTTTAACTATTGATAAAATGCATATGCAATAATTTTTTTTTGTTTATAATTTGTTAAAAATTATTAACAAATAAATATAAGAAAAGAAAATAACAAATAAAACAAATAAACCTCTAATCTATTAAGTGCATGTGACATATTGAAAGTCTGTTGTTGGTTGTAGATCTTTAAATCCTCAGATTGCTAACTTCATAAAATTGTTTAATTTGGCCCAAAGATGTTTTCTTAAACAAAAGGAGCGTAAGACAGTGAAATTGAGAGAAAATAATGAACATAAAGTGCCATAGTGTTGTTTATGGATCTCACAAATGACAGAGTGCAAGCTATTCATTCATGAATTTTATACTTCAAGTGTAAGGAGGGTCAATGGAAAATTGTAGTAGGCATGTGGTTGAGATTCAAGAAAATAACAATGTGGAATAAATTTTCCTTAAAAAAATAATCTAAATTTTAACATAAACATGGATATTTGTAAATAATGGGGTAATGAGGATAATTATGAGTTAATTAGGGTTGATTGGGAGCTAATTGGGATTGATTAAGAGTTAACTAAGATTGAGTAAGAACTAATTCGGTTGATTGTGAGTTATTGGGATGAAAAATTAGATTAGGAAAAACAAACAAGTAAAATGTTGAAAAACACACATTTTTGATTTGGATGGATAGTCCCATCAACAGTGAAAAAACATCACTTTAAGTAGAGTAGTAGTTTGCACAACCACCAAGGCAATTGATGGAACCGTCATGATGGTTTTGCCTTGCACCATGAAAATTTTAAGTTTATAAGGTTTAGAGTGAATTTCGAATATTTGACACTTATGGAATATATAGAAGTCAACAAAAAGGGGAAATGGATAGGAAACTAGATCTAAACATATTATCTTTAAAAGGTTTTTGTATTGTCATAAAAAAAATTAAATGTTACACTATGAAAAATTTGGGTTCATTCATATTTCCCCCTCAAAAGATGCCATGTCATAAATTGACTATGGTGATTTAATTGGGAAGTGGAAAAACTCATTAAAGTAAAAGGTTAGAGAAATTATGTCACTTACCTGTGTGATGAAGTGAATCCAACCAAGTTGCCTCGTCAGCTACAACCAAAAGATGGGAATCAATCATAGTATATTAAATATACATTATTTAGTTTAAATGAAAGATAAAAACACTTACCATTAGTGTAATTAATGAAATATACTACTCATTTCATCTCATCCATGGGAAGAACTCAACATTGGGAAAACATACATCAATTTGAAAAAGATAAAATGAGATGCAAATGTAAAAGTAAAAATGAAATTGACAAATTTTATGTAAAGACAAAACAATATCTATTATGATCGACATGTGGGAAGGGTAATAATCAGATTTCCCCATGTTTTTATACACCTACAAGTTTCACCAATGATTTTAAGTACACCAAAGATAAATCAAATAAGAAAAACTATGCCAAAAAGAGTACTTTTGAAATAAAATAATAAAATTTAATGTCATTATAAATAGATTTTTATTCCAAATTTGGAAATCACTTCCACTCATCCACTCAAAAAGTTTGAGCTTTGGCCGACTAGTGATTAAATTTTGAGAAGAGAGGTGATAGAGAGTGCAAAAAGAGGATGGAAGTGTCACTAGTGGTGGTAGGCGAGGCTCAATCGCATGTTAGTTTTTGTCTATTTTTTCTCAAAAACCCTAGATTTTTTTATAAAATCATTTAGGATAGGTCAATTTTGATTAAAAAAATGTACTAAAAATGTTCAATGTAGCTATATTACTAGGAAAATAATTTTATTCTATTTTTAGAATTTTATTTTGCATTTTGGGGGTGTTTTATAAGCTATAGGGAGTGGCAGATGAATTTGACAGTGTGGAGTGAAACCTCTAGGCCATATATCACACCAATGATTATGAAAACATTGAAATGGTTATGTGACTACAAATACATGAAACTTTATGGCTATGTAACTATCATGGTGATTGCATAATATAATCATCAGTCTGCATAGACTAGTGATTATGCAACCATTATGGCAATTTTGTAATTGCCCTATATATAACTATGGTTTCGTGATAACAAGGGTTGTGTAAGGCCCAAAATGATAAAATATTATTTTTTTGGATGTAAGCAACCTTTTTGAGGTGGATTCAAGCTCAGGAGTAGGAGTGATTACATTGATTGATTGATTTATTGACCATTGATGAGATTGTATTATTAGATTGAACTAGTATATGGAGGATCACTTAGGTGGGTTTGGTTGCCTCAACCAAAATATTTCCAAGTAACTTATCTATCTACTAGGATAAAAAATAGAACACATTTTAGTTTCTAAAGGTGTTGGGTGAGTAGAATATCACCCTATAGGATGTATAGAGTACCCTAAGATTACTCACAATAGGGCAGACACTAATTTTGAGAGAGGATACAAATAAACCAGAGGATCAAAGATGGGTCAAGTATTTTAGTGATGGGTAGGTATTTGATATGGGTGATAACTAGGGGGTGTGGTTGGTAATATTTAATGGGGCTCAGATCCCTAATATCCATAAGGTCATCATTGGTGTGTTGGCCTTATGTTTGGTCAATGGTAAGGGAACCAATAGTTGATCTATTATTGGTAGCCCATAGTTAGAGATATTGAAGAACATGAGTGGTGATATAAATAGGCACAACAGATTTTGTCCAAGATGTATAGAGAATTGTACATGATATCTAGATTGGTTTCACTCTCTCTTAGCTACCTGACATTCATGATGAGTTGGTTTTATGAATGCACAACTACCTAATAGAGGGGAATTTAGATTTGGGATTCATGAGCCATTAGGGAATGTATATGGATAGATATAACATGTTTCATAAATGTTCCTAGAGTCATGGATACCCTCACTATAGGAAATATGATCACTCAACCTTATGCAAGGATGAGATGACTATGGGGTGATGAAGCTATTACAGTAATGGCCTGTGAGACATACCAATAGGTCAAGGATAGGAGATGACATGTGGAGATGCATCATTTACCAAAATAGTTTAGCCTATATTATACAAAAAACTTACCTATTCCATAAGTGACTACAAGGGAGAGAGATTAGTGATACTCAACTAGGTTGACTAGCATGGTAACCATTAGTTCTAAGGACACCAATTAAACGAGCTATGAGAGCTATGAGAGGGTGAGGGTTTTAGGTTATGATGTTAGGAGGAGATGTTTTAAAATAACATGCAACATTAAGAAGAGATGGTGGACATGCCTCAAGAGTAGGAAAATATGTAAGAGAGGTTGGATAGGCCTCAGTAGCAACAATAAAGGTTGGTCAATATCTGGTAAGAGTAGAGGGAGAGGGAGGATAGGTTTCAGGTGATGCTCAACTAGAGGAAGGATATGAGGAAGAGGATAAGATGATTTCAAATGATGAGTTTGATTTTGATTGGTAAGAGGGGGAACTAGGTAAGTTTATAATAAAATTTCCCTTTCTCATTTTATTAGTTTTTTTATTTATATGTTATATGTGTAACCTATGTTCATATGTTTTTGTGATTATGTACATCCTCTATGACCTTGTAGAACAAGATGATTCAAGAAACCTATTTGAAACTATTCCATGTGGTTACATCCTTGAGAAGGGATTAGATTATTTTAGACCCATGGTTACCTATGAGTGTGGGAAGAAACTTAGACATTTACCTCTCACATATCACATGGATGAAGATATGGTTAGATGAGGATAACACATTTCTATGCTAGAGGCTCAAATTAAAACTTTGATCAATTTGGTTGGTACAAAGAGTGAGCACACATTGTCCATTAGGGAGATCAGAGGGGGAGAGGCCTCCCATGCTAGAAACAATGACTAGAGGCACAAGAGTCAGAGTAGGAACCCTCATCACTCAACATTAAGGGGGTATCATAGGCAATGGATCAATATACCATGACATTATACCTTGGAGGTATCCCATAGAGGGTAGTCAAGCTTAGTTTCTATATGACCTACTTAGATGTTAACACTTTTTTTTTCTTTTTTTATTGATATTTTGTCAACACTTTCCCTCTTAATATGGGGATAATGTACAAAACTTGATGTATTATTGATATAATTTGATCTTATATATATGATCCATTTGGTTTTACTCATTTATAGAATCATGTTAATTTTTTTAACATTTTCCTTTTTAGCTTATCATAATCACGTAAAAGTGGTAATTGGATGCTATGAGTGTTGCTTGAGTTACCCTATCCCTAAGCTAGCCATAAAATCCTCCTTGAGCATTAGATCTAATTTTCTAGTCATCCTAAAGACCACAATCACCTATAACTAGTCATAACATAGCCCTAGAACTATCATCTCAGACCCCAATCTAAATTATTTAGCAGTCTGCAAAGATGACATTAACACCACATTTGGGACACTACAACCACATGAATCTAGTGTCACCAATTGGGCACTACTATCTTTAGCCCTAACTCTTCCCAATTTTTTTTGAATGTGTACCCCTCCTAAGGTTGGCCTAAGTTCTTTTTTTAATCTTCACAAGTAATAAAACCCTATAAATACAAGTCTAATCCACCTCTATTCACTAAATGGAAAATAGATGCAAAAGATGTTTAAACAAAAGACAAAGTTGTGCAAAATTAAGGTATTTGATCCCTATTATACCCTAATTTATACATTTTACTATCTATAACATCCCTAAGTCTATTTTCCAAGCATTTAAAAGCTTAAGTATGTTTAAGGCATTCAAAGCCACTCTCATTTTAGCATTCACTTGCATATACATCAAGCACTAAGTGGGAGAACTACATCAAACCTGATCCCTCTTTAGAGTATTGGTATGTAGGAAAATATATACATAATGGGGCATTGAGGATGTTCAGTCCATCATACCAACACAAAAAATTATTACTCATGCCATACTTGCAAGGAGATTAGGGTTTGCATATCAAATCAAGTTTTCTAGGTACAACATAGAGCTCTAGGTTTTGGTCATGTAGGAACGAGACATATAGACACATGCACATGTGCTCCCAAAAAATAGGAATAGTCCCATAAAGGGGACATTAGCACCATATTGAGGACATTATGTATAGATGGTGCTACTATCCACATTGGGTGCTAATGTCTAGTGAGAAGACAAATACCAGAATCCATTTGACAACATAGACTATTGCATATATCTCAAATTTTAGAACCCAAGTCATCTATTAATTTTATCCTTATTGTTATTTTTAGAAAGTGTTTTCAAGGTCAAAGGTCATAACAAATCAATACTTATGTATTACATATTTATTGAACTAATTTATGTATCTCAGCCCCCTTAACCAAACATAAGATTTTCATTATAAAACCTTAAAAGGTTAAATAATTTGGTGAAATTGTCTTACTTTGAATATTTCATCAAACCCTAGCTTGCATTCATCTAAATTTTGTTCAATAAATTTAGGGTTGAATACTTCTAATTTTATAATTTTATTTAGACAACCTAGTTAACTAAAATCAATTTTACATTAAGGCTTCAATTTATTTTTCCATCTAATTTAAATTATTACAAAAATAAACCTTAGATTCCAAAACTCTAAACCCTAAACAACCCTAGGGTTCACATTTATAGTAGTTACCAAATCTCTATTTTCAGCTTGCTACCATGATTATCAAGATATATTCTATCTTTCACTTCATGATACAAAGCTTGGTACTTTATTTAGCATGTTTATTACTAACTATTTGTAGAAAGGTACACATTTATGTTACTCCTATCATGGATTCAGTTCGATCAAAGCTTGTTTCACATATTGGTCCTGCATCATGTGAGCCTCATTTTTTTGTGGATCATTGTTATATGGATCACTTTTAGCTACCTCCAATTACTACTAGTTGATAGAGGGCTCAAAGGACTCCTTTTATTTCACCTTCACCTAGACCACTTTATTATCTATGCTCCCATCCTACCTCTACTACTCACTCCTATCAAATAATATATCTTGTGGTTTGAGCTATCACTAGGCAAAATAGGGTGCCTCCTCAAACTATTTAAGAGAAATGTAACCCTAACATACCTCCTCATCCCCAAAACACTATGATAGGATCCAAAGATCATTAAAGAGAATTTGATATTGTGGATCAATTAAGGAATACACTAGTTAAACTATCTATCTTAGAATTACTTAAAAAATCAATAATATTCAAAGATATTCTATTTCAAACACTTAATCACACATATGTGCCTTGTGATACTAACCCATCATATTTTAAATCTATCATGAATACTATCAAATATTTGGAAGATGTGATATATTTTTCCAATGAGGATTTACCTTCACAATCAGTCATTGATCAAAAATTGCCAATTTTTGTTCAAGCTCAAATCAACAACACAAATATTAAATGAGTTCTCATCAATAGTAGTTCAGGACTCAATATATGTAATCTCACATTTTTTCAAAACTTGAGGGGTTGATATAACATATATTTAGAAAACATACAAGAACATTCGAGGGTTTGATGACATTCCTAGATAGACATTAGGATCAATCACATTAGATATTACAGTGGGACCAATGACATTATCTACACACTTTCAGGTCATGTCTAATTATTTCATTATAATTTTCTATTTAGGAGACCCTAGATATATGCTATGGAGGTTGTAGCTTCCATTCTCCATAGATGTGTTAAATTTTAACATATGGGTACATATACACATGTCCAATAGATAATCCAACATTTAGATATTGTAGGCTCATAGAGCCTCCTACACTAAGTACATCATCTGATAGGACACCTCATGTTCTCATTAAACCTCTACTTCACTAGATTCACATTGAGTAGATGCATACTTATGAGGTGGGGGAGTCTAGTAATACTATTCATACACCACCTTTAGAGAATCCTACATCACAAACACCTTCATCAATGATAGAGGACCAACCTCTCTAAACACAACTACCTTCTCCAATGATAGAGTACCAACCTCTCTGAGCATAATTACCTTTATTAATCATAGAGGAAAAACTTCTCATAGTAAAAACAACCTTATCTAGGATAGATGATGAGATTCTCACAACCCAGTTACCATTACTTGTCAATTCAGAAGAAGCTTACATTCATAATTTTGACACAAACTCATAAGCCACTATAGAGGATGATGAACCACCTATAGACAACAATGATTATTTATGTGGATTGATTTTACACCAATGGGCCAAGAGGAATACAAAGATAATTCAAAGACACATATACCTCTCCCTATATCAGTAACATCACTTATTCAATATTCTACAGCTACAAGATCTCATACTCAACCATTGTTAGTAGAAAATCCCTTAATCCATTCAGTACATATGGTCACATATATGGATATAAATTTAGTCATACAAATTTAGGTAAGGATCCCATAGGATAGACCACACCAGATATTACATATATTACTTGATAGAGGATTGATGCTATTACCCACAATCTAAAACAAATCAAATAGCAGATTGTCACCATAGGAAGGGAAACCATTTTGTCACTTCTATAGATTCATATGACATGATACAAACACATGTGCAACACTAAAACATAATCTAAATGAATTTAAGGTTGAAGGCAATATCTTTATTATATATCAACCACCTCTATAGGCATCACCACCATCAGTGATATGAGATACTACATAGAAATGAGCACCATGATAGAGTCATCACCATCACAAATATTCATGAAATGATCCATTGACTATATAAATATTTATAGCAGACATATATCTTCCATGTGTGGCTATATAGGATGATTCTAATCCTAATACTTACACTTTGGGATTTTTACACCATATTCGTTATCAGGGGAGTTAGCTACAACATGATATACACTATCAAGACTCCATTAGACATATTACATTACCAATTTCATGTGACCCCAAGGTAGCCAATACATTATTTTTCATTTTGATCATCAAAGACACCCATATACAAGTTACACTTTAAAGTACATGGTTATAGGTGATGGATACTATAGTGGATCAATCAGAGAGATTCTTGACATTCACTCATGATGGACACATGGTTCACATTTTACATGATGTCATGAATGAGAACCACATGTTTCACATAGATACTCCATGTTCTAATGTTGTTTACCCTAGGACCACATACGAGGCATCTTACATAGTTGAGTAACATGACATTCAAATGTATAGACTTCAAAATCATGCCAAAGATAAGGCCTAATTGATACATATAGATTGGTATGATGATCATGATAATGATGACTTATTTGAGTTTGGAAAGGCTGAGTATCTAACACTAGATAATCTTCCACCAGATCCACCATTTGATTATCCACATCGCATGGATGTGATCTTTGGTCTATAGTGACATTAAATTTTGATTTTATTTTGTGTCATTTACATTTCTAGTATTTACTTCCTTTTATCTCTCTCTCTCTCCTTGTATATAGTTTATTTTCATTTGCTTGTACATAGCTTCTACTAAAAAAATGTAAAAACAATATAACATGTCAAAATATAAAAACATTCAAATATTTAAAAAAACACAAAAATTTACAAATTATATGCATTATTATGTTTACATTTCTACTACTTTCCAGATATTGCATATTGCTATTTATCCTAGTATAGTCAATTTTATCATACACATATGCTTCACTTTTTCTTATCAAGTGCTTGTAGATTCCAGATAGGAATTTGGTCCACTAAAATGATCTAGACTAGCTATCATATACCCATTGGGGGCATTTACACCGATCTAGGTTTATACATTTGATACATCCACCCATTTGGGGGCATCTCCTACATAGTTTCTATAACTAGGTTTTATATTTACATACTATACATTCCAGTTTACACATTGATTTATCTTGAAATCGATCATTAATCCTTATTTCTCAAAATTTTTATGAGCTATCACTAGTTAGACTTAGTATATATGTATCCTAGAATCTACATAGATTTGTACTACATAATTATACATGTTTTCATTTCTAGTTCCTAGATTAGACTTGATTGTGTTTCCTATGCTTATTCCACCTTTGAGGGTATTTGAATATACCATTATTATTTAGCTTCTATGCCACTTATATATTTTTATACCTTAGACATGTACCCATGTCTCTTGTGTGTGATGTTTCTTACTTCTATATGTGGACATTCGAACATGCCCTTCTTTGTGGCTTTATGCTAAATTACTTGTTGCTTGTGTATGTGGACATTTTAACATGTCCTTGTATGTATTCATTATTATATTTAGTGAAATGTGCCCATGTTCATTATATTATGTCCCTTTTTCCTAAATTTTGCATGCCTCATATATTTGTATGTTTGCTTTCTTGTATGCTTATACTGCATGAAACTTTAAATTTCTTGTTACACATGCACTAGTTTTTGATACCATGAGGGATATCATGCATTTACCTATCCTAATTAGGAGCCTTGATGGACATCATGCCCCAATCCCCCTAGTTAGTTACTCAATTTTTCTAATGTTATACATTGCTTACATCTATCTTGACATCCTTGTGTAATGCTAGATTAAAACATACATCTTACATTTCCTCTTATGTTCATATAAATTTTACATTATGATATTATGTTTTAAATTATATTGGAATATCATGCACATTATTTGACTAACACATTTTGCAGAGCTACTTCTTTAGAGGGCATTTCTTACATAAGTTTCACAACTACCCTCAAAAGAGGGGTCATTCATAGGTGTTTGTCCCAAAGATCAGGCTCATACTTTGATTTTCATAGATAAATTTTATCACACATGCTTAGTTTAATATATCAGACTTAGGGAAAACATAAAAAAAAGCAAAGATTTAGAATTTAGTCTAGATCACTCAAAAATCAGACCAAGAAGTCATTAGCACCTAGATTGGGAAAATAGTGGCACATGGCACTATTACCCATTATAGGGCTTTACTATCTAGTAGTCCCAACTTCAAGATAGTCTAGATCATTAAAAATAGTACATTAGGTACAATACAAAATTTCACAAATATAATCATAGGTTTGGTAGTTATGTTTAGATTTAGCTTAGATACATTAATTTCAGCGCATATTCATACCAATTGCTCAGATTTGGGGGCATCATGCACAACATGATCACTCATACATTCAGATTAGTTACATAGGTTCAACTATTACATACTTTATTTAGATTCAATATACTTAGATACTAGATTGGGGGCATGTGCATGACACATTGGTTTCCATATACTTAGTTTCAGACAGGTTGATTAGATGGAATGGTAAACTTCATGTCATTCTCTATGCTATATACACATGTTATCAAATTATAGGTTGTAACTAGATTCATGCCTTACTCCATCTATAGTGGTTAACATTCTTGAGTGGCCTAGATCCACCTAATATACCCAAGTGGCTATGGAGCGGAATACATAGATTTACTCAGTTAGATACTTTTAACACTTTGTGTATTTTAGTTATAAATGCATCTATTTCACACAGGGGGAAATGATGGAGTCATGTCCTAATTGAGTTTTTGAACCACATATATGAGAGGGTTTGACACACTTACAATCTTGTCCAAGCTATTCATAGAGATCAAGATCCACCAAGTAGGGGTGGGAAATGATGGAGTCAAAACCATATTAATTTCTTAAGCCACCCATATGAGGATTGAGCAAGCCATCAACTCAGTTCAAGTTATTTAATGATATGATCACCATGCACATTCACACACATAGGTTGTCACTAGGTTCATGCATTAGTCCATGTACCCAATGAGGTGTATTCTTTCCTTTCTTCTGTCTTTACTCAACTTTACTTAGTTATTTTATTTCAACATAGTCTTTTACTTTTTATCATCTCTTAAGGACTATTTTTTTCATGTTTCATTGGAGGACATTGATTTAGATCATGTTCCACATATGCAGACCTAAATTATCATATTCAAACTTAGTTACATGGGATTTATTTCCAAGTTAAGTCTATGTACATTTCTTTTTCCTTTATACTAGTCATTTGGCTTTGCTGCATTATTAACATAAAAGGGGGGAGGGGAAAATGTAATCACTTAAAAGTGGTAATTGGATGCTAAGAGTGTCACTTGAGTTACCCTATCCCTAGGTTAGCCATAGACCTTTCCTTGAGCATTATATTTACTTTTCCATTCATTAAATAGACCACAATCACTATAACTAGTCATAACATAGTCCATAACTATCATCTCATACCCTAATCCAAATTGCTTAGTAGTTTGCAAAGAGGACATTAACACCACATTTGGGACACTTCAGCTACATGGTGCTAGTGTCCCCAACTGGATGCTACCATTCTTATCTATATCTCTTCCTAATGGAAAGTTTTTAAAATACATACCCTTCTTAAGGTCATCCTAAGCTCATTTTCTTATCTATATAAATAACAAAACACTATAAATTCAATTCTAATCCACTTCTATTCACTAGATGGAAAACAAATACAAAGTTTATTTAAACAAAATACAAAGTTATGCAAAATCAAGGTATTTGATACATATTCTACCCTAATTTAGGCATACTACCATCTAAAACAACCCAAAGTCCATTTTTCAATCATTTCAAAGATCAAGCACAATCAAGACATCTAAGGCCATTCTCATTCTAGAATTCACTTACACGTACATAAAGCACTAGGTGGGATAACTGCATCAGACTTGATCTCTCTTTGAAGTATTGGTATGTAGGAAAATCTCTACATAATAGGGTGTTGAGGATGTCTAATACATCCTACTAACACACAAAAAAATATTTCTCATGCCATACTTATAAGAAGATTAGGGTTTGCACATCAAATTGGGTGTTTTAGGTACAACATAGAACTCCATGTTTTGGTCATGCTAAAGGGGACATTGTCACCCCATTGAGGATAATACACATATATTCCATTACTATCCATATTGGGAAATGCTATCTAGTGAGTAAATGAACACCAACATCCTATAAATGATACATATTATTACCCAGATCTCAACTTTTAGAACCTAGATCATCCATGACAGTCAATTTTTAGCTAAGTATCTATTTTTCCTTATTTATTGTTATTTTTAGAAAGTCAAACAAGGTCAAAGGTCATAAAAATTAGTACTTAATTATTACATATTTATTTAATTGATTACATAGGATTTTCATTGTAAAACCCTAGAAGGTTAAATCACTTATGCACTATAGATGACTAGGATTACATGATATGGTACAAATCTAATTTGGTAATTTATTATATTTATGATGTTTATTAAAATGTATGTAAATGTAAGAATGTAATGGTTTAAAAACATAAATTCTCTAATAATTATTTTTAGGTTCCCATTGATTTAATTTATTTACATGTCAATCAGTGCTCGATTTACAATATCAAATGAAAGGGGGAATATGACATATCGAATAATGAAAATGAAAATCAACTCACTAAAATATCACAATGGGAAAAAGAGTGATCTTAGTCCATATGGAATATGGGATGATTATATTTCCTTTTAGTCTTATAAAAATAATAGTTTTGTTGGTTTTGTGTACACTTAGATCAACAGATGACCAACCATGACAAAACTATTAAAATAGAGGGTTTTATTTTTCAGCATGGGATTTTAAGAAATCTCTTTGGATTTTTCAATTTGGACACCTTTGCATTGCTTTTCTTTGTTTTTATTTTTAATATGTCCCCTTATGTTTAATCCCATGTGACTATGAGGAAGTAAGGGCTCATCAATGAAAGGTAAACATAGGCAACTAAGGATATACTCTCCTAATGATAACCCCACAAAACTTGTAAGATGCAAGGGCTCAATACTGAAGGTTTGTAAAGGGAAAAATATGTAAATGATTTTTCACATTTTTTGGCTTGGCTTTGTATTATGTCATTTTTTTTTTGAGGTGGGTTGGATAGGGGTGGTATCTACTATAGACCTTGGTCCCATGTGACTAGTAAGATGCAAGAGCTCATCACTGAATTCCAAGGCATGTGAGTAAGGTGACCTAGGTGAATCATGATATATATATTTTTAGGAATAACTAAAAAATGGGGAATTCACCATGAGAAAGCTTCTAGACTAGTATGTAGACTAGGGTATCCAATGTATTGGTATTTTTTAGGAGGTAAGATGTATAACACCTATAAAGACCATGATTATTTTTCTACTCAATGCTGATCTAAAAATTTTTTCTAAGGGGTAAGGAGTAGGGAGTAATGGTGAAAGTGTGAAATGATTTGATCTAATGAGGTTTTTCCAAGTAAATTATAGATAAATATTTTATAAATCAAACTAAATTAAATGTGTAAACAACACAAATGATGACATAATACTTAATTAATGCAAATAGGGTATTGTAGAACATATGGATTTACACATAATAATGTTTCACATGTAGATATTTTATGGATCCATCAAAATAATCACCATTAAAAGTGTGTAAATGAAATGTCCCATCTTTAAAATATTATTTTAGTATATACAAACCTAACCAAATGGGTCTGAACCTACCACCTTCACACTACTTTTTGACAATATTACTATGAAGTTTAACACTAGGTCACCTTTATTAATAGGGTGTTTGTGAAATTTATTATTGTACTTAGGTTAGAGAGGAATTAATTCAACCCTAGTGTATGAACAATATTTTATCCCATCATAATCGATCAATTATTGCTTGTCTTAATGGAGAGGATCATCAAATTCTTTAGGATGTCTATCCTCACTTTCTAAGATTTATACCATGATAATGTCAATAACTTATGCCACTGAGATAAAAGATTCCAAACCTAGAGTTTTTTGGGTATTATAAGTAACAAACCCATGTGGGTAAAAAGGTAGGATGATAGGTTTTTAATTTTTCAGTATTTTGATAATTTTAACCATTGACTCTTGAAAATGGATGTTGTTGTGGGATTTTCCTCACCTTTACTCTATTACTTATTTGGTGTTTTCAATAGCTTTATCTTTTGGTTTCTTTGTTTATGTGTGTTTAAGTTTTTTTTAATGTGATTTTGAAACCCATTCAGTGATTATGATAGTCTCTTTTTATTTGTTAGGAGGAGAAGATTTACTTATTTGATTTCCTAGGAAATAATAATCGATGCGAAGTCCCAAATTTTTCTTAAGATTGGATTGATACACATTAAATGACTTAGGACCACCATGAGTAATGAAAATATTTCCAAGATGCATGAATATTATTACTTGAAAAAAGGTTGAGGGAATGGCCTCCATCATCTAAATCCATGATCTTCCCAAAATTATGTTGTAATTTATGTCTTTGTCTATAACATAAAACTATGTTAACATTGTTTTGGGTCCTAAAGTAATTGGTAAAAATATGGTCCCAATAGAAGAATACTTGAGGCTATCATAATCTCAAAAGGTGATTCTAGTAGATGAGCACTTAGTTTTAATACAAACAACTATTGGAGGAAAGAAAATAAACTATGTTAAACATAGCCCCATCATCGATCATGACTCTTTTAACAAAATTATTTTAGATCCACACTTCTAAATACAAATTAGGATCTCTTATCCTAGCCATATCAGGCTTAGAAGGTAATTGTTTGAGGTGTATATATCTATATAGATGTGGCTAATTTGAGATTCAAGAGGAGTAATGGTAGCCAAATGACCAATACCTAGAGCATAGATAAGCACCAAGAAATGGGAAGGACATTTATTTAGTAAATCCCTGAATGAGATTTGTAAAAATGTCTTTGTAATATTCAAAACAAGATATTAAGTCCCAATAGGTTTTGGTGTTCCTCAAACTTTAGATTCTAGAGTACTCATCATAAGGGTAATTTATGTTTGATACTCTCTAGTGCACATAGTGATTCCTTCTTCTTCTTTTAACTTTAATTTAATCAAAACTATGAGTCTAGTCTTCCATTGAGGACCACAACAAGGGTAAACATAAAGATTTGTATAAGTTGAAGCTTCCACATAATGAGTTATATCTGATGTGGGTTGGATATGAGGATTAACCTATGGTGCATTTTAGTTTAGCTATGGTTGATGGTTTGGGAAAGAGTTTGGTAAATGTGTAAATTAGCATTTTTGGTGCTACAAGACTAGTTTAAGAAGGTTGGGGGTTCTTTTTGTGGATTCTAAAGAACATATCAATAAAAACATGTTAATAATCATCAAAGAGTCTTTAAATTAAAATTTATTATATTCTATGAAGATCATCAACACCAATTATCTCTATGAAATAGATAATAAATTTTCATATCATAATACCTTGATCTTCTATTTTGTTTCCATTGATTGAAACATTGGTTATAATTTTGGTATTGGTTTTTATTTTTGTATGTCTAATTTTTATTGAAGTATTGGTTTTGATATTGTGTGTTAGAGTTTTTATTTTATATTTTATATTTATTTTACAATGGTGGTGGTTAAGTGAAATATACATTGTGGACAACCAACATGGGAGTGGAGTTTTTTTGATTCTTCTTGTTGTTGGTTTGGTTTTGGTTATTGTTATCAACATTTATATTCTTAGCTAAGCCTATAATGTAACCAACAATGGCATTATAGTTTTTCTTTAAGACTTGGGCCCTTTATTGTTTTGGTTTATTTGATAGCCCCCATTTTTTTGGTTGGGGGAAACAATTTTCCCATTGGACTCATAATGTTTGTGGCCACTATCTATGGTTTCTTGGTCTATCCTAAAATCACTATCTAATTTTTCTTCGTAAGATTGATAGGATAAATTGTGAACATCCTCCATGGTTTCATGATTAACAAAATTGAGGAAGAGATTGAATATCTCCTTATGATCCATATTTAGAGCACTAACATAATAGTGGAGTACTTAACACCATCTCATGATAAAGTTAAAAACATAATATTAGGCTCTTATTTGATACGAATGAACTCTCTTTTATGCTAGTGTAGATAAATTTATTCATTTCAAAATATGTAATGAATTCAATGATGAGTTACTTAAAGGAATGAAAAAAACCTTGAGAATATGATAGTACCATTATAGGGAAATCCCTTAAATATGTTTTGGAAACATTTTTTCCACCACTACATCCCAAGTGATTAACTCTTTGATTGTAGTGGCATAGGCCTTGATATAGGCATTGGGGTCTCCCTCTCCCTTATATTTTATAAGTTTGGGCAATGGGAGAGGTAAGAATACTCATCAAAGTTATCCTCAAGGTATTTTACATAAGTTCACATTGTGATAAAATTTGTCAAAGAATCTTTTGGATAGCTTAGGAGAGGAAGAATTGGATAAGCTTTGGAGAAAATTCATGAGGGGAATATGTTTTCAATTTAGTTGGGGGAGGATATTAAGTTGGAAAATAATTTTATAGATATGTGGGTTTGAATTAAATATGAAACTATGGTGGAAAATAATTGATAGGGGGCATGCCAGTTGGCCTATGACTATGTGGAGTGTATGAGGGAATAACACCAACTGATGCATGGAGAGGTGGGAGGTAGGAAGGAAACATACTAGTATGTACATAGTTGTGAGGAACCAAATAAGGAAGTGTGATCATGGACATATTTTTGGTAGTGATAAATGGGAGAGGGTAACCAACATAAGTGTAATTGGGAGGAGTATAAAGTGGAGGCACACTAGAAGCCATACTATCACAATTATTACATGATAGAAATCCTTGTGAACTTTGGTAAGATGGAGGGTTTTTTGGAAGTAGGTGGGTTTGATCTAGAGTAGGTTGGTAGGGGACTCATAAAATTTGAGTGGAAGGATGGTGGCTTTGGTCATTAATGTTTATCATAAATCCTTGATTTTATCTACCTCTTTAAGAGGAAGTTTGGTTTCTTTCAAAGTCTCAGATGCATCCCACCAAGGCGGAGATGAGATCATTCAGATTAATAGTAGGGATTGGTTTGGGAATATCCCTTGTATGAGGTTTGGAAGGAAGGGGATGATATCCTATGCTGAATTTATTTGTATTTGGTTGTTCATGAGAAATCAAATTATATTTTTATGTAAGCATTGCATTATAAGGGTTAGATTTAGAGTAAAGGCAAAGAAACTACATTCTAGCTAATCCAGATTCTATGGTTTGAATTATTTCATTATATTGATCAATTATATTGATTCTCTTATAATTGAGGGTTTGGAGGCTAACATGAGGTATAATTATAATATGTGGATATAAAATACCTTGAGAAATAAAATTCATGTCATTTGAATCATGATAATTATTGCAAGTATCTAAGGATTCTCGTAACTCTTCTAGTACCACATTAGATTGTGTGTGTGGGATAGAGGATTAAGAGTTGTATGCAGAAGATAGATTATCAATACTTCAATTCTTTGGTTCACTAAAATTAGTCCAACTAGATAATGCAAGTTCCTCTTAGGTTTGAACATTATTTTTCAAGGCATCTAGTCTCAGGGGCCTATTAAAATCCTCACCAAAAGTATTCATAGAGCGTATAAACACCCATAAATTAATTGGAAGAGGAGAAAGATGGAAGAAATAAAAAGAGGGAAAATCTAAAAATCAGAAAGGATAAACCTTTCACATCAGGTTCACTAGATTTGTATGCACATAAATCAACATTCTAACTTTATGCAGTTGACTTCCTAGGGTCATGTTGAGGTAACTTAAACCATGATGAATCAATGAAACTAGAAATATGGTTGAATGGGTTGAAATTGTTGAATAGGAAGAGCTTGTTGAATTGGTTGAGATACCCCATCATGATTATGAAATTTAATTTTCAATGGGTGTGATATTCAATACCAATACTCTTATTATTATTCATATAGTTCATTTAGGAAAAAAAATTATGTACTGATGAAGGCTCTTGAATAACTAGATTCTAAGAAGAATAGGTAGTGCAGCTCTTGATCATTATTAATTTATGTGAATAGAGAAAATTTGGGTCAAATTTCTCTTTGGATCTATTTGGCTTGATCAAGTTGGTCTTGTCAAGGTAATGTCACCTACAAAAGAGGATAAGTGGGATGGCCCCAGACCTAAGGATATAAATTTGAATTATGTATATTGGTTAGATAATTAATGAACTAATAAATGGTTTTTATGACAAGTTTTACTTTTACTAAACTATTTTTCTCATTGAAAGCCTCAAAGTAGTTGATTATCCAATGTGGGAGTGGAGTTGAGTGAAATATTTCTAGTCAGATCTTGGATTCAATGTTACTTTGTATTTTTTCTGCTAAAAAGGGAGTTACTACACGAGGGAAAGTTCATAACTTGTATGGATGTGCTCATTTTGGAATCATCATATAAAGATGTGGGAAAAAATGCATTGAGTGATCTTTAAACTAAAATACGTATTTAATTTTTAAATGTTTGTGTGAGTGGATTCATTAACTAATGTATTATGAAATGAAATATTCAAGTACATAAGTAAATAAATGATTTGAAAATGACAAAATAAAACAAAACTACCATTTACTAATGAACTAAAAGAAAATACAATGTTGGAAATTAATAAATTAACTTTTTTAAAGTTTTTATGATTGGAAATGTAAACTAACTAAATGTTAATGTATGGCTAAATTATTTTTGTATTTTTTTTATAAATTATTTATGAATGTAAATAATAAAATGGCATGATGTTGGAAATGCAAACAAATGAACTTCATTTTGTAATTTTCAGATTTATATGAAAATGAAAGTCAATTAATCCAAATCATAGAAATGCACAACTTAATTCTCTTTTTATAATTTAAAGATTTGAATGAGTGCACAATTGAAAATAAATTAATCTAAAATCATTTTTTTAAAATTTTCAAAATTTAAATGAATGCAAGTTGAAAATGTAATGATTTGAATATGTAGGGATGAATATAAATTATTTTTTCGGTTGTAATGATGTTCTTAATTGATTTAAATATCTATTATAATTTGATTGATAAAAAAAATTAGGTCAAGGGTTTAACACGATAACTCTAATGTGCTACTATGAATGGAAAGAAGGTGCAAGGTTTAAAGTTATGGGTAAACAAATAAGAAGAAAATGTCAAGAAGAAATGGCATGCAAGCATAAGTTGTTATGGACAAGTTTGTTATGTGTGTGAAACATTAGTTTTTTTAATTTTTAATATCTATACAAATATAAAATAAATAAATAAACTAAAAAAGTGAATAAATGACATTCATGAGGATTATAAATGCATGTATGATTCACATTGGCTATTTATTTTAAGGCAATTACTACTTATTCAAAACTAATCTATAGGTATGAAGGAAGAAAATAAAATTATATGAAGATGTTTTCTATAATAAGGGCATACAGGCAATAATTTTGAAGTAATTTCATGCATATACACATAGGTGTTGTGAAGAAGTAAATAAATTATTACATGCACACAAAGATTTTAAAAATTTGAGGAAATGGAAAAGAATGCACTCAAGAATAATTAAATCAGCTAGATGAATGAGCAATAGTGAATATCATGGAGAAATCTTCCTCGAGACTTCTACAGACCATTGATTTTCATAAAGGGCAATCTAATTATATTTTTTTATCTATTACTAAAATTCACAAGAAATAATTTTATTTTGTTTACAATTTACCAACAAATTCTTAGCAAAGAAATATAATCCAAGAAAATAACAAGAAACTAAAAACAAGAAACCTCTAACCTGCCAAGTGTAGATGGAGGATCATAAGTGTACTATTGATTGTAAATATTCAAATCTTCAGGTCGCTACCTCCATGACATTCTTCAATTTGAATCAGGTATTTTTTATTTATAAAGAAGAGGGTAGGATAATGAAACTAAAAACAAATAATGAAGGTAAAATGTATTAATATTATGGCTAGATCTCACAAATGACAAAGCGCATGTTGTGCATGTTGTTCACTCATGAATTTTCCACTTTGAATGAAATTAGGGTCAATGGAAAAATTATAGTAGGTTTGTTGTTGAGATTTAAGAAGATAATAGAGTGTGGCTTATCCTTTCTTGAAATTTATGATCCAAATTTTAAATTAGACATACACATTTTTAAATAATAGGGTAATTGGGACAATTAAGAGTTAACTAAGATTGATTTGGAGTTCATTATGATTTATTATGAACTAATTGAGCTTGATTGATATCTAACTAAGATTTATTGGGATATAACTTCACTAATTGGGAGTTAATTATAATGAACAATTAGATAAGGAACAATGAACAATCAAAAAATTGAAAAACACACATTTTTTGAGTTTCATGGATAGTCCCAACTAAGATGATAAATATGCTAATTTAAGTAGAGTGGTAGTTTCATAGCTATTACAATGGTTAACTAAACCATTATGGTGGTTATGAAACTATCACAATAGTTGAAAAAATCATCGCTCTAATTAAAGTGTTGTGGTTTTTTTTATTACACCATGAAAATTCTAGGTTTAGATTGTTTAGAGTCATCCTTTAAAATTTTGACACTTGGGTAAGGTCTAAAAATTAGAAAAAATAAAAAATGGATACGAGTGTATTATTATTTTTTGGAGATTCTTGCATCATTATCATATTTTTTTGAAATGTTTTATCATGAAAAATTTGGTTACGTACAAGAATCATATGGATAAGTTTTTAGATAGATTACACCTTTATCTAATGAAGCTTACAAATGCTTATTTACTTGATCATATTCCATAATAATTATCTATACAGATTAGTTTTTGGAATAAGACTATCTAGTAATAATTAGACCTCACATGTCATTGCTCTCTTTGGTGGCACACCAATAGGTTTATATTTACTTTCATAAATAATTGTAACAATAATTCCATTTAATTCTAATATTTTTAGTACACAAACTATAGGAATATTAATATAAAATTATTTAATTATCTTTATTATCTCTCAAAAGAAAAAATCAAACATCCCACTTGCATTAATCAATTATTTGGGTTAAGTGTCACCATAAACATTTGGATTTTCCTTTGTATGATTTAATGATGTGGGTTTCCCCATCCTTGACTAAATAGTAATTATTAGACTTTATCATGAAAATAATATCTCTAATACACACATGCAAACATATGCATATGCATATGTATAAGAGCACACACATATGCAAATGCACATAAACACAAGCTACCAAAGACTGCACCTCAAATATCAATAGGCATAACATATGCCACAACTTCATCAATTAATTATTTATTATGCTAAACTTAATTTTTCATTATTTGGTAACCTCTATTTCTACTACTTTCTTGACCCAACTTAATGATTATAGACTAAAATGAACATATGCAAATCTTGTTTGTGTACCAAATATCTGAAAATCAAATTTGCTTGAGAAAGAATAAAAAATCATCAACCTTTATCTTCATAATTTGAATCATAACATAAATAATTTGTTACATTTACATTTATTACGAGTCTCATTTCTACTTAGGTATACCTCTTTACATATGGAAGTGTAAGAAATCCTATCATCCACATGCGTGTTTCTCCTCATATCCTTCCTATCAAAGGAAGTCATGGCCTTCTTCCTTTAATTATTCCATGGATACATTTCTAGATATAATTTCCAACATTTATCTTCTATATGACCATCAACATCATAGTTCTCATAGTGTTTCTTAGAATATTTCTTTGCAAAATCAATATTGAAATTACACTTACATTTCCATTTACCTTTACCATTTGATTTTTAACCTCCTTATTTTTGTTTTGAAGAGGATGATGGACCCTTTCTCTTATCCATCTTAAAATAGTGAGCTTGTGTAAATAATCATATATATCCTTAGGCTTGGCCAAAAACATATAAATTATTATATAAATATGAATCCCTTCAATATACCTCATCAAGATATTATGATATAGCACATCCTTTCCCATTTGGATTTCTTTGTTGTGAAATTCACTCATATAATCGTACATATTTTTCTTTTATCTTTGTATAAAGTATTTCAAGTTAATAGAATTTCTCTCTTCACAAAAAATATGATAAAATTTTTTCCTATTCAAATGTTTGAGTTCATCCAATTTAGAAATGGGTGGTAATTTTATCATATCAAAAGAAAGATAAAAAATTTCAAACACAAAGTGAACATGACTAGCCAATATCAACCTTACAAAAATTTATGTTAATCTTCATTAATCTTATGTAAGATGAAATATACCTTAAGTTGAGATATTCAGTGATCAAGTTTTTAGCGTCGAATTCACCTTTGTAGCACTAAATCTCTATCTTTTCCCCCATTTTGAATGAAGGTTGAATTGGATGTGATTGATTCATATAGGGTTACTTATTATCTTGGGTTTGAGAATTGAGATCTCTATTTTCTTTTGGAATATCCATGCAAACTCATAAATTTCCCATGAGAGCCTCCATGATCTTATCTAACTTATATAGATTCATAATGGATTGTGAAATGCTTGAAACATCTTACTCCAGCGTGTTAAATGTCATTTTTTCATCTTGAGATTCCATTTCATGAGCCATTATTATCACTTATCTATTATAATACCTTGTACAATATTTGATTTAAATGAAACTAGTTCACCTTCTCCTCTTGCACAACTTGTTTTATTAGAAAGCATAAATATGTTAAAAGG
Source organism: Torreya grandis (assembly GCA_037957365.1). Classification (NCBI taxonomy): domain Eukaryota; kingdom Viridiplantae; phylum Streptophyta; class Pinopsida; order Cupressales; family Taxaceae; genus Torreya; species Torreya grandis. The sequence goes on along the minus strand of JARHVA010005683.1, from coordinate 662,345 downwards.
GCCACATAAATCTACACAAAAGGAACATGACCTTTCTCTAATACAAATCTAATTCATAATTAGAATGTGTATTTCATATCTAACTCATCAACACAAATATTATCTAAATGGAAAACCTCATATTTTTATTATTATTATTATATTCTATGTATTTTTATTAGGAAAGTAATAAAGTGTGCAAGAAATGAGTTTTAAGTTTTGAAATTAATTTCAAGTAGTTTTATGAAGGAAAACAATAAACACATAAACTGAAAAACACATAAAAATGATACTAAAAATAATATGACTTTCCTAGGGAACCTAATGTGGGAAGAAATTATAGAAGAGTAGGAAGGTCTATTCCTTCACTTGCACTATTATAATCTAATTTCTTGATCAAGGCGTCTAAAGAAACCTAAAATTTAGGAACAATATTATCAATTCCTTATATGTCTGCAACTTTCTCTAAAAGCTCTTTTACATCTACACTTTCATGTTATGACTTAAATTAAGAGTGTAATATTTTTTTTATAAGACCCCCAAGGGGTAAATTTATACAAAAATATTATTAAATGAATCAACATACAATCCTAAACAACATAAGCCTTAAAAAAATGAGTTCTAAACGTTTAATCTTTTTGGATGTTTACTTATTCTTTCCATGTAAGCTTCAACACCAATCTAAATAATATTGTAGACTTGTAATATACATCATTATTTCAATCTTTGGATGAATATGTTTGACACACTCAAAAAATAATATCAAATGAATTGACATACAATCCTAAAGAACAAAAACGTTAAAAAACAAGGAATTTCAAATGTTTGATCTCCTTGGAAACCCTTGGAAGTCTCCTAAATTTTTCATATGAGTTTTGGATCTAGACAAAATAATATTGGTGAATTTAATGTACATGATTATTTAAACCTTGATTGAACATGTCTGACATGACTTATCCCATTTAGACCCAATAATTTTTCCTCTTTCCATAATTCATAGTGATCCCTAGGTGTTTAGATCACCCCTAAACTATTATGTCTCTATGTCATGTGCCCAAGTCTTTTGCAAACTCATGGTCATCATGAGTTGTGTCTTATTGGGTAAATGTTAGTATTAAAAATTATTTAACTAATGTTTACTAACTTTTATTATCTATTTCAGATAAAATACTTTTTGCATATTGCTTTGATGTGAATTAATGATGATGTTCAATGGGGATTGTTACAATGGGAGTGTTTTAAGGATACAGATAATAGTTATAGGTTGAATTTAAATATATATTTTAACATGGTATATATATATTATATATTTTAGAATTGATTATAAATCTAAACATCAATGATGCAAAAAAATAGTTATAATTTTCACAAAAAAATAGTATCAAGATATGGGGCATACCCCATTAACTCAAAACATAATAACTGATTATACAATATAAAAATGGCCCCATATAGGTTTCCCAACAACTGGTACCAACAAAAATATCATATAAAAGTTAATAAAAAATAATCCATCCCAAAGATGGCACAAAAGGCTTAAGCATCCTTCACCCTCCAACTAATGGTGCAATCCATTTCATGGCCATCCTTAGAATCCACACTATTAGGTCCCTCCATTTTATATTTAACTCTAATAGTCCCATCTGAAGCTACCCAAAAACCAACAATGGTAGGTAATGGTCAACTTTATTCAATAGGCTTTTCATGTTGTTTGTTCTTACATACTCCAAGACATCCTCCATATCCACAGAGCCACCTTGTTTAATTAGTTTCTCAAGTTTTTCAAAAAATACATTAATATTATCATTGATCATCTTACACATAGTCTTTTGGGCATCTTGATCCTGTACCATGGGAGATAAATCTTGAGGAGAAGAAGTTGTCACCATAGTCTTATCAAAAGCTCAAGAGTGAAAATTCAAGTCAAATAGGGTGAAGGTTTCCTCAACCTCTTTGATAATATAGCTTCTCAATCCCTCATTATGCACATCCCTTAACATATTTTCATTATTTGACATCTAGCTATCAATCCTGTTCTTATCAGAGTCGATCGAGTTTATCCATTCCTACACCAAGTGGTCTACCTAGTTAAAGTATGAATACTCTATGTAACCCCATTCATGCTCAATAATTTTTACCTTGGTAGCCAACTGATAGTAGAATACCTAGTCTAGTTGAGGGATCAGTTTGGGAAATCCACTAGAGTCAAGTAAGTAATTAGAAGTAACTTTGAGAAAACCAGTCCTAAGAAACTATTCCAGCTGATCCTACACCACTTTTAGTTATGGGAAAATCTGTAAGGAGACAAAAAAAGAAGGGATTCCATTGAAAATTTAGTAATCACCCTATCCTTATGTTGGAATAACTTAATGTTCTTTTGATTCCATAAAAATCATAGAATTTAAGTTGATAAAATAAGCCAAAATTAATGAAAGAAAGGGTGAAATTTAAATTTAGGACATGCATAACCAAAATCAATGTTTATCCAACTAATTTCACTTTCAAAGACCACATTATAACACTTAAGACAACTTTTCCACAACTTAGCCACATATGGGAAATAAAAAAACATGCTCAATGGTTTCAATTTCACTACAAAAAGAAAAAAAAGGCTTATGAAATCCATATATAATCAAGACTGAACCAATAACCAAAGTTTTGTACATTAAAAACCATAAAAAATATGATTTATGAGGTTTAAGGAAAGAGGCCCAAATGAAATCAAATCTATAAGACCAAGTAGAAAAAAGATCATACATGGACCATATGTGATTAAGGGTGAGGTAAGGTACATTTGAAAAGGAAAACTTATTATAAAGCATTTGAGTAGAGAAATCAAAGAGGGGGGAATTCAATCCACTTCACACTATCCCAAAACTCTCCCCCATCTTCCATGAAGACCACATTATTCTTCCCCTTCAATGCTTTTTGGAGTAGGGTAAATGTTTTGCACTATGTGGTAGGAATATAAACATTGGCTCTAATCTCTAACCAAGAAGCCCAACTATCATGAGATTAGAGGTCCTTGAAATACCCCAATCCCCTTAGTATACCATTCAAAGGTAGAACAGCCCCTATTAAGGGAAAATGATATCTTGTTGATAGACAAGTTCCACCATAAAGATCTATACCCCTAATAAGATATCTCAAAATAATAGAAAACATGTTTAGTTATGAACATGGGCTTAACTACTTCCTAGGTAGACCAAATAGAAGTAAAGATAGGCGACTTGACCAATTTATAAGAAATGGACCAATGAGAAGATCTATAATATTTAGGCCTTTTTAGAAAGGTTTTCCTTTGGGAAACCCTCTTAAAATATTATTTTTGACCAGAACCTTCGATGGATCTTCTCCTTTGAACATTTTGATGATCCACTTTACTTCTAGTGTTATGACCTACAATCTAAGATATTTTAACCCCAAACCCCTAATATTTTATAAGCTTCAAGAAAAATTTCCATGAGACTACATGTCTTTTCATTCCTCCTTTCCCATCAGACCATAAAAAATATCTTATGATCCTATGGAGCATGTTGATTTGAGACATACAAAAGATCCAAAAAGAGACATAGTAGATGATAAATGATGAAATTACCTTCTGGTAAACTTGCATCCTCCTAGGTAAGGAAAGTAAGTGTCCATACCACTTTAAAATTTTCTTGTTGATTTTATCAAAAATCCATTCTCACATGAGTTTGAGCAAAGGTATGACAGTGAAGGGAATGTCCAGATATCTAACCTTTCATCTCATCCTTTCCAACTCCATCCAAAATTTGACAACCAATCTAGAGTGTGTTCTTTCCATCCTAACATATGTAATTTAGACATTGCCACTTTAGATCTAGAAGCAGAGCTATATATATATATATATATATATATATATATATATATATATATATATATATATATATATATATATATATATATATATTCTAGCCACTACCTAAGTCAAATTACTTTCCTCCAATGTGACAAACAATGTGGTATCATCAAAAAATAGAACATAAATAAGGACACCATTATTAGGTAGAGAAATTCCTTTGATAGGAGGTCCTATATCAGAGAATCTAAGAAGATATTATAATGCTTCGATATCTAAAATAAAAAGTGAAGGATAAAGAGGGCATCCTTGTCTAATGGAGAATTAAAGGTCTAGGGATTCTATCAATTTCTAATTGACTTCAATGACAACATAAGCATCATTGAAGATAACATTAATCATTTTGTAGAACCTATCCTAGAAACCAAAGGCTCGAAGCATTATCTCAATGAAAGGCAACTCAATTCTATCATATGATTTTTCAAAGTCAATAAAAATCATTCTTACATCCTAATTATAGTCCCTAGCCTAGTACATCCCTTACCAACTAGTAATTAAGTTATCTATAATGTATTGACATTCAACAAAACTAGTTTGAGTTTTTGTGACAATAGTGGGTAGTAGAGAGGAAAGTCTTTTTGCTAAAATATTTTCTAAAATCTTGTAAGAAACATTGAGGGTGATTGGTCTCTAATTTTTAACTAAAGTCTGGTTTCCATCCTTAGGAATGAGATCAATTACCCTTGTATTGATGTCTAGGCCAAGGATGCTAGCATCAATGGCCCCATTAAAAACCTCTAGACACTTTTTGGCTAACCAATCCTTATTGAATTTATAGAATTCAGTAGGGAAACCATCCATTCTAGGTGTTTTATCATCTTTGAGTGAATCAATAATGGTTCTATCTTCATCTAAAGAAATGTAGGCATCAAAGAAATTAGCCTAAATTTGTGTCACCCTTTTTGGAATGCAAGAATCACATATAGCCCTATTCTTTTCAATGAGGTCACTAGAACCATCAGAAAGGAAGAGACTAGAGTAAAATTCAAAGAATGTATATTTTATGTTGGAGGCATCCTACATAATCTAGACATTCACGTTGATGCCATTAATATTGATCCTTATGTGTTTGTCTTTCAAAAATTTGAAGAAAAATTTGGATCCTCTAACCCCAAGCTTCAGCTAGGTTAATCTAGAGCGGATCTATGCCCCACTAGCAATATAATTATGAGACTATCTAACTTGATGTTTTAGGAGGTTATTGTCTTAGAGAAGTCCCCAATTAGCTAGGTCAAGTTGTAAGGAGATTTCAACATGTATAAGTTTTTATTGAATATCCCTTGAAAATTTTTTGTGACTTTTAGCTTTAATTTGACCATATGTTTTAGCAAAGTTCTTGTAGATTTCCATACAGGAGTTCCACTGATAAATTTTGGAACTAGAGCTATAGGAAAATTTCCTAGTGTTATAGGATGATTGAAGACCCTCCAAACACACACAGTCAACTAGGTGGGACACATTAAAATTATAGAGTCCTTTGAAGGATAGGGTATCCTTATTCTCATAATTCAGTGAGAATGCCATTTCAATGGGATGGTGGTCAGATATGGTAAAAATTAGAACTGTCACCACATTTCCATCTCATTAGGGGTCATAATGAGTGAGTTCTTATTCAATTAAAATTTATAAAGTCTAGAATACTATCTTCTATTATTTCTATGATCATTACACCATGTAAATTAGATTCCTCTACTTAGCTTTTTACCATTTTGGAGTGGGTCTGCAATCCTATGCATTTTTTTGAATTTAGACCAAAATAATAGCTCATTACCTTTTCAATCTTAGTGGTCACCTCCAATTTTATCCTCTCTTTCTTCCACTATGTTAAAATATCCTCCAAAGATCTAAATAACTTTTCTTAGATTGGTAGCCAACCAATTCCATAGATCAAAATGCTCCCTATAGTCATTAAGAGCACAGATGTTGTATAAGCCAAAACATTGATTTTGGCTTTCTAATAAGACCAAAATAGATCTATTACAAAGGGAGACACCATGATCAAGGATACAATATTTCAAAATAGGGTTGACCAAGATAGAGGCCCCACCTTTCCATCTTTGATGGTTAGTGGAGAACTATGGAGCATTATGCCAAATAAAGTTTAAGACTAAGGATAATTGGGATCTTGTAGCCTTGACCTATTGTAAGTAAATAAAGTCTAAAGTCTCTCTTGAATGTCTAAACTATCTCATAATTAGTTTTATGTTAGGGGAATCCAACCCTCTTACATTCTAGCTTACAATCCACATACAAAACTAGGGGGTAAAAGGAGGTCAATTAGATTGACCATGGGGATTACCCCCACTATTTTATAGTCTTGTGAATTAGTCTAGGAATTAATTTTCCCTACCTATTTTTTGAAATAATGGTCATGGTTGCTGAGAGGGGACTCTTTTACTATCTTTTTTCTCTTTGGCTACATAATGCTCTATTGGGATGAATCTCGATTGTGTTAAGTCTTTTCCCTCCTCCTTTAGACATCTAATTATTAGTAGCTATTGTGCCCTTAAGATTCAAAGGATCAACCACTAATATATCCATCTCAACACCATATTTATCATTCCTTTCTTTCTTTAGAGAAATAACCATAGGGGAAACACCACTGGAAATATTGGTGAGATTGTCTAGGGATAAGATGTTAGGGATAACATTGTGAAGAGTAGGGGTTTTAGCTAGAAGAACCACATATTCCTTAGAAGGGGAGTCTGATAGGTTTTTTTATTTAAGAAAATCATCATTTAAGCTATTCATCATGTAATTGATCACATTAAGAAAGGGATTCAAGCTATCAATAGAAGGCTACAAGGATCTAGGTATCTGAAGTGTAAGGGAGGAGTCATCTGGTTCTTACTCATTCTCAACCTTAGATCCAACATTTCTAATAGCCTCTTCAGGGGGGCACTATCTTTTAATGATACACTATTGAATAGGGGGTTTTCAAAGACCTATAAATCATCTAACACAAACTCATTTTTTGGGGCATCCTTATCTCTTTGTTTATTAGGTATATTACCCTTATTAACCAACATAGGATAATTTTTCATAAGATGGCCATATTTTTTACAAATAAAAGGCATTCAGACCACCTAATCCTCTGAAAGCACAAATATGAAACTTTCCATTAATTTTAAAATTAAGGGAATATAGAAAGAAATCGAAGGGTTCTAAAGAAATTAAAACCCTAGAGTTTGATATAGGTATAATAAATGATAGGGGGAGGTGATTAACTGATGCAAGTAATTCAAATCTAATTCTAAAAGCCTTTAAACTCTCAAGCACTTAATCAAAAACATTCATGAAGTATGTAAACCATTCACAAAGAAAGATATGCAAGATCAATGACACATAACACATGAATTATGTGGGAAAACCTCATGGGGAATAAAACCCACTCTCAAGCCTATAAACAAATGGACTATAGTCATATAATATATCACAAACAAAATACCTTTAGTGAAGCACCCACTTCACAATGAGCACCCACCCCTAAACATGAACAAGTACCAACTTATCCTATATGTTGAGCACCAACACAACACATCTGATATTAATAGCTCCAGAAATTTGATTGAATTTAAATATTATGGAGAAACAATGTATAATACTTCTTTTAAATCCTTCACACTCTTTCAATCCTTCACATACAAGTAATGCATCCAAAAACACCCTTTTGGATCACTCTAGACTTCTTCGATCATATTCAATCTTTAACACTATAAAGACACTATTATAACATCAAAAATATGACCTATAGGTCATAAATATAATTATCAACCTGATATATTCCTTATTACACCCACCAAGTACACTCACACTTCACTCTTCATCTCACCACAACTCTAGAAACCATCACCTTTGATTTTTTTCTTTATAGAGTATACTTGTTTATTACCTTCTGGGTCAGCCATAATACTTTCCTTAAATCTTAAGGCTTATATATAACTAAGAAATAGATTAATCACACCTCCATATGTTGACCTTAGTATTCAAATATCACCCTTAAACAACTACTCCTTTCAATTAGGTCATAGTAGGCCTTTTAGGTCTTATGGAGACCTATTCACACTTTTAGTACTTCACCAAGAAAAAATGGGAACACAAGTCCCATCCAAAGCATATAAGTCCATGAAAAATGACCCCTAAGAGACCCTAAAGTTATTACATTCATACCTACTCACCTCTTCATATGAAAAACCTATCTAACATTTTCCTTGTACAATAAAACATCATGAATGAATAAAAAGTCAACTTGTAATCAATTATTCACACTGAAGATGGATTATCAAACCTCAAAAATCCATACAGATGATCCTCATAGAGTATAAAACACTTTAAAATATATAATTCACATTGAAACATCCAAACACCATCAATAAAAACTCAAACATCCTTCTTGGGTCATTTGCACAAGAAGGTCAAACCCTCAGTAAACATTAGACCATAATAAATGTAGTTTTATAACTAGTCAAACCTCCAAATTATCTTTCCTAGATTGCCCTTGAAATTATATACCACTTTTATTTTTATACCACCATAAAATTATTTCAACATCAAAATTTATATCCAAAATAATGAGGACTGGTTTTCCTTTATAAATTCAAATATTTGAATTCCAATGATCACTTTTTAATGCAAATTTGGCTAAGTATGGAAAATAGAGAAATATGCTTGGGAGACCAACTTTGCATTTCCATAAATTTTTATATAAAAAATGTCAAGACCTAAAATTTTAAACAAATTATTTAAGCACAAACCTCAACAAACCCATGTGACCATTTTCAATTGACACCATCACATGTGTGAATGTTGACATCATCAATCTACTCACTCAACTTAATTTGCCAAAAGACCAACTAGGCTTAGATGACCACAAAGATGACCAAATTAAAAAATTGCACTTCCATAAGCACTCCAAGAAATATTGACACCCAATAGGGCTTATGAAATATTATCACATCATCAACAACATCTATTAACTTACCTATCCCACCAAACATTGAAGATCCATGCATGACTACTGAAGCACGCTTTGTCATTAACTAGCTAGCAAAAATGACACCTCATGAACACTATTTTACACCTCATAGACATTAATTATAACCTTGGAAACATACCTAAACAATCTCCCACTTTTTAATTAATGTCAACACAAACACAAAAATATGCACATACTCTTTCTCCCTCTGCAAACACTTTCTCCCCCTTTGACACAATGATAAAGTAGGCATACTGATCCAGGCAACAATTCGAGTGATGTGTCCACCCCAATTGATGACGAAACTTTTAGGAGCCATAACTTTTGCACCGTAGCTCCAATTAACTCACCATTTGAACCATTGGAAAGCTAATAATGAGGGGAACTCGTGAGATGGCATTGAGCTCTGTTCGATGAAGTTTGACCCTTGAAAACCCAATGGTAGGGCCCAAAATTTCAATAACTGATCCAAAACTTGAAAGATTTAGTTGAAAGATAATTAAAGAAACAAGAACAACACAGATCAAATAATGCTATCTCTGAGAAGAGATGTTTTATTGATCAAATTTGTAGACCCAAACATATGGCTATCTCTGAGAAGAGATGTCTCATTTCCATTTCAGGTTAATATTAATTTATACATGTTTTGAAGGTGGGAGGAGAATTTTTAAGGTCACCAATCTCAAGGGAGATCGAGTGGTTCGAATTCCATGATTTTCAACAATACAGAATTCAAGGAATTACTATTTTTAGAAACTTACTATTTTTAGACTGCACTACTAAAATTGAAATTTAGGGCCCTTACATTAGGTTTTTTGGGGTCAAAATTCATTGAACAGATCTCAATGCCATGTCATGATGTTCCCCTCATTATTAGCTTTCCAACGGTTCAAACGGTGAGTCAATTGGAGCTACGGTGTAAAAGTTATGGCTCTTGGAAGTTTTGTCATCAATTGGGGTGGACCCGTCACTCGAATTGTTGCCTACATTGTTGCCCAGATCATTCCTCCCTCCTTGAGAAGCAATGTTCCCCATTGCATCAAGATTTTTCATCAAGTGTGGCAATTGTATTTTGATTTGATTTTTGATGCATACTTGAAATGGACTGTGCTTTATGGAACTGTGCAGGGCTCGATTGTTCACCATTTCTATTTAACCATCAATCTGTGGATGAAAGGCTATGAAATTATTTATCTTGTTATCTATTTTCTTCTATTGTTATGTCATTTGTGTAGTTAAGGATAAAACATTTGCCCTTTTGGATTCTTGTGGCTTGACCACCATGAGAACAAATTTCTTGGCAATAATCAGAGAGACAAATGTAGAGGGTGGTACCTCTAGTACCCTATAGCACTGTGTTCCAAGAGAGTGAGAAACACAAGGTTCTCAAATATTGTGGTGGACTACAATTGTACATATGGGGAGAAATGGAACTCTTCAATTTGGAAACCCTTGGTGAGGCGTACAAGTTCACAGTAAAGATTGAACATAAGCATGGAAGAATGAATACGAAGAGTCAACATTCAAAATGGAAAAGTGATAAAGAAGGTTAAACATGAGGCCAAAATTGGAAGCAAAAGGAAGGAAAGACTGGGAAGTGGTGTGATTATCACAAATCTAAAACTCACTCCAAAGAAGAATGTCGAGCCATCAAGTCCCTACTTTTTGAGTCACAATCCTCAACATCCACTGCTTTACCTCATACAGACCCTACAGTTGAAGAGATTGAAGAAGAGATTATAGATTCTAATCCTAAATCCATTTTTGCTTCATCACAGACCCACGAGGAGAGGCTAGATGACAAGGAAAGGTTGTTTCACTCTAAACTATGGGTGAAAGGTAAGCCTCTGCATTTCATTCTTGATAGTGGAAGTCAAAAAAATTTAATCTCTGCTAATGTTTTGAAAAGCCTAAATCTATCCATGAAGCCTCACCCAAAGCCATACAGTATTATATGGTTGAGTCTAGGGAGAAACCTTTGTGTCACCCACCAATGTCTTCTCTCATATGCGATAAAACCTTTCCAAGATGAGGTCTTATTTGATGTGGTCAATCTAGATGTTTGTGATATACTCTTTGGTCAGCCATTCATGTATGATTGACATGGCATCTATGAATCAAGAACTTGAAGGATCACTCTCACTCTTGGAACATGGCGCTACAAGGTACTAGAGGTACCACCTTCTACATCTGTCTCTCTGATTAGTGCCAAGAAAATTGTTCTCATGGTGATCAAGCCACAAGAATCTAAAAGGGCCAATGTTGCTACCCTAACTACACAAATGACACAATAACATAAGAAAATAGATAACAAGTTGAAGAAGTTCATAGCCTTTCATCCATAGACTGATGGTCAGACAGAAATGGTGAACAATCGAGCCCTGCACAATTCCATAAAGCATAGTCCATTTCAAGTATGCATCGAGAATCAAATCAAAATACAATTGCCACACTTGATGAAAAATATTGATGCAATGGGGACCATTGCTTCTCAAGGAGGGAGGAATGATCCGGGCAATAATTCAAGTAACAATTCGAGTGATGAGTCCACCCTAATTGATGACGAAACTTCTGGGAGCCATAACTTTTGCATTGTAGCTCCAATTGACTCACCATTTGAACCATTGGAAAGCTAATAATGAGGGGAACATCATGAGATGGCATTGAGATTTGATTGATTAATTTTGACCCCATAAAACCCAATGGAAGGGCCCTAAATTTCAATTTTAGTAGTGCAGTCTAAAAATGGTAAGTTTCTAAAAATAGTAATTCCTCAAATTCTGTATTGTTGTAAATCATGGAATTTGAACCACTCGATCTCCATTGAGATTGGTGACCTTCCACATCCTCCTCCCACCTTCAAAACATGTATAAATTAATATGTAACTTGAAATGGAAATGAGACATCTCTTCTTAGAGATAGGCATATGTTTGGGTCTGCAAATTTGATCAATAAAACATCTCTTCTCAGAGATAGCATTATTTGAACCGTGTTTTCTTGTTTCTTTAATTATCTTTCAACCAAATCTTTCAAGTTTTGGATCACATACCTGCTAATATTGAGGACTTATTTTTTTTTAAAATATTTTCAAATCCAACATAAATAAAGGATCATCTTTTAGAGATGATATAAACTCCCCCTATCACTATTCATACCACTTATTCTCAGGACTACCTCAAGCCTACTCATTAACAACACTCTTCTCTGACCTTGTACTATTATATGAATAGGAAATGAATAATATGAAACAAAATGGGAGTGATAATACCTTAATAACATTTAGAGGGACTCCCCCTAGGTCAATTGACCTTATACTCCCCTTGAGCACCTTCAAACCATCTCTAATCATGATAAAATTTCATGCTTGCCTTTAAATTTTCTCTCACAAGTCAACTTCATGATCACCAATAGATGTTCAATCCACTTTTAAAACATGAAATATGTTCAAAATAGATTTAAAAACTCATATGAGAACAATAATTCCTTGTTATTTTGGATAAAATGACCACAAATCTCATTTCTTTATACTAGCCTTGCCTAAAGACCCAGTAACCCTACCTGAACCTTGCAGAGCCCATAACTTTATATATATGCACTTTCATGGCTTGAAATTTAATATCTAGAGTAAACTCATATTCCCCCTCATGCATGAAAATAATGATAATATAAATCTTCATTTACACCAATCTCATTTAGAAATTGACTTATTAATTAACCCTCCATTTGCACAAAATTTCATCCATATAAAAAATTACACACTTCTATATGACTATAAAAAATGTTTTGAGCACATTTTTGGCCATTTTAATGTATTAATTATCCCCAGGTATCAAATCCTTTGGTAAGGTTACCAACTCACATGGTGCAAAATCTAGGGCATAAAAAAAACTATGGTCAAATTACCACCTTTCTATCAATGCAAGTTCCCAAAAATTCTCTCACACCAGTAGGTAATTAATACAAACTTATAGATCAAATATTAAGGTTATAATCCTTTGGGAACTCATATAACCATGAAATGGTTTTTGACCTTCTAGCCCTTATGCACAAACTGTCATACCCAAGAGCCTTAAAAAATATTTAACTTAACTTCAAAAGATACTGAAACCTTAAAACCACTTGGAGCACACTTGAATGAGGTAAACACACATTTATATGCCATAAAGTCATCTTGACCACTCACCAATCTTCATTTGACACCTTGAACCAGTCATTCTTTGCATACAGACCCTGTGTATACCCCCGTCACTATGGTAAAACTCCTTAGAATGATCATGGAAGCCTTATGACAACTCCTCAACTCCTTTTTCATATAGACATATTAATTCCAATTGGCCTCTACCCTTTATTATCTTGAAATACCCCAAAAGCATAATTTTTTCAAGATGAGTTCATATTAGGTAGTGAATACTAAGAAGAATGGCCAAACAGAACAAATGATCATTAGAGATGCTTGTGACCAATATAATAAATGAAACCACATGGAATAAATTTGAAAAATTCCTCTCTACACACCATATCAACCTTACTTTCATACTTCATGATTTGACCTATCAACACAAGCATCAAAAATTGACTAAAAACAAGCTTTTAGGACTAACATCCCTAAATAGAACTCTTGAAGTTTTTCATCATAAACCTATGTATAAAATTTATGAACTTGTTACTCTCCTTCAACCAATTACATTTTAATGATTTATAGATAAGTATATGAATCCCAATCTTTGTCTTAGATATTCAAATGTTACTTGTGTCAATGGTTTGGTTATAATATCTACAAGTTGTTCTTTTGTAGGCACATATTCCAACTTAACACTTTGATTGATTACTTGTTATCTCAAAAAATGATATTTTATAGGAATGTGATTATTTTTTTAGTGAATAACATTATTTATAGAGATACAAATTGCACTAGTATTATCATAATATATTGGACAAGATCCATTTTGTCTTACCTTATAGTATTCTAGGGTTTACTTCATCCATATTACCTAAATATAATAAAAAAACAACTGTATACCTAACTTATACAATTGATAGGGACATATAGGCTTATTTATTGCTTAGCCAAGACAACAAGGATACACCCATGAAGAAAACATCACCACTAGTGCTCCTTCTATCATCCACACATCCTGCCCAATCTATATTAGTGTATGTCTTTAGAGTCAATTCTTTGCTCCTAAGGTACCATAAAACATATTCTATGGTGATCTTGAGTACCTCAAGATTATTTTTACTACTTTCAAGTGAGATTCTCTAGGATCAACTTGAAATCTACTTACAAGGCCTACGACCTGCATGATGTTAGGCCTAAAAGTAGTAAAGTAGAAAAGACTTCCAATCATGGATCTATACAAGGTTTGATCAACCTTTGGTGAGTCATCTTGTTTACTTAACTTTCATTCTATGATAATTTTATTACTCATTGGATTAAAATCCAACATGTCAAACTTCCTTAGCATATCCTTGATGTATTTTTCATGTGAAATGAATATCACTACATCAGGTTGGTTAATCTGCAATCCAAAGAAGAAAAAAAGTTCTCCCAACATTAACATTTCAAAATCAATCTTCATAGCATCTAAAAACTCTCTACTCATGTTATCTTTGTCATATCCAAAAAATATGTCATCAACATAGTCTACCACTAGTAATTGATGAGTGCCATATGTCTTAATGTACAAATTACTATCAACTACTCTTTTTTCAAAACCTTGGCTCAATAGATACCTATTTAATATGTCATACCAAGCTCTAGGATCTTATTGAAGGCCATATAAATCCTTATTTAGTTTACAAACACCATCTTGATTACTTTTCATGGAAAAACCTTCATGTAGCTCAATATAGACTTCTTCATTTAAGTTTCCATTCAAGAATGTAAATTTCACATCCATTTGGTAAACTTTCAAACCTTTTAAGCTTGCGTATGATAAGAAGAGTCTAATTACTTCCATTATTTCCATAGGAGCAAATGTCTCATCAAAATCTATTCCTGCAACTTGAGCATATCCCTTACACACAAGTCTAGCCTTATTTATTGTGACCTCTCCTTTTTCATTCATCTTATTTTTGAATACCCACTTAGTTCCTATTACATTTTTGTCTTTTGTCTTAAGTACCAAATCCCATGTTTCATTATTTACTATTTGATCAAGTTATTCATCCATTGCATGTATCTAATTTTCATCTTTTATAGCTTCTAAGAAATTTTTAGGTTCAATCTTGGATAATAGAGATGTGTCTTATTAATTTTTATTGATCAACATTTTCCTTCTAGTCTAAAAACTAGCATTCACATCTCTAATGACTTGGGAAACTAGATGATCCTTCTATATTCTTCTATATGGAGCTCTAGTGTCTTATCTTACCTCTTCCTCTTCATCATTTGAGTGATCAAGTATGTCTTCATTATTTGAAATAGGGTTCTCAGTAGTGTAATTTATCTACAAGTTAGGCTTCTTCATTTCACTTACCTATTGAACTCTTACATTATAACTTTCAACAACCTTGTGGAGTCTCTTATTGAAACATATATAAGTAAAACTTATGGAGGAATAACCCAAGAAGATGACCTCATTAGACTGTGAGTCAAATTTACCAAGATTTTCTTCATCCCTCTTGATAAAACACTTGTTCCCAAACACTAAAAAATGTTTCACATTAGGTACCCTATTCTTCCATAGCTCATATGGAGTCTTATCATCATTTACTCTAACTTGGAACCTATTTAAGATGTAGATTGATTTATTAGCAACCTCTTACCAAAAACTATATGATAGTTTGGAATCTTGAAGCATGGTTCTACTCATCTCTTAAACAATTTTGTTTTTCCTCTCAACTACCCCATCATGTTGGGGTGTCCTAGTAGTAGAATATTGTCTTCTAATACCTTATTCCTCACAAAAATTATCAAACTCATAAGACCAAAATTATTCTCCTTGGTTTGATCTCATACACTTGATTTTTTTTCCTTTTTCTCATTTTTAAGATATTTGAATGCTTTAAACTTTACAAAATCTTATGATTTATATTTAAGAATTATATCCAAGTCATTCTAGTAAAGTCATCAATTAATAACATGAAATAAGTATTAGCTTGAATACCTTGAATTCTTATGGGTCTACATATATCAATGTAGATAAATTCCATTGGTATTATTGGCCATATTTGGCCCACATACCAAGCATGTTCCTAGTTGCTAAACATCTTGAAGCAGTGTTCTTGATTGATCAAATGGTTGAACAAGGTCTAGATGGAATGAGTGGTCTAGAGAGACCATGAATCTCAAAGGCTTTAAAATCACTTTTAGTTCACTTGAAATATAATTTTTCAATTCTAAAATCTGGTCCAAAGTTTTAGAGACCCTATAGAATGCTCTGGATAATCGTGGATGCTCATGGTATCCATCTAGTCCACTCATCATCCAAAACTTGTCCAACCATTTGGCTACGGTGTCAAAAAAAGCTAAAGAAGACATATTCATGGCACTAGTTCTCACATGTTTGTATGAGTCAAGAAGAAACAATCACATGGGTTTGTTCATTTTGGAGCCTAGTACATATGTGCTAAATCTTAGCTCATGCACTATAACAAAATGAAAGATATGTATAGGCAAAGTTGGCTTCAAATGTAGAATTTAATAAGTTTCCATACTTAGCCATTTTTGGTTAGACAATCATTAAGATGTCATGTAGGGGCACATGAACCAATTAACTTCAACATTTGATAGATGCATATGAAAATATTGAATTGATAGTGGATCAAAAGTGTTTGTTCCCTTTAACTTTAAGACCATTCTCTACAAATTTGGTGCCTCTACAATCTTCATTCTTCTAGATATAAAATTTCAAAGTTGGTCAAAAATGGTAGACATTCGTGAAAATGCCAATTTCAAGCTCTAAGAAATAGATATTGGAATTCAAATGGTGGACCCAATAAAATTGAATGGTGCATGTTTCATCATGCCAAAGAGATCTATGGTGAGGTGAAGGTCAAGTTGTTAATAAATTCTAGGAACCAATGAGAGATTGAGTTCAAGGTGGTGGGTTAAAAATGATCTATGGCCCACATTTAATTGGATCTCAATATTCAATAAAGTGAAATAGAGTTAAAGGGTCAGTGACTTGGGTTGATTACCTACTGCCAATAAAAAAGAGGTGAGTCAAGATGTTTCGACAAAATTTTATAAAACATGAACAAACCTGTATTGACAAGCAAATAAAAGAGCCTAAACTCAAGTCTAACCATATTTGGTAAAATAAGTCAAAGAAATAAGCTTGATGTAGACTTAGCTAAAGAACTAACATTTAACAAAGTGTCACCCATATGTAAAACTATAGGAAAACCAATATCCTTAGATTGGTTTACACATATAGTTATCTTAATATAGGATCCAAGGTACAAGAATAAATATGTGATTGGTGAGGAGATCATCCCAAGTTAGGCCCTAAACAAACCACCATTCAAGATAGGTATGATTTATCCTTGATAGGTACAAATATTTTATCTTCTTGACGAGATCTAGCAAAAGACCAACAAATCAGAACCTAGGGTTTTAGAAAGCAATTAGAGCATTTACTTCCATCTAGATCATGAATTACCACTTTGGAAAACTCTTATCTTCTTATGAAGATTGCTCAAAATAGAATGATTTGGAGGCTATCTGGGAAAATCACAAATATCTTATTCATAATGACCTATTCTGATTGGACCAAAAGCTTGGTGAAATGTCTCTTGGAGTTGACAACTCATTATGATCATGAACAACTTGATTTCTCTCTCCTCTTCTCCCTTCTCATATATGAACCCTTTCTCTTCATTTTGAAAGCATCTCTTAGGGAATTCAGATTAAAGACTTTCTTTTTGAGAGATGGGACATTCCTTGAGATACTGTAAAGTATACTTAGATTGATTAGGCTTGACCATGTCAAGTATTTGTAAGAAATACCTCTTAATGCCATAGGATCTTCTTTCCCTATTTTTTGCCTTAAATATTTGTTTGAATAGTTATGCACTATAGAATTATGTGAAGAAAAATATTCCTCATTCATGATCCTTATTTTCTAAATTTGTTTAGAGAATTTTCATTGCTATTTTTAGGTCTAGTTTAGGTTTTTGCTCTGAACCTCTCCTATGAAATACTTATGTAAACTAGCTTGATCTTAAGGTTGTGTAAGATACTATTGTCATTTGTTGAACTAGTGTGGGTTTAAGATTATGGGAGTTCTCTTTTAAGTTTGGTGTATCACCCTATTAATTTCCTTAGGATACCTTAATCTCTTTCTAACTCTTTTCCCATGAAGCATTAGGCTTAGTTTTAGTTTTACTTGAGCATCAAAGAGGAAGCCAACCTACTCCAGAGGTTCAACCCCAACATAGGTGACCCATATCTTGGGGTTATTTCCATTATTCAACCAAGTTTTGAGAAAAGCATCCTGAATAATCTCCTTACTTAGTTTAGGGTCTAATTCTAGCTGATAATAGTTTTTGGCACACCCGGTGGGACTAAGGTCCAAAGCAGGTGAATAGTTTTGGTGTTCTCTTCATCTAATTAGCCTTTAGAGGCACATCTAAAAACATCAATGGTGACGCCAATATTTTAATTGGTTACAACAATCTAGGTAACCCTTCAAGCAAACTTTACTTACATATGATCTCCTTTTATGAGTATCCATGACTAGATTTAGGGTAGATTTCTAAACTCATCTAGTTGGTGAGCCTCATCACCAACCAAATGGATCATACCAGCCATCTAATCATCCTTATTAGCTCCATAATGAAAATATATATCCTTCATATGAACCTACTTACCCCTCTAGCCAACCTTCTACTATCACATCCTTACTGGCACTTAAACCAAATATGCTGATATTAGAAGTGATGAGAAAATGGGATCAAGAGCTTGATGTAATCCCTTCTCATGTCATAAAGAGGATGAGGAAGTTAGTTGAAAGGATAAAAAGTAAGTGGATGGCTATTAGAGAAGAATTTCAGTACTATGATATCAATGATGATTTGTATGAGATGAAGACCTTGATCCAATGGTGGATAGATAGATTAGTAAAATGGGAAGAGTAGGAGAAATAGTTTAAGCAATCTCAACCTACCATCCCACCCTCCCTTCAAAAAGAGATTATTTTGAGAAAATAAAATGAAGAGGAAGAGAATTAGGAGGATTTATGTCAGTAATTATACCATGATTGCATGGAAGAAATGAACCTAATTAGTAATCACATCACCCTCCACCATATGAAGGCAAAGCAGTCTTGACTGACCAAGTTGAGATATCAAAAGAAGACTTATAGCTTCATAATGGTGACCAAAGGATTATCATACTTTCTTCTAAATAAGTTCTAATTGAGCTATAGTTTCATAAGGACACACCTTTATAAGCAATTATTTTCTCAAGAGATGACATGTTTGAGCTTTTCAAGCATGGTTATTAACTCCTCTCTTCAACTATAGACATATTTCCACCTTTGGAGAAGGAAGTGAGATCAAATGACCTCAAGCAGGCATAATGTTAGACTCATCTCTCTTAGAGGTCAGCTTTGTAGATGTGTTAAAGGAGATGGATCAAGCTGATCCATATGTTTATGATAAATAGTGCATAAAAGGAAAATAATTAGAGATATTATTATAAAGAATGTAGATTTTGGAGCATGATGATTGGGTTTTGGGCCCATGCTTCCAACCAACATTATTAGAGTTAGTAATAGAAGAGTTTGTAGGGGTCCCTATAGTCTAAATTGGAGTAAACCTTGAAGAAATGGACTAATATGTCTACATTGGAGACATGGTTTTTCATTCTCATCCACTTGAGGGTATGCTAGAGGAATCATTAGCTAGGCATCTCAACTCACACATCATGTACTCTTAGAGGTAAGGTGTTTTCTAGATTAGTTCATCATAAGTAGAAGTAGGTGATGTCAAAACCTTTCCATTTGATCTAGGGGAAAACTACTTGTAAATTGTAAACCTTGTATATAGATTAGATTAGGTTTCATGATTTTATCTAAGTGTTTGTGTGCATATTTGTTTAGTAGGTTAGTTTTTTTCTTTCCTATATTTGCCTACATGTATTATACTTTGTTGTTTTATTTTTGTCCTTGTATTTCAAGAGGAAATTATAGAAATTACATCTTCTTCATGATCATCTCAATTTCAAGAGTGACTCCATGCCCAATAGACTAGACAAGGTAAAATGAACTAGGTTCTCAAGCATATCATGCATGCTTCCCTATGATTTACCAAAGATGTTGGCCATATTTGGTCCACATACCAAGCATATGCCCAATTTCTAAAGATCGTGAGGTAGTGTTCCTAATTGATCAAATGGTTAAACAAGGTCTAGATGGAATGAGTGGACCAGAGAGACCATGAAGCTCATAGGATTTCAAATCACTTTTGGTTCACTTGAAATACAATTTTTCAATTCTAAATACTGGTCCAAAGTTTCAATAACCCTATGGAGTGCTCTAGATAAGCATGGAAGATTGTGGTATCGATCTGGTCCACTCACCATCTAGAACTTGTCCACACATTTGGCTACATTGTCAAAAAAGCTGAAGAAGACATATTCATGGCATTAGATCTTGCATGTATGGATGAGTCAAGAAGAAAAAATCACATGGGTCTTTTCATTTTGGAGCCTAGTCCATATGCACCAAGTCTTAACTCATGTGATATAGTGCAATGAAATATATTCATAGGCAATGTGGGATCTTAATGTAAAATTTTCCAAGTTTCCATACTTAGCCATTTTTGGCCAGACCATCATCAATATGTCATAAAGGGGCACATGAACCAACTGAATTCAACATTTGACAGATGCATGTGAAAAAATCAAATGGATAGAGGATTAAAAGGGTTTTCTCCCTTTAGCTTTAAGACCATTCTCTACAAATTTAGAGCCTCTAAGTTTTTCATGCTTCCAGATATAAAATTATAAAGTTGGTCAAAAATGATAGATGTTCATGTAGACATCAATTTCAAGATCTAGGAAATAGCCATTAGAATTTAAATAGTGGGCCCAATCAAATTGAATGTGCATATTTCATCATGCCAAAGATATCTATGGTGAGGTACAAGTCAAGTGGCTAGAAAATCCTAGGAACCAATGAGAGATTGAGTTTAGGGTGGTGGGTCCCAAATGATCTACAATCCACATTTAATTAGATCTCAAGATCCAATAGAGAAAAATAGAGTCAAAGGGTTAGCGACCTGGGTTGATTACATATAGCCAATATCAAAGAGGTGAGTTAGGATGTTTTGATGAAAGTTGATAAAAATGAACAAACTTGACTTGAGAATAAAATAAAAGAGCCAAAAACCAAGTCCAACCCAAGTTGGTAGAAGAAGTAAAGGAAAGAAGCTCGATACAGACTCAGCTAAAAACTTGGCATTCAATAAAGTGTTACCCATATGTAAAACTAATGAAAAACCAATATACTTAGATTGGGTTTCATATATAGTTATCTCAGTCTAGGATTTAGTGTCAAGAACATATATGTGATTGATGAGGAGATCATTCCAAGTCATCCCCTTGATAAACTATCATTAAAGATAGGCATGATGTATACTTGGTAGGTATAAATTTTTTATCTTCTTAATGATATTTAGAAAAATATCAACAAATAAAAACCTAGGGATTTGTAAAGTAGTTGGAGCATTTACTTCCAATCAGATCATGACTTGCCACTTTTGGCAAACTCTTGTCTTCTTGTGCAGTTTGCTCAAAATAAAATGATTTAGAGGCTATTTGGGTAAATCAAAAATATATTATTCATAATGACATGTTATAATTAGACCAAAAGCCTAGTAAAATGTCTCTTGGAGCTGACAACTCATTATGATCATGAACAACATGATTTTCCTCTCCCCTTTCCCCTTATCCTATATGAACCCTTTCTCTTCATTTGAAAATCATATCTCAGGGACTTTATATTAGAGACTTTATTTTTAAGAGATGAGACATTTATTGAAATACTATAAAGTATACTCAACTTGATTAGGCTTAACCCTATTAAGTATTTGTAAGAACTACCTATTAATGCAATAAGACTTTCTTTGCCTATCTTTTGCCTTGAATCTTTGTTTGACTAGTTGTGTACTGTGGCACTATGTGAAGGAAAATATTCCTCATTCATGGTCCTTATTTTCTAAATTTTTTTAGAGGATTTTAATTTCTATTTATAGGTCTAGGTTATTGTTCTACTCTGAACCTCTCATATGAAATACTTATGTAAACTAGCTTGATCTTAAGGTTGTGCAAGTTAGTACTATCCTTTGCTGATCTAGTGTGGGATTAAGCTCATGGGAGTTCTATTTTAAGTTTGGTATGTCACCCTATTAATTTACTTATGATCCCTTACTCTCTTTATAAATATTTTCTTATGAAGCATTAGTCTTAGTTTTAGTTTTAGGTGAGCATCAAACAGGAAGCTGGCCTACTCTAAAGGTTCAACCCCAACATAGATGACCCACATCCTAGGGTTGTTCAAATTATTTGACAAGGGTTTGATTAAGGAGGCCTAAAAAATCTCCTTACCTAGCTTAGGTTGTAATTCTATCTGATAACAAGTACTATGGTGGAATTTTCCTTAGAGTTTTAGCTTCTCTTAGTTTATTTTCCACGAAGGCATGCCTTGCAAAGAGTATGAGGAATCTCAATGATTTTAGGCATATGAATTACTAATCCTTTTGAATGGATCCTTACCAAGTTATCAAAATTTAGATGTCCAAGTCTTCTATGCCAAAGCCAAATTTACTCTAATTGATTCATGAAGTAGTCCTCTCTATTGGATTCATGGAACACATACAAGTTATTGTCTACCTTGTGAATGTTTACAACAAATTTTCTATAATTAGATCTTATCACTTCACACCCTTTGTCATGAAAATTTAGAACATTTCCTTACACATTTGGTTAAAACTTAGAAGATTTTGTTTCAAACCTTCTACACATATAACATTTTTAGTTTTAGTGTGACCATTATCAAAACTAATAGAACCTTTTCCAACTATGTTAGCAGAATTATTGTCACTAAATCTTACTAAACCTAAATTGTGTTTCTTGAGAGAGATAAACTTACTCTTGTCTCTTGTCATATGAATTGAGTATCCACTATCTATGTGCCATTTATTTTTTCATCCTCTTGAGTATGTAAGGAAGTTTGAACAAACATTGACTCTTCCTTTAGCACACTATCTAAATCCTACTTGCTCTTTTCTTCAATTTTGGATTTATCATCATTGAACCATTTGATGGTGTTAATTACTTGAATGTCTTTTTTATAGTAGGCACTCTTTTAGTATTTGGCTATATGTCCCTATTGATTGTAGTTATAACATAGAGCCTAATTTTTATCCTTGAAGAAAAAGTATAGTTTCTATATCTATGACCATATTGATTATAAGTGTAATAGTACCCATTCAATACATGACTATATTTTTTTATGTTATTCATCCCTTTTACTTGACCATAAATAACACAAGACTTTTCATATATAAGTTCTTTGGTAGAGATAGACTTATGTTTGTCCTTAGATAAAAGTACATATATATATGTCATAACTTTATCTTCCCAATGATCTATTCTTTGATTAAAACCTTTATCCATCATATCCCACAAATTATTAATTGGTGTTTCTAATCTACCAATTTATGTCTTCATACTATTATGCTTTTATTAATCTCATAACATATAGAAGAATTAAGATCTAAATTTTTACTTCCTTTCTAGTTCTTCAATCTTTCATTTTCTTCCTTTAGACATTTCATCTCTGATAAGGCACATACTAGTTCACCTTGAAGATATGTCTCAGCTTCATTGTCATCCCTAAGATCACCTTCAAGTGTTTAAAATTGAAAATAAGGTGTGGGTATGATACCAATTATTAGAGGTATAATCACTAAGTGGGGGGGTGAATTAATGATGTAATCAATTCAAATCCAATTCTAAAACCCTTCAAAATCTCAATAATTTAATAAAAAACATTCATGAAGCATGTAAACCATTCACAAAGAAAGCTATGCAAGATCAATGACACATAACACATGATTTATGTGAAAAAAACTCATGGGGAATAAAACCCACTTTTAATCCTACAAACACATGGACTATAGTCCTATAAGAGATCACAAATAATAGACCTTTAGTGAAGTACCCACTTCATAAGGAACACCCACCCCTAAGCATGAACAAGCACCAACTTGTCCTAGATGTTAAGCACCAACACAACACCTCTAATATCAATAGCTTGAGAACAATAATTACATTTCAATCTAATGGAAAAAATGTATAATACTTCCCTTCAATCCTTTAGACTCTCTCAAGCCTTCACATATAATAAATGCATCCAAAAACACCCTTTTAGATCACTCTAAACTTATTCACTCATGTTCAATCTTCAACCCTACAAGGATACTACTATAAAATCAAAAATATGACCTATAGGTCATACACACAATACTCAACCTACTCTTCTCTTTATTCCACCCACCAAGCACACTCGCACTTCACTCTTCTTTGGACCACAACTCTAGAAACCATCACCTTTGATTTTTTTCTTTATAGAGTATACTTATTCATTACATTCTTGATTGGCCATAAGAATTTCCTTAACTCTTAAATCTTCCATCCCACTAAGAAATAAATCAATACCACCTCAATATGTTGACCATAGCATCCACATATCACCCTTAAGAAGCTACTCCTTTCAATTAGGCCTTAGTAGGCCTTTTAGGTCTTATGGAGACCTATTCACACTTTTAGTACTTCACCAAGCCAAAATAGGAACACAAGTCCCATTCAAAGAATATATGTCCATTCCAAATGACCCCTAAGACACCCTCAAGTTATTACATTCATCCATACTCAACTTTGCGTATACAAAACCTATCAAACATTTGCCTTGTACACTAACACATCATGAACAAATCAAAAGTCAACTTGTAAGAAATTGTTCATACTGAATATGGATTGGTCAAACATCCAAAATCCATAAAAATTATCCTCATGGAGTACACAATATTCTCTAATAGATAATTCACCTTGAAACATCCAAACACCATCAATAAAAAATCAAACATCTTTCCTGGGTCATTTACAGAAGAAGGTCAAACCCTCAGTCAACTTTGGACTACAATATATGTAGGTGTACAACCAGTCAAACCTCTAAATTATTTTTCCTAGATTGAAATTGAAATTATATACCACTTTTATTTTTATACCACCATAAAATTTGTCAAAAATAAAAAGTTATATCCAAAATAATGAGGACTATATTTCCTTTGTAAATTCAAATATTTGAACTCCAACAGTCACTTTTTAATGTAAAGTTGGCTAAGTATGGAAAACATAGAAATATGCTTGGGATACCAACTTTGCACTTCCATAAATTTTTATAAACACTATTTCAAGACCTAAAATTTAAAACACATGATATAGGC
Organism: Torreya grandis; assembly: GCA_037957365.1. Classification (NCBI taxonomy): domain Eukaryota; kingdom Viridiplantae; phylum Streptophyta; class Pinopsida; order Cupressales; family Taxaceae; genus Torreya; species Torreya grandis. The sequence goes on along the minus strand of JARHVA010005683.1, from coordinate 637,049 downwards.
ACAAACCTTAAATACCCATGTGACCAGTTTCTTTTAACACTTTCACATGTGTGAATGATGACTTCATCAATCTGCTCACTTAGCCTAATTTTCCAAAAGACCAACTAGGCCTCAATGACCACAAAGATGACCAAATAAAAACCTTACACTTCCAAAATCACTCTAATCACTCTTAACACCCCATAAGGGCTCTTGCAACATGAGCACATCATCAACAACATCGATTAACCTACCTATCCAACCAAACACTGAAGATCCATGCATGACTACTGAAGCACACTTTGTCATTGACTAACTAGCAACATTGACACCTCATGAACACTCTTTTCCACCTCATGGAAATTTTTGGTCACCTTGAAGACATCAATGGAAAAAATTTAACATTCATATCAAGTGACCTCTTAGTGTCCTCAATTCTTAGAACTTCCTTGAGGGGTTTTAATGCCTATGGTAGAAAATTCCACAATTGTATCGATGCTTATTTGATATCTACCCATATGGGAGTAGTTTTGAAAATGAGGTCATTACAGTCCATCTTTGTACTCCATGGGATAACTTTAAAGATTGACAATTGAACATTCTAAAAGGTTTTACTGATAGCCCTACATTGCATATTGGATTTTTTAAATAAAATCATAAAACCTCCTTTTTGAATCATCCAAAAAGAACTAATATACAAACCCAATTTTTAAACCCAATAAGAGTTGAGCCAGTTATAAAAAAAGTTCCTAGAAGGGAGATAATTCTTATTTAAACAAATTAAAAAATCCCTACATTTTTTAACTTGATTTCCTCCTGTTGTAGGTCAATTTCCAAGGAGGAATTTATAATAATAATCAATGTCTTATCAGGTCTAGGATGCTTACTGATTTGGTTTTCATCATGCTCCTACTCTCCATGCTCCTTACTAATTTCCATAAATTTACCTATTTTTGAGTGTTTAGCCACTTCTTCCTATATTAATATTTTACTAAATAGCTTTTTTGCCATACTAGATGCTTCCTCTTCCACCTAAGATGGGAAAGAACTATCACCCTTATGATTTTGAATATTATCACCCTTGTAGAATCACCTACATCATTAATACCACCATGATTCCCCTTTTCTTTGCACTCAAATCCATCAAATATTAGGGTTTTCATAAACCATTATAATTAATTCATGCCCCTTCCAAAACACCAAAGGTAATGGGATGGGTGACTAAGAAGGGATGTGCATGATAATGTTGGTAGTACAACTCAGTCCATAAAATATACTTAATACCGAGCACACGAAATGAAATAAAACAAAATAATAAATAAATAAGCAATTATGAGAAAATTAAAAATAAATGACCACCACTTACATTAAAGAGAAGAGAAATAATAAGCATAAAGGAAGTAAATGTAACCAACGTAAGCCGCTTAGAGAAAGCATGAAGCACCATTAATGGAGGATGACTCTTTGTCTCCCCTTTCCAGATTTCTAAGCTTCTCTCTCCAACATGGTATATTTTGAACAAATGTTAATAATCTATAGATCATGTGTAAGTGTGTGAGGATGTAACAAATAGAATATATGGCCATTAGTGGCCATTCTATGATGAATATGGGCTAGGGATATCAAATGCATGTTTTTAATGTATTTATGGTGTGATTGGTATGCAATTATTAAGTTTAGTAAATGAGGCTTTAAGTTGATAACAATTGATCAATTTTGTGAAAAATAAACTAAGATATAGACATAATATAAGTTTTAAGGACATTAGAATATTTTGTCACTATGTATCTATGATTTCATGGATATGTTATGAACATTTATAGTACAATGTGTATATAACATCCAAAAATCATGTAATATTGCTAGAAATCTTGATCTATGTGGAAGTTTGGAAAAATCATTTGACAAAATACCAAAACACTAGTACATACTTAGTATGTCACCTTATGGAGGGAAAAGGGGGGTGTGTTGGATAGGGTTTATGCTACCTTATTAAGGTATTAAAAAATATAAAAAACCATATGTATTCATATAGGGGCAATTTTTATTTATAAAATTTACCTGGGTATGTCATTAAATTAGGGGTAAATTATGGGTAGTAGTGTAAAAAAGGATACAAGGAAAAATGCAAAGAAGTGGTAAATTCATAAAATAATGGAGTCATAATCATGTTCTCACATATGTTTTTAAAATATTTTACAAAGTGTTTTCCACATGATTCATAGCTCTTTGATCATTTCTGAGAACTTGAAATTGAAATATGCATTAGAAAGCTCATGCCACAAGCATGTTTATAACCCCCTAAAGGAATGCTTGAAATAACCCTTTAGGGGAATTAAACCAAACATATTGAGGAAAAATTATAATTTTAAGGGCATTGAAAATATAAAATAAAAAAAATGTATAAAAATAAAAAAAATAAAAAAAACTTACATTTTTATATTTTATGAGTTTTAGGTCACATAATAACCTCTCTACTTCCTAGGAAATGCTTATGGCAAGACTTGATATTCCATGGTTAATTTTTGTGTTCCAAAAAAAAACATAAAACACAACTACAAAATATAAATAAAGAATGTCGATAAACAATAAAATGGGAGAACTTATTTCCCCAATGATGGATTGCACTTGAAAATTTGGCTGTAACAAAATAACTCTCTCATACTGATAGATATATCTAGCATTAAGTTGATATTATTAAAAAATATATTATCTAGGGGTTTTACCCCTTTAGTATTTAACCACTAAAAACCTTAATAAACCCATAACTAACTCATGGCTTAACCCTTCACTAACTCTAACAATTAAAATATAATATAATAAAATTAAAAGTATACTAAGCATAGACATATATTTTGTGTTTAGATACACAAAATTTCAAGCCCCTTAAGGGTCTTTGACCTTAAAAATGGTCAAAATCTAAAAGGTCAAAATTTTACATTATGAGAATGAAACTCAAGACTTATTATACCTACTACAAGAAATATTTGACCTTCATACTATATACCACTATTTGGCATAACACATGAAAGATAATGAGGATTTTTTATTTACTCCTAAGGCTTCACTTGCATTTTGGGCACATTTTTCAACATACATGCACTCTTTCATATTTACCTTCAAATTATCCATCGTAGCAGGATTTTTATAAAAACATTTATTCCCCCCTCCTCTCCTTGTCAATTTACATGTGTTCATGTAATTTTTAAATATTTTAAAAATTTCCTTATAATTTTTAGGATTGTTTTAGGCTCAAATGTTTGACTTTAAACTAAGAGGATTTATCCCCAAAAATTTAGGACCAAATCAAATATCACACATGAATCTTCTTTTTCTTATTCTTCCTTTTATTTATATTATCAGTGACATGCACTTCAAAAATATTTTAAATATCCTTCTTTGATGAACTCACTATCCCCAAGAACTGTCCTCTATTGAAAATGCTCACTAAGGTCATATGGTTCCAAGTATGGTTCAACCAAGACATTAAGAGCTGATAAATAATGAATATTATCCATAAATACGTTAAATTATATAAGTGGCATTGGAGAGAACATCAATAATGGATAACATTCATATAGAAAATAATTTTTCCATTGGCTTGTGATTTCCTTATATAGCTTTTTCTTCTTGGACAAACAATACATATTATCCATTGAAATATTCACCATAAACTAGAACTAAATAATATAGGATAAGTTTAGATATCATTTTTACCTATTTTAATTATACTTCACATGGAGATTCATCATAGACACGAGTAGATTTATAAAAATAAGACTAAAAAAACTTATCTTCACATAATTATAATATGTCTTCATACCGTTCATCACAAGCCTATTCTAAATAAAATCATGAATCTATTTATTTTTTATATTTATAAGTTACATATAAATGAGTGCTAAATTTAACACAGACTATCAAATGCATTTAAAATTTATTTTTAACTTTTCTTTCCTAACAATGTTTTATTGTGACTTTTTAATTTTTTTCAATATTATGATAGGCTAAGGTATTTTAAGATTAAAAAATGAATATTCAGACCTTATTGATCTTTAAATACTTAAAAATAATAATGGAAAAAAATTTAAAATCTTACCTAATTTACTTCAAAAAATTGTACCTTTTTCTGCCTTGTCGATACTAAATCAACTCTGATACCATTTTATACTTTTCAAATAACAACAAAAAATAGAAATATAAAATACAGATAAATTTTTTGATAGACATAAAAATGGGAGCACTTGCTTCTCCATGAGTAGATTACACATAAAACATATAACTGTAAAAAAAAGCTCTCATACAATGGTGAGTATCTCTTGAATTACAATAATATTTTTAAAAATATATATTCTTTAGGGGTTTCCCCCTTTTTTATTCAACAATTGGAAACCATAATTAACCCATAGATAACTCATGGCTTAACCTTTCACTATATTTAGACACATAAATATAATAAAATTAATGCTAAACTAAGCACATAGATATATGTTACATTTAGGTACACAATATATTTACTTAATATTATATTTTTAAATTGTTCATTTACTATATAAAAAATATATAAATAAATTGTCATCTAAATGTTAAAAATAGAGAAAAGAGTCTTGTAGCCTCACATCTCTTCTTAAATATTTAGACACTATTTGTGTGTAGTGAAATATTGTGTTAGCATTATGTCTAGTTTCTTGATTCATCTCATTATTTTTGTAACACTTTTAATTTAATGTGTCATCCACCAAATTTCCAATTAAAATATAAATGAGAAGTATTAGATGAAATCATTTTATTATTTTTATGTTCCATATAATGAGGTAATTGTATAGGAACATATCGAGACATACGATGCTTTGGATCAACTTGTCTCTCAAAGTTATTTAAGATGGAAAAAAGTGAAAGTAACATCCTTTATAATATTTTCTTGATTAATCCCTTGAAAATAAAAGGCAAGATATAGTTTCACCATTAGATAGTATTTTTAATTAGATCAAAAATAAATTACCCACCTCATCATAAAAAAATCCTTCAGAGCTCTAAAAACCATTAAGGTACAAGTGAATTTTGGTATTCCACTTTGGGAAAGAAAAAAAAGCTACATGTGAATTAAAAAATAGACTCATATATATTTGTAAATATTTTTTATTATTACTAAAAAGACAATGGTTATAATTTGAAAAGATAATTACATATTAAAAAATGGTGGGGATTACATTTTATCTTAATGAAAATACTTGTGAGTTATCATTCAATCATAAGGATGTCCCTATTAAAACTTGGGTATAATTTGTAAATACAATCATAGAAGAGTACTAACTAGTGAATAATTAAAAAATTTCATAAATTAAATTAGTGTTAGGACCATATGGTGTAGGATTATTCTAACACATTTCATGCCCTATTATAAAATTTGGAACACATGATACTGAATATAAAAAAATCATAAATTTTGAAGTGGTTTATGATTTTATGTCTAAAAAAACATGGAGTTTTCAAATAGTATAAAATTGGGAGAGACCTATCATTACACTCTCAAGATTGAATAAATATTGAAATATAAGGTTAGAAAACAAACTATTCTTGGTAGTAAATTTAATAGTAAAAAACTTGACAAATAACCTTAGTCAAATCTTTTAAGCATGTGCACAAATTCCACTTTGTCTTCCTAAACCATTTCAAGCACAAGGTTAGTTTGTATTTTCCCTTTTATCTACGTTTCTCCTTGGTCCAAAGTTTATATGCTCATAGGAAAAAGGAAACGCACCCTATCCATCATGAAGGCCTTATTCTGTTAATCGAAGGCTACTGTAAGAATAATGCTATGGTTAAGCACCCTATACAGGGGAAAAACAAGGAGTCAGGGAACAGAAAGAGTGAATGTGTTACTGAGAAAGGTAAAATCAAGCTCCCGAGTACTAAAAAGCAGATTGTAGAAGAAGATGTGGAGCGAGAGAGTATTGATAAACCCAGTGAGGAAAACTTGGAGGAAGAAGAAGGAACTGAAAGTCGGGCTACAAACTCTAATGAGGATGAAGAATGTCTCGAGAAGAATGAAAAAGATGATGTAAATACAGAGGAGTTTGCAAATAGAATTGAAGACACTGAGGAAAACCAGAAAGAGGCAGAGTCTGATTTTGTCCAGGATGACCCTGTTGAGGATCCAGGATCAAAGAACGAAAAGGAAACTACAGGGCAGGATGAAAATCAAGAAATGGAAATGGAAATTCAAAATGGAATTAAAGTGTGGGAACATAAGGGTCGAGAAGAAATCAATGAAGAAGACAGGAACAATCCTAATAAAAATTTTGAGGAATGGAGGGGGAAAAAACTGAATGATGAAACACATACACCAATGAACTGGGTTAATTGCAAAGCAGAGGCATCTTCTCAATTTGATTCTTGGATGTGCAGGGAGGTTATGAACCTCAAAAGGAAAGTGGAAACAATGGAAGATACCCTAAAAGAGGTATGGAACAAAATCAACAATATGGATAATCAGATAGGAGAGATCCCAGCCAAGCTCAAAGCCTATGAGAAATACCTCCGAGAACTAATTAAGGACAATAGAATGAAAATGGAGGTAGCTACGTCCAATATTTGTGCTGCTGCTGTCAATATTGGTAAAAGATCAAGTGAGGAGACTAAAGCTTTGGAGGGACCCAACAAAAGAATGAGACAAAGTACTAGAAAGAAGGTTACACAAAAAGGAGCAATGCTGGTGGAAACCACTACCCAGGATACTGTTTTGAAAGAAAATGAAACAATGAAAATGATATTGGAACTAGATGAATAATCTGGTTCCTCTTGTTGGTAAAGAATCTGGTCTAGCTCTTTGTTTTCTTGTTGTCTTCCTTTGTCTAGGGTGATGCCAGATCTCTATTTTTTTGGGTTGTGACCGGTTGTCTATCCGGTGGTTTCAGGTCCGTTTAAAACCTGTTTTTGCTACTTCCTTGTAGTAGTTTTAAGACTTTGTCTGTGTTTTGGTTGCTCTATCTTTTTTCTTTGTACTAGGGTTTTGGGGCCCCTTCAAAACCTACTTTTACCTTAATCTAAAACCTTAGTCGAATCTTGAATTGAAGAAATATTTACCAGATAAAAGCTAACAAAATTTTATAGGAATTTGATATGATACCTACACAAGATAGAAACACTAAAGTTAATTTTTTTTGTTAGAAATTTGTTATTGTCCAAGTTACAAACCTTTTCACTAAATCTATGATCTATTTCAAATTTGGGACCATCTTAAACAATGGCTCTGATCCACCACCTATTTTATAAAAGGGAAAGGAGATCATACATGCTGAAACCTACTACATTGTTTTTACCAAAATAGTGTAACCTTATAATAAAAAATATGTATAAAAACTTTTTTCAATCCCAAATATATATGAGGGGAACATATTTAAATTTCATCATGGAAAGTGGTAATCAAAAAAGCCTTAATTTATAAGGTTGAATCTTCCTGCAACAACTTGTAACCCTCAACCAAAAAAATTTGTTGGATAAAATAGAGTTGAGATATACATGTCAAAAAATAATTTTAAATCCCTAAATAATCAAATAATTTTTAGATGAATTTTTATGTGACATGACACCTTTATAAATTTTTTTTTTGTTCAACAAAATTTTTATATGAAAATGATATGTTGCCTATCAATATAGAGTATGTGTTATCACCAACATATTAGGAAATCCTCCTATGAAAATATATTTGATCACTAAAAATAATGTTTCAATCTTTGACCAACACTAATATGAAAATTTGCCTTCAACATCAATAAGCACAATATTCTCATGGAAGAGAATAAAAAAATAAAGGTTGAGACCTAATAGTTTCATAACAACCTCAATCTTGTCATGGAGTAAATCATAGAGTTTCAAAATAATCTTTATTACTTCAAAATCCTTGTTTCCAAGGGACTTATTTAATTATAGGTAATATGTAATTTGGATATGAAAACACTTTGTCAATAATTGGCTACCAAAGATGAAATGTTGATAAATTTTTAGATAAAATGCAAAGATTTACAGACATGTAATACTTTAATAAAGGATGTACAAAAAAATGAATATATGGTAAACCATTATAATTTTCAAAATTTTGATTGCTCACTAGATTCATTTATTTTTTTTAGAAAATACTGGAAAAGAATTGGTTCAAAGTTATTATAGAATATGGGATACAATAAAAATATGTAAAAGTAATTCAAAAACATATTGAAGCATAGATGAGTCCTAAGAAATTTTATCTTGGGTGTGATGGATAATATTTTTAATCCACCATGGGAAAATGTTGGGTTAATGGCACCCATGCTCTAAAATATTCATGATTAATAAATATATGTTTTAGATAAGCCACCCCACTAAAGTGGAAGGAAATCACTTATGGACTAAGAATTTATCTTGTTCATTAGAAATAATAACTAGGATAAATGGTTACCATCTCTTTACAAGGAAGGTGAATGGGAGAAGTGTTAGTTTGAAACAATATTTAAAAAAAATATTGAAATACTAATATATCTCTAGTATGTAAACTTTTTAATGTCATAACTCGATTTTTTCTTCAAATCTGAAACTAAATAGTGATATAAATACCATGAAATAAAATTATTTAAGTTCCCATTAGGAATGCTTATATAATAGCTTAATATAAACACACTAATCTTCTAGACCAAATTTTCACTATGAATGGATTTCTAGCCTATATCTTATAAATTTATCCAAGGACATGCTAATGTTGTAATATATATCCCAATTCTATTTTTATGTATCCAACTAAACATTTACATAGTATTTACATAATTATAAATGTATTTAATTCAATTGTATATAAAATATAAGTTACGTTAATTCATAAAATTAACAAAAAATATAATTTACATATGAAAAATTTAGATGATTTTTTTCAATTAATTTTATATTAATGAACCTAAACAAGATAAAACTTAAAGTAATTTATATTGTTTAAGATATGTATAAATTAAGAAAATATGAATGTACAAGTAGATGCTCAATTATACTTTACTATTTTTAGAAATAACCAAGAGGACTAGGGTACTTAGCATATTTCAAGTATATGTAGGTATAAGACTATGTTCAAGTAACAAGGAAGATAAAAACTAAGTCAAGAGTTGCTTAGAACTAGAAACCAACTATCTATACCTACCTATATAAATTTGGTAGAAACTAGAAACCTACATCAGCCATAGTCATTTTATCTCTACTAATAATGCCCTTGTAATGTGTATTTTATATTTTTAACACATATTAGTGTGCTAGATTATAAACCATTATTTTTTACAATATTATAATCTCACTATGTGCAATTCTATAACTCCATTTGATTCACTTCAAAACATTAGCCCCACATTTGGCACTAGGTTTTCTTGTAAAATGTAAATGAAATGTGGTTTGCTTTGATTCTACCACTCCTTACTAAGTGGTTTCACACTTCCAACATTTTCAATGCTCTGAATATGGATCAAAATGTATGTCAAGTTCTCACAGTTAGGTATATGTGTGTAATATTTATCCTTTATTATGAATGTAACATGTAATATAACTTTCAACACTTGACAATAGAAAAAATGACTTGATTTTGGGGTACTTCAGATTTGGATAGGGCATGTTCCTTATGATTGATTTATGATTTGGGAGATTCAGGGATGGTCCTCTCAATTTGAAAGTGGTTTCATATGAGTGATATATTATTATTAATAAGTTATATGTAGGTAATATTAGACTTATTATAAATAATTAGATGATTCTTTAGGTAGCTTATCATGCCAATGACATGAAAAACATATGGGTTAAATCATATAAATGATCTAAATTTCAAAAAAAATATTAAATGGAGTGTGGATAGATCTGGTGGAGGAGGATGGATTCAACAACCCAAAGCCATCTAGGTCTTACCTAGAGGTCTATGGGAAATAGGAACAATGATATGATGATCAAGAGATAGTCTGATTAGGATAATACATTTATTAGGTACATACTATGGAATTATTATTGGTGGTTGATGACAAATCCATAAGGTTAGGCCTATATAAATAAAATGGATAGGAGATAAGGGTGTGTAAGATCCATATATGTATGAAAAAATATTATATGGTAAATATAGGGCAATACTAACATTGTCAAGTGTATAATACCAAATTTTAGTGTTAAAAATTCCCATCTTTTATTCTAGTATTAAAAATGCTAATGTAAAAGGATAAACAAATGGCATACCCTAGTGTGTAACCACACTTTGAATTTAGGATAAGGATACAATTTTCCATCTTGATCCATGCAAACCTATAATAAACTTGTAATAATCAAAGTATATATATGATATGAAATCTAAAGTAAAATAGATGAATGAAAAAGGTGAAATTTAAAGAATAAGGAATGAATACACTTGTAAGTAGGAAAATTGTGCTTCCCTCTGAATCATTAGAGATTGGGGTGTTTTTTACCTAATGGATAATGTCATGGGTGGATATGTCCAAAGGTGAGTCCCATTAAACATATGGGTTGGGAAGATAAATTCTCTAAAGTTCATGAAGAAGGAGTAATACTAGGCCATTAAGTGATGTAAATCTCAACCACACTACTAATTTAATTGATATTGAACCTAAAGATGTAAGGTGGATATAAATACTAGGATAATATAAAAATAAAAATAAATTGACTTAACCATTGTATAAAAAATTTTAGGCTCAAAATGTTATCTTCAGTGCCTTCATTACCAACTTGAAAAATAGAAAAATATTGAAATAATGTGTGCAAGAATAGTTTTTATGCCCCAATATAATCTAAATGTACCAATTTGATATATAAGGTTATAAAAAAAATATACCACTTGCTCCAAAATTGATAAATATGATAAATTTTTACTCATGTACCTATAAAATGTTTGCATATGCCCCCAAATATACCTTAATTTATAAACATATGTCCCATAATTTAAACCAAAAAGAAATTTTAACACAATATGAACCCTATAAATCATGTAATTTTTCTTAAAATTTAAATTATATGTGTATGTAGGATTGAATATATATGACAATCCCACTAATATGCTCCCATTTTGAGATGAAGAATATGGATTGAAAATCACTCATCTCAAAAGAAATGATTTAAATCCATCATGTTATATAAAAATATGTAATCATTTGATAACATGTAGAGAATATGCCATCATAGCATGATGAGATCATTAAGGAATATATGAAACATGTATCCTAAGGCATAAAAGTTTCATGTCAATATATATATATATATATATATATATATATATATATATATATATATATATATATATATATATATATAGCATGTTGTAAAAACCATCACATATATATGAATTTAATAGTAAACTATGTAGGAATATCCATAATATAGATCATGGAATCACACACAATAATGAACATGTGATATGGATCACGACACCACAAGATCAGTTAAAAAATCCTATATTTATCCACATTTAGGCACACAATGTCATGGCCATGATGTAAAAAATAAAACCATGCATAATAGAATGCAATGCCACACAAAATAAGAGGAAATTATAGTACATTAAATTAATATTTAGTGTAAAAAGGGTAATAACCACCCATAATGAGAAATCAATGCTACACTATGAACATGAATGTCACTCAAGGCAAGAGCTGCATATAATGAAAAATTAAAGTCACATAAAGAAAGAGACTAAAAAATAAAGAGCCATACAATAGTAAACTCAATCAAGAAATATTACATAATAATGTGAGATCCATTTAAATAAAGAGTCATACATTGATACACTCAACCAAACCATACCACACAATAATGCAAGATTCACACAATGTAATACACAGTTGTTGATGTGAACTTTGGCACATGCCAATGTTCTAGGATCATATCTTGACTCACCTATCTTAAAAAGATATTCAGAAGAATCTACCCAAGGTTTATATCTACTTGGTCTAGGTTCACTCATCTTCACTCACTAGCTCATTGTGACCATTTCATTTCAAGGGGATTTTTCTGGTTCACCTATTCCAAACTTCTAACTTTGTCTCAATGGGTTTTGGGTAGTTAAATAATGTAAACCATGGTATGTTTTTTGTTTTATCTAGTTAAGTTTTATGTGAGTGTTAAACATAAAAATAGACATTTATTTGAATGTTGCCTAGTTTCAAAATTAATAATTTATGGTTTTGTTCATTATGTTATTTCAACTAATTTTGTTGTGTTCATTTCATTAGTTTAACATTCAACAATGAAATATCAGGATGGAAAATATATTTAATAAATCAATATAAACATTTATTCAAACTACATTTAAACCCTAACTAATAAATAATTAATACAAACAAAAGAAAAAGGAGAGAGAAAATAAAAGCCTACAAAAATGGTGACAAATTTGATTTCATGACTATAAGAACTCCAAAATAAGCCTTTGATTCAAGTTTAAAGTGAAAAACCAAATGCAGAACTAATAAAAGCTTCTATGGAGATCAGATAAGGAGATAAGTAGTCACAAACACCATTCACATGCACAAAATGAAACAAACAATCCCAAGTCTTTAATTAATAAAAGAATATCATTTTGAAAATCATATTGGATTAAATTACAATGGATCCATTAATATTTTGATAGCATGGTAGTAGGGGAAGAGTTGAGGGAGAGAACAAAATAAAATTATAGAAAATGAAACTATGATTGGCCAAATCTCTTATGGGAGGAGAAAAATCCAATGCTTGGAGAGTAAATCCCAATAATACATAACAAATGGCCATCTAAAGGGGAATAATTTTCTCTCTAAAACACACAACTACTGCCATGAATTCTATAGATAACTCTTTCTCCCTCCAAATTCACCACTTTCACTATTCATAATGCTACACAAGACCAAAAAACAAGTTAGCACAAGCGACTAAAAAAATGAGCAGTAAATTATAGACTAAAATATGAAAACATTTTTTTGAAAGCAAAATAAAAAACATCGTTACATTTGTGAAGGAACCATCTTTCTAACAATGTGAACGGTTTGAATTTTTGACACCTGGATCAAAAGTTAAGCTTTAAAAATAAAAGGCAAATCAAAACTAGTCTCTTCTAGACCTATTCAGTCTTTTAAGGGGATCAGGCTTATGCTTTAATTATAATATTGCTTTTTGTCCCTTTAGTTATAATAATCATTTGAAATACCGAATAGAACCAAGGGACACCTTTTATGTTCATGCAAACCTAATCAGAGGATTTTTGAATCACTTAACGTTATTTTTTGTAGGAAATTTTAAGTTTGGGCCCTTAAGACCTAATTGGGCTTGGGACCCCCATTTGGCCTATGTACTAATTGGTATAACTTCATATTGTATCTAAGTAATTGAGGGGGTAAAACCTCGATTAACATTGACCAAGTATGAGGCTTTAACCCTAGATCTACATGGGTATTTGTCCCTGTTTAGGTCTATAGGGATCACCTAAAGCATCCCTAAGACCAAGTTGGGGAAAATCCACTGACCAACACTAGAAAATGTAATCCCCCTAGTTTAGACCTAATCAAGAAATAAATCTTTATCATCACTAAACCTATGACTGATAACCAGATGAAAACCCAATCATAGTTTAAACACCAATTTACAATAGACCATTTTCCCCTGGAACCCCCAACCTTATCAGATAAAAATCTTCTAAATACACTATAATGCCCCCTCAGCCCATTTTAAGACCCAGTTAGGGTTTTGAACCTTGATTACAATTAATGCCTAAGCATCAGCTAAAATGAGATCTATTCCAACTTAAAATCCCAATTAACAAAGTATCACCTAACTAAAAAACCCTATGAACTAATCGATCACAAAATCCTAGATAAAAATAAAACCCCCCCACTCAATAACCTGAGACTTATTCAGACCAAAAATTCTAATTACAATTAGGCAAGACAAAAAGGAATGCCCAAACCTATTTAGGATTTCAAAGCTCAATTAGGTCTAGGGCTTAAACAAATTTTAAAATAATGAAAAATGGCTTAGGAAAAACCTAATTACAACTGAGGGAGGACAAAAATAGTAAAGTAAACCAAATTGGGATTTTTTTCATGTTTTTCACTTGGAGAAGCAGGACTTAGTGAGATTTTTCAAGTATGATACAAGGGTCTAGGAGTCATTTTAGAAGGAAGGTCAAAACATGAAACTTGATCGAATAAACACAATGGAATAGGTATAGCAAGTTCTATAAGTTGAAATGACATGAAAACTATGAATATCCATTGGAAAAAAATGAGAGACCCAAGCAAGTTAAATAACAATTGGTTTGGAGACACAACAAATGGGATAAGTGTCTCCCCTCAAAGAGTAAAACATGAAACTTATGTAAAAAATTGAGATGGATAAGATGGGATATGTAGAGGTATAACAGGTGAAAAAACCAAAGTTACCCCCAAAAATAGTTGTAGGGGGTTGAGAGAGAGAGAGAGAGAGTAAGTAGGCAAGAATGCCAAGTGGGAAAAAATGCAACAAAACTCTATTTTAGGGCTAAGTGTTCTATATGAAACATTACTACTTAGACCTAGTTGTTATAATGGGATAAGTTTAAGAACTCAAAGGGCACAAAAATTGAAATAACCTCCTAGAGTAGGATAAGAGAGCTAGGATAGATAAGAGAGGTAGGATTCAAATGTATATTGGGAGGTCAAAACTCCACTTTTATGTTAAGTGTAATATAAAGTTGACTCGCATGGATGTGGTCTTTCCATTGGTAATAGTTTTAGGTCATAGTTTGGTAGGAAAAATGAGATGGACCATCAAGGAAAATTGAGGTGATAAGACTAATGAACCATGAGTGCAAGGAGGAGTAGATAAAAATGGAAAAAAGGAGGTTCCCTAATTCTTGGAAGAAATAGGGCATGTTGTGTAAGTAATAACAAATGGAGTCTCTGATAGAAAATACTCTTGAGTAATTTAAAATGATAGAAATGTGTATTTAAACCTAAAATATCTAGCTAAGACTATGAATGTAATGTGAAAAAATTCAAGATAGGAAAATAGAGGAGTGACTAGAATACTAAATCAGTCATTCTCATTAATTGAGTGTGTGTAAATGAGTTAATTTATCAATTCTTAGAACTTTCAAGGACTAGCCACTATGGATCCAATCAATGGGATAGTGAATCTTACCTTGAGAACACTTACCTAGATAGTATTTTGCTTCCATATAGGCATCCATATCCCTAATTTTTTTTCCTTTGATCCTATTCAAGTCCTTTCTCCATTGCTGACCAAGCTAGAAAGCTCATGGTGAAGTTGCCCAAATCACCTAGAAGTGAGTTTTTTATATACTAACTTTTATTTTATTTTCTTGATTTATCTTTTATATTTACTATTTTACATCTCAATTCAAGTTTGGGGACCACTGTAGCAATCAAAAATTATAATTATAGATTTTTCACATGAGATCTTCACCATAACAAGTTCATCTAGGCAAACCCAAAAATTGTTAAGATGTAACTTTTGTGCCTGGTTTTGAGACAATGTCTTGACCAAATAGTTTTACCTAAACTTAACCCAAATAAAATAAAATTAGAACACATATGATATCCAAATGTTTGAAACTAACTTAGAAATAAAATCCAAAGTTACAAACTATGTTGAATACTTATGTACTGAACATCACTTGAGCTACCTACATACATGCCTTATGTTATTTAGTTATTTTGTCCAATAGGGGAATCTATAGGGTAGAATAGGTAGATTGGGCCAAAAATAAATATGAAACAAGGTTGGACTAATAATGAAAAGTGGGAAAAGTATGAAAAGTGACTAAACTAACAACAAAGAAGGAAAGAAAACATAAATCAAAGCAAGAAAGGGAAAGGGAATAGATTTATAAGAACTTGTCAAGGTAATTCAAACCTAAAAGTGGTGTTTGAAAAACTAGCCATTGACAGGGAATGGGATGTCCTCACTAGTTAGACACCTTAGGTGGAAAACATTCTTTCCCAAGTTTTCATACTTTTAGTAGGGACCCAACCATAAGGTATCAAAATTGACATGCTATCCCTTTTTATCATGAGCATTGTCCTAGACAAGGGCTAGCTTAGAGATCTAAAAGGCTTTTTGCTTGTTAGTCAAATACAAATTTGACAAACTCTTGGTGATTTTTGAAATGCAATAGAGCTACATCATGTTTTTCCTTTAGTTGTATCAAGTTAAGGAGGTGGGATTCTATTTTATCATCTATTTCCAGGTAGTCTCTTGTTAACTATAATGTGGGAATTCTTAGATTGACTATTAAGATGGAGTCTTGATCATAAATAAGGTGATATGGTGATGTTCTTAAGGCTAACTAAATTTTAGTCCTATTAGACAATAAGGAAAAATTTAAAGTAATGTGCCAATCCCTAGGGTTATTTTCCAAGATATTTTTAATTACATCCAGTAAATTTTTATTAGTTGATTCTGTTACCCCATTACCTTGCAGATAATAATTGAAAGAGAACTTTAGGATTAACTAGTTATCATAGGGACATATAGTAAATTAAAGAGATGAGAAATCAATAAAATTTTCACATACCAATGTAGTAGGCATACCAAACCTGGTGATGATGTGTTCTTTTATAAATTTGATTACCACATCAATTATACTATTCATGCATGTTTTAAATTTCATCCAATGGGTATAGTAATTAGTTTCTATAAGGATAAACTTGTGTCCTACTAAGGAGGTTGCATTTATCACTTCAATGAAGTCTAAACCCCATTTTATGAATGGTCTAACCTCAATGACTTACTATAATGTCATGGGAGGGGTGCATTCTCTATGCATGACAACTTGGCAAGTATGATAGCTACAAACATGAGCATGAGCATATTTGAAAACATGCGGCTAGTAATACCCTACCCTAAGTATTTAATATGCTATAGCATTCCCCAATTCATGACTATTTACATATTTTCCATGGAAATTACTGAATAATATAATGGATTATTAATTATTTAGGTATGTAATATATATGCCTTCATGATTTATTCTGTATAATATCCCTGATTTGATCATGAAGTTATTATTTTTAGTCATAAGGATCTCCTTCGAGTTAAATTATAGGTGATTTAGATACTCATTTTTGAGAAAATAGTAGAATACATATTGATACCAACCATCATTTTTAATGTCTTATACTGTGTACTACTAGCAAACTATTTATAGGTCTACTTCAGCCATAGGCTTACCTAGTCCTTGACCTCTTACAATTTTCATTGGTTGGAGCTCTAGGTAAAATTATTTGAGAATGGTAATCCATTTTCCCATTCACTCACCTAAATCATTTTGAATCAACATAACCTTTACTACTAGGTTAGGCACAACTGAAAACACCTTGCTATAGAGAATGTAGTGCTTAAACTTTTTGATGGCTTTGATCAAGACAAATGCTTGTTTGTCAATAGTTAAAAATCTCAGTTCAAAATTTCAAAGAGGAGACATCATGAATGAGACAAGTATCTCATATCTAAATTATTTATTTTGTGTTAAGACAACTACACTTGAGTGTTCTAAGGTGAATGAGTAGCTATAGAAGGGATGTGTGTAGTCAATTCTGATTAGCACTAGTGAATTTACAATTGCTTTCTTGATTTGAGTAAAAGTTGTTTGTGATTTAGTCATCCATTTAATCTTGGCATCCTTATTTGACATATTATTTAGTGGATAGAATACATTTGTGAATCCTAAAATGAACTTCTTAATTAAGTTGATCTTTTCAGATAATGAATTTAGCTCTTTTATATTACCAGATAATGGAATTTTATGAATTGCCTCCACTCTCTCTAGATCTATAGATATGCCCCATTCTAAGACGTTGTGGCCCAACAACTTACCCTTTATGACTCTAAAGTTGCACTTATTTAGGTTTATGGAGATTACATGATATTTACACCTATGTAATACTATTATTAAGTCCTTGATGTGGTATTCTCTATTATTTGAAAAGATAGTTAGATTGTCCATGTATATGACTATGTATTTTCTGATGAGATACTTGAATGTACTATCTGTGACTAGTTAAAAAATGGAACCCACATTGATCAAGCTAAATGACATCCTTTTATATGTGAATTTACCCATTTTTTTAATAGAAAATATGTCTTAATTTGGTCCTCGTAATTGACCACTACATGATTTTACCCTAAGCACCCATCTAGGAATGACATTATTTGAGAGTAGTTCACTATATGTAAAACTTCTTCTAGCAAAGACAATAGGTAATTATGCTTTTATGAGGCTTTCTTAAAGTTGTAAAAGTTAACACATATCCTTATATATCCAATTTTATTTTTAATTGGCACCAAATTGACCACCCATGTGGAGTGCCTTATAAGGAATATTATCCTTTCTTGGAGTAGTTTCTGCACTTCTTTTAATATCAACTATTCTAGCAATGAGTTTATTGGCCTTTGTTACTAGTGGAATGGTTTGACTATTGGATTAAGAGGGATGGTATTTGTGAGAATATAAATGTTTAAAACCTTTAAGCCTTCATAGCTCCATGTAATAACATCTCTGAAGTATATTAAGGCTTGAACAAAGTTTTGTTTTTCCTTTATAGTACATGTGCCTAGAAGCATGTTCTTCTTTTAATATCAACTATTCTAGCAATGAGTTTATTGGCCTTTGTTACTAGTGGAATGGTTTGACTATTGGATTAAGAGGGATGGTATTTGTGAGAATATAAATGTTTAAAACCTTTAAGCCTTCATAGCTCCATGTAATAACATCTCTGAAGTATTTTAAGGCTTGAACAAAGTTTTGTTTTTCCTTTATAGTACATGTGCCTAGAAGCATGTTCTTTGATTCATTTGCATTTCCTAGATTATAATGATGGTGAAACATGTTGTATCCCAAAAATAAAAGTCATTTTTGGAACAACATTTGAATTATTTTGGTTCTACAAACCAAAACAATATCTTCCATTTTCAAAATTTGTCTTAGATATTCAGATTTCTCATTTTCAAAGCTTCTCAAAAAATATACAAACTATGCAGGCTTGAATCTATGGATTCTACAAGCTTGAATCTACAAACTCAGTAGGAAGAAAAATTTACAGACTCTATAGGCTTGAATCTATGGACTCTACAGGCTTGAATCTATGGACTCAATGGGAAGAAAAATCTACGGACTATGTAGGAAAAGAAAAATCTACGGACTGTGCAGGAAAAGGAAAATCTACATACTCTACAGGAAGGTTCATTTTTATATAGTTTCAAAGACTTCTACAGGTGGTTTTCAGTCAAAAGAATTGATTTTCAACATTTGTTCATTTTCTGGGATTGGTTCAAAGTTTTGGCTCATATGAAAATATTCATCGGCAAACATCTAAGTGTAAAAATTAACTTGAACCATTGAACTGAACCATTGAACCATTTTGGTTCAAAAGGTTCAATGGGTTCAAGGTTCAATGATAGGTTCAACCAAAAGAATAGTTCAATAGTTCAGTTTAACCAAGTAGTTCAATGCTTTATTTCATTCAATTGGTTCATTCTTTCATTTCATCTTTTGGTTCAACGTCAAAATTCATGTTGGTTCAAAGGCAAGTACATTATTTTTGGTTCAATGCTTAGTTTATTGGCTTGTTTTATTCATTGAACCATCGGCTTGAACCATTAGCTTGAACCATTTTGGTTCAAAGCCTTGGTTCAATTGATTGGTTCAATGTCAAAGTTCATCCAATGGTTCATCGGCTTTTTGGTTGAAAAGGGACTTGGCACGCTTCATTGAACCATTGAACCGGTTTAACTAATGGTTCATCAGCCAAGTTCAAAGGGGTGGTTCAATGCAAAAGGAGAATTTTCTAAAGGAAAAGTGCCCTCGTGGAGGGCACTTAATCAAGAAAAGCACCTTTCTGGAGGATCATTTTTCTAAGAAGCCGAAAGGTAATTCTTTCAGATTTGTCTAAGGTATTTTAAATTTTTTTGATTAAAGACTTAATTATTTTAGATTTTTGTTTGAAGGAATTCCTTCAGACAAAAAGTCTGAAAGAATTCCAAATGGCCAAAGACCCTGAAGAAATTTTCAAAGACTTGTTTGGCGGAACAAATTTCCACGGACATTTTGTCCACGAGAATTTTACCCAGACATTTTATTCGCAGGAATTTTCTACAGGGATTGCTAAAACAAAAGCCTAGAGAAATATTTGTCTACAGGGATTACTAAAGCTAAAAGGGCTATCGAAGGACCCTGAAGGGCAAGTGCCCTTACGGGAGACTCTAGGCAGCCAAAATAAAGGGCTTGACAAGGATCATTGTTCAAGGCCCAAATGGGTATGTCCAATTTAGAAAAGTACTAAGCAGAAAGCTAAAAGCTGAAAGAAGACCAAGAGGTGATGCCCACAAAGACATCAAATTCAGCATAGCTGACTAGCCATTGGAAGCATATTGACAGGCATGTAAATGTCAATTTTAAAGATAGTAAAATAGCCTTTGATTTATAGACCCGAATGCATTTCCAGAATTCAAGACAAAAATTAGCTGAAAGTGAGGAAAGGCAGAACAATGGATGGATACAGGGCTCAATTCAATTAATCTGGAAAGGAGGAATGATGAAGACAAGATCAGACTGATAGTTGGACATTGAAAGTTGTAATCTTTCAATTGTGTAACCTGTTCATCTACATTGAAAAGATCAAATGAGTAAAAGGCCCCAAAGTTCTAGTTAATCTTCCTAACATTTCCCAATGCATCATGATGTATTACTATTCCTGAGTCCTTTTTAAAATGGCTATATAAGGGACTTTCTTTCATTGTAAAATGATCTTCTTTTTGACAATCTAAACAAAACTCTACCAAAATTGAGAAGCATCATTGAGACTTTGTGCTCAGTCTATTGATCATATTCTATTAATGAAAACAAGGGACTTTTTTAGACTTTGTGCTGTGATATCTTTTCTATTTCATTAATTTTATAAGCAGGATTAGTAAAATTAGTCAAGGTGTCCTGAAGAATCAATTGTGGAGAGACTTTGTGCCCCCATAGCTGCCTTCAGTGTGTTTGCTTTTTCATTGTTGTGTAAAGGACTTTTAGAAGACTTTGAGCTTTCATTGCCCTTTGTATATCACTCTTGAGTATTTTAGGTACAGACGTTGTGTTGTGTCTTGATTTGTTGGTTCTCATACTCCCAGTTACGCTCTACTTTAATTTCCAGGAGTATTCTTGTGGTTGGCTAAATAGTTTTTTTGAAAGAAGAGGAGAGTTATCTATCATTCCCTTGAGTTTTTCCTTTGTTTTGTATGCATCATCTCTGAAGAAAGAGAGATGGATGTCTGGTCCTACTCTTGAGTATTATTTTCCATTTATACATATACATAGCATATCCACAGGGAACCTCCCCTTGATGAGAGGAGAGAAAAGTCTCCTTCTAATGTGATAAACTTACACATTAGGATGAATAATCTTCTTGCTTTCACTGATAAGACCTATTTTGTTTACTAGTATGCTGATAGACAAAATATTCAACCAAAATTTTTTGGTGACTCTACTGGGGAATACCCATTATCCATTTATAGTCTATCCATTCCATTCACCTCCACACCAATCAGGAAAGAACACATAATTTAAAGCCTCAAGCTTTAACTGAAATAAAGTTAAATCTTTTCCATTTTTGTTTTACGATTTGGCAGATTCAAGGTATACATGAAGCCAAAGGGCTAAAGGTGTCATTGATCTTGTGTTCGAGCTGGTACAACAAAGTGATTTTGATTTTTTTCCTTTACCATCTCATCTCCAACAAACCAAGAGCTTCCCTCCTACTAAAGCTAGATCTCCATTACCAGATGAAGTATCCACTTCTGCTGTTGATAAAGCTATGCATATAATTACCCCTTTGAGATTTGTTATCCCTCCTTTTTAGTATCCTACAATGGCAGTTCAAGGCCCCTGGGGTAACACTTTTGGTCCTCTCAATCTTACTCCTCCTCTACATGAGCTCCCATACAGTTTTAGGAAGAATTTTCCTAAATTCTATGGAGATGGGAAAGTTCATCCTGATGAACACATTGCAGCATTCAGTATAGCTTATGGAGTAATCAGAGTAGATTTTGAAGATGTAGCTGTCAGACTTTTTATTGAAACACTATAAGGTCCTACTGTAGATTGGTTTTACCATCTACAGGCTCGATCTGTGACTGATTGGAATACTTTGAAAGCTAAGTTTCAAGCTAGATTCAAACCTGTAGAAGATGCACATATACTTCTAGCTCAACTTACACAAATGAAAAAAGAGCCACATGAGCCTATGAGAGACTTCATAGCTAAATTTGACAAATTGAGAAATAGAATTCCTATGATTGCCAGACCTACAGTTGAGAATCTCAAATGCTTTTTCATTAATTCTCAGCTACCTGAAGTCAGTTTCCTCTTGAGATGTGCTAGCCAAATAGATCTCGCTATAGCACAAATTTTGGCCACTGAAGTAGAAGATGATCTCATCTTAGCAGGGAAAATAAGAAGAGATCCCAATAGAAATAAAGCTTCATCATGTTTTGAATTTGCATCTACAAGCACCACAGATCCAATGGTGCAAAAATTAGCAAATGAGCTCCTTTCCCTCAAAAAGCAAAAGGCTCAAGGAATGTCTTCTACTCCTACATATAGAAGAACATTCCCAAATCAGTCATATTAGGGCAATGTTGCCAAAAACCAAGGACAACAAAATTTCCTTCCTCCCCCACAAGGGAAACTTGCTCTGGAAGCTCCTCTAACTAACTCAACAATGGGATATATTGAAATAGAATTAAAATTTTCTTATCATTCTAAATTAAATCAAGAAAATGACGCTATCATTAAAGATAGTCAAGAAGAATTAGCTGGTAACTCCCACATTGGTTTCCTAAATTATCAAGATGAACTTGGAAGCAAAGGAGAAGCTTTAGATGGATCATATGCAGTGTTTACTAGGTCTAAGAATCAATCAGCCTAGCAGGCTAATAAAGAAAAGACAGAAGAACAACCACAGCCAACAGTCATAATTGCCAAGCGTGGAACAGCTCTGCCCTTTAACCAAAAGATTTGGTCATTACTCAAAAGGTAAATACGTCTATTTCACCTTCCCCTTCTACTTCTAATTTGTAAACCAACCCACCTCCCATCCCTTTGAAAACTCAGAAAGCTGAAGTGCCTTTTTCTATACCTAGCTTGATTTAGTCATTTGACATAATTGATTGTGTCAAGAAGACAAAAATACAGATGTTTGAATTTGAGTACTTGCAATCCAATCCAAATCAACTGAATAAGCTAGTCCAATATGTTAAAAATTAGACCGTCCCTATAGGACAAAAGGCCAAAAAAGTAACTTTTGATTCTTCAATGAATACACCTATTCCAAATAATTTGATTATCACTCCTCCAACTGCTTTTGGAAAAATGGAACCCTTCTATGTTTCCCTGTTAATCAATGGCCACAAGCTGAGTAAATGTATAATAGACTCAAGCACATCTGATAATGTCATGCCTACCAAAGTCATTGAGTCCCTTGGTCTCACATTGACCAAGACGTTTGGGAAATGTTTCTCCATAGAGAACAGGCAAGTGCCATTGCTGGGGCAAATCAAAGATGCTCAATTTGCATTCACAACCTTTTTGAACAAGAGGATTAAAATGACTGTATTAGTGGTTGATGTCCCAACATCTTATGGCATTTTACTTAGATGGTATTTTTGTAAATACGTGGGAGGAGAATTAAACATGGATTTATCTGAGGCAAGGATCCCTGTCCAAGGCGTGATGAAAAGATTACTTCCTAAAAAGGAAGCAAAGTATGTAGTTACCAAGATGTCAGCTCCTGAAGCTCAAATCCTCTTTGAATTTTTAGGTATGGGTAATTACTTTTTATATATAGATCATGAAGAAAGATCCTTCATCTCTGATGAGGGGAAGTCTGAAGAAAAGCTAGTATCTAATGAGATTTAGACTCTAGAATTTGATGGTAGTTGTTCTTCTACTGGTTCAGGAGCTGGTATTGTCGTAATATCTCCTTAAGGAGATATGTTCCCTTCATCCTATAAGTTACAATTTAGCAACACAAATAATATAGCTGAATATGAATCACTATTGCTGGGCATGAAGGCTGCTCAAGAAAGAAGTGTCAAATCTCTTCATGCTAAAGGGGACACTGAATTAGTGGTCTGTCAAGTGAGAAATTCATATCATACTAAGAATGAGAGGCTGAACCATTACCATAATCTTGTTTGGGACCAAATTGAAAGCTTTGAAGCTTTCAACATTTCTTCCATTCCAAGAGAATCCAATGATAGAGCTGATACACTCGCTATTTCAGGAACTCTTTTAGTTCCTCATTCTGATTTTAAAGAAGATAAATATACCATTGAGCTGGTCTATAGGCCGAGTGTTCCTGACAATGTTGATCATTGGCAAATTTTCAATGATGATCAGCAGATCATTGCCTTCTTGGAAAGAAAAGATAATTTTGAACAGTTGTATTTTGAAGGCAGCGAATCTTAGAAGTCTGAATTAATTTCTAAATCTAGTTAAAATGTCAATGAACAGTTCTTACAATTGAAAGGAAACAAAATTTCTAAAGGCCTAGTTTCTCTTGAGAAGCTATTTGACAAGCATGATAGGTTCATCAAGCAACAATAGATAGATTTGAATTTCTCTTAAGGATTTGACCAAGTGAATCTGACCAACAAAGAAAATCCAAAAATGATCAACATTGGTAAGTGCTATACACCTGAAGAAAAATTCAAATTTATTTCTTTGCTCCATCAATACATTGATGTCTTGGCATATTCATATGAAGATCTAAAATCTCTCAGACCTGATGAAATCTAGCATCATATTCCTCTCAAGGCTGATTCAACACCTTACAAGCAGAAATCCAGATAATATAATCCAAAAATTTTAGGTACAATTATGTCTGAGATTCAAAAAATGTTAAATGCTAGGATTATTTGTCCAATCCATCATTCTACATGGATTGCAAACATAGTTTTGATAAGGAAGAAAAGTGGCAAAATCTGCATTTGTGTAGATTTTTGAAATCTAAACCAGTCATCTCTGAAAGACAATTACCCTTTACCAATCATGGATCAAGTGCTTCAAACAGTAACAGGATCAGAAATGTTATCAATGCTGGATGGCTTCTCAGAGTATAACCAAGTTGAAGTTGCTGAAGCTGACCAACACAAGACTGCATTCACCACACCTTAGGGTACATTTGCATACAAAAGAATGCCTTTTGGATTAATAACTGTTGGCACTACCTTCCAAAGAGCTATGGACATGGATTTCAAAGATGAAATTGGCAAATTCATAGTTGTATATCTTGATGATTTAACTATCTTTTCAAAGTGTCGATCTGATCATGTGCACCATTTGCAACAAGTACTGGGCGCTGTCGACAGAATCGTATTTCTTTGAATCCTAAAGAGTCTATTTTTTGAGTGATAGTAGGGAAACTCTTTGGACACATTGTGTCTAAAGAAGGCATAAATATTGACTCAGATAGAGTCAAGTCTATTCAAGAGCTGAATTTGCCTATAAGTAAGAATGCTATTCACTTTTTCTTTAAAAAAGTGAATTTCTTACGGAGATTCATCCCCGAATTCACTAAGAATACAAGACACATTGTAAACATGATGAAAGGAAAGACTACCTTCAGCTGGACCAAAGAAGGTAAAGCAGCATTTCAAGATATCAAAGTCGCTATTGCTCACGCCCCCACCTTGGTCTGCCCAGATTACCACAGAGATTTCATTATATATAGATATGCATCTGAGCATACTCTTTCAGTGATTCTTGTCCAACAAGACAAAGAAGGTATGGAATCCCCTATCTCTTCATGAGCTGCCCTCTAAAAACTCATGAAATGAAGTATTCAAATATAGAGAAGCACGCCTATGCCTTGGTAAAAGCAGTCAAACACTTTTGCTTCTATATTCTAAATTCACATATTACTACCTTAGTTCCTGACAGCACAATCAAGGCAATATTAACTCAGTAGGAGTTTGGCACAAAGAGAGGTAATTGGATTGCAAAGATCCAAGAATTTGATTTGGATATCAAGCTGACAAAGCTGGTCAGAGGTAAAAGCCTTTGTCAATTAATGGCTAACAATAAGCTAGAAGATATATAGTGTGAAGACACTGAGGTTGACAATACGCCAACAGTCCTTTTTGTTTCTACTACCAATGAATGGTATTCAGATATTGCCTATTTTTTGACTTATGGAGAATGTCCTGCTCATTTGTCTTACAAAGAGAGGAGAACTATCAAATTGAAAGCTGCCAATTTTGTTCTTTGGGACAACGGCCTGCATAAAAGAAACATAGATGGAGTTTTCTTTTGTTGTGTAGATAAAGAACAACAGACCCATCTCTTGAAATCTTTCCACAATCTAGCATGTGGAGGACATTTTTCTGCCCCTATGACTGCTCACAAAATTCTATGAGCCAGGTATTATTGGCCGATTCTTTTCCAAGATGCACATAAATGGGTAAGGAAATGTGAACTTTACCAGCAATTTGTTGGAAAACCCAAGTTGGCTGCCTTACCTCTCAAGCCAGTAATCATAGAGGAACCTTTCCAGCAGTGGGGACTCAATTTTATTGGGACAATAAATCCATCTTCAAGTGTTGGACATGATTATGTCCTTACAGCGACTGATTATTTCACCAAGTGGGTAAAAGCAATCCCAACAAAGCATGCTACTTCAGAAGTTGTATGCAACTTCTTGAAAGAGAATATCATTTCCAGATGTGGAGTCCCACTCAAAATTGTTACTGATAATGCAGCTTATTTCACCTCTCAAGAAATCATGCAATTCTGTTTTTATTTGGAATTACACTTTCTCATTCTTTTGATTATTTTTTGCAAGGGAATGGACAAGCTGAGTCCAACAATAAAAATTTGGTAACTATTATCAAGAAACTTGCAGATGATAATCAAAGGACATGGCATAAAGCATTAGTTGATGCCTTGTGGGCTGACAGGATCATGCCAAAAAGGGCAATTGGTATGTCTCCTTTTCAACTTCTCTATGGGATTAATGCTGAGATACCAATCACTTTAGAGTTACCAGCCTTAAAATTGGTGAAGGCCATTGAAGATCAGACATATGAGAGTTGTCTTGACAAAAGAATCATGTGCCTAACAAGCTGGAGGAACAAAGAACCATGGTGGTAGATAGAATTGTTGTTCATCAAAATCTAATAAAGAAATGTTTTGATCAGAAGGCTAGAAATTGTGATTTCTAGATTGGAGATAAAATTCTACTGTGGGACAAAAGAAGAAAGCCAAAAGGAATGCATGGAAAGTTTGACTCCATTTGGAGAGGCTCGTTCATAATTCATCAGCACATGGGTGAAAACAATTTTTTTTTAAAATACCAAGATGACACACTCTTTTCTCTACCCCATAATGGGTAGCATCTAAAACACTTCAATTCTTGAAGTATTAGATCATTGCCTCTGTATATATGTATATTTGTACAGTTTTAAATTCTATTTTGTTTTGTTTGTTTTTGTTTTTGATGTCTTTCATTTCTAGAAAGCATGACTCTAAAGCCCAATGGTACACTTGAAGACACTGGAGTTTCTAAATTCTACTCCTTCCAATTCATTTTGTAATTGACAGAAGTTCCCCAACTAGAGCCATCTGTTGTCTCCCAAAAATAATAGTCATTTTTGGAACAAAATTTGAATTATTTTGGTTCTACAAACCAAAATAATATCTTCCATTTTCAAAATTTGTCTTAGATATTCAAATTTCTCATTTTCAAAGCTTTTTAGAAAATCTACGAATTTTGTAGGCTTGAATCTATGAACTCTACAGGCTTGAATCTATGGACTCAGTAGGAAGAAAAATCTACAGACTCTGCAGACTTGAATCTACAGACTCTATAGGCTTGAATCTATGGACTCAGCAAGAAGAAAAATCTATGGACTGTGCAGGAAAAGGAAAATCTATGGACTATGTAGGAAAAGGAAAATCTATGGACTCTGCAGGCAGGTTCATTTTTATATAGTTTCAAAGACTTCTGTAGGCAGTTTTTAGTCAAAAGAATTGATTTTCAACATTTGTTCATTTTTTGGGATTGGTTCAAAGTTTTGGTTCATATGAAAATCTTCATCGGCAAACATCTGAGTGCAAAAATTAACTTGAACCATTGAACTGAACCATTAAACCATTTTGGTTCAAAAGGTTCAACGGGTTCAAGGTTCAATGACAAGTTCAACCAAAAGAACAGTTCAATAGTTTAGTTCAACCAATCAGTTCAATGCTTTATTTCATTCAGTTGGTTCATTCTTTCATTTCATCTTTTGGTTCAACATCAAAATTCCTGTTGGTTCAAAGGCAAGTACATTATTTTTGGTTTAATGCTTAGTTTATCAACTTGTTTTATTCATTGAACCATTGTCTTGAACCATTGGCTTGAACCATTTTGGTTCAAAGCCTTGGTTCAACCGATTGGTTCAACGTCAAAGTTCATCCAATGGTTCATCAGCTTTCTGGTTCAAAAGGGACTTGGCGTGCTTCATTGAACCATTGAACCGGTTCAACTAATGGTTCATCGGCCAAGTTCAAAGGGGTGGTTCAATGCAAAAGGAGAATTTTCTAAAGGACAAGTGCCCTCATAGAGGGTACTCAATCAAGAAAAGCACCATTTTGGAGGATCATTTTTCTAAGAAGCCGAAAGGTAATTCTTTTAGATTTGTCTAAGGCATTTTAATTTTTTTTGATTAAAGACTTAATTCTTTTGGTTTTTTGTCTGAAGGAATTCCTTCAGACAAAAAGTCTGAAAGAATTCCAAATGGCCAAAGACCCTGAAGAAATTTTCAAAGACTTGTTCGGCGGAACAAATTTCTGTGGACATTTTGTCTGCCAAAATTTTACTTAGACATTTTATCTGTTTGGCAGAACAAATTTTTGTGGATATTTTGTCTGCCAAAATTTTACTTTGACATTTTATCTGCAGGAATTTTTTACGGGGACTGCTAAAACAAAATCCCAGAGTAATATTTGTCCACAGGGATTACTAAAGCTAATAGGGCTGCCGAAGGACCCCGAAGGGCAAGTACCCTTGCGGGGGACTCTCAGTAGCCAAAATAAAGGGCTTGACAAGGATCATTGTTCAAGGCCCAAATGGGTATGTCTAATTCAAAAAAGTACTAAGTAGAAAGCCAAAAGCTAAAAGAAGACCAAGAGGTGACACCCACAAAGACGTCAAATTCGGCATAGCCGACTAGCTGTTGGAAGCATATTGACAGGCATGTAAACATCAATTTTAAAGACAGTAAAATAGCATTTGATTTACAGACCCAAATGCATTTCCAAAATTCAAGACAAAAACTAGCTGAAAGTGAGGAAAGCAAAACAATGGATGGATACAGGGCTCGATTCAATTAATCAGGAAAGGAGGAATGATGAAGACAAGATCAGACCGATAGCTGGACATTGAAAGTTGTAATCTTTCAATTGCGTAGCCTATTCATCTACATTGAAAAGATCAAATGAGTAAAAGGCCCCAAAGTTCCAGCTAATCTTCCTAACATTTCCTAATGCATCATGATGTATTACTATTCCTGAGTCCTTTTTAAAATGGCTATATAAGGGACTTTATTTCATTGTAAAATGATCTTCTTTTTGAAAATCTAAATGAAACTCTACTGAAATTGAGAAGCATCATTGAGACTTTGTGCTCAATCTGTTGATCATATTCTGTTAATGAAAACAAGGGACTTTTTCAGACTTTGTGCTGTGATATCTTTTTTGTTTCATTAATTTTATAAGCAGGATTAGTAAAATTAGTCAGGAAGGTGTCCTGAAGAATCAATTGTGGAGAGACTTTACCCCATAGCTGCCTTCAGCGTGTTTACTTTTTCATTGCTGTGTAAAGGACTTTGAGAAGACTTTGAGCTTTCATTACCCTTCGTATATCACTCTTGAGTATTTTAGGTACAGACTTTGTGCTGTGTCTTGATTTGCTAGTTCTCATACTCCCAGTTATGCTCTACTTTAATTTCCAGGAGTATTCTTGTGGCTGGCTGAATAGTTTTTCTAAAAGAAGAGGAGAGTTGTCTATCATTCCCTTGAGTTTTTCCTTTGTTTTGTATGCATCATCTCTGAAGAAAGAGAGATGGATGTCTGGTCCTACCCTTGAGTATTATTTTTTGTTTCTACATATACATAGCATATCCATAAGGAACCTCCCCTTGATGAGAGGAGAGAGAAGTCTCCTTCTGATGTGATAAAATTACACATTAGGATGACTAATCTTCTTGCTTTGGCTGATAAGACCTATTTTGTCTACCAGTACGCTAATAGACAAAATATTCAACCAACAAAACATACATTTGGAAAGGGATGATTTCTATTTCTCACCTTGGTAATCCATGTTAAATAAACATTCTAATGATACTATGCCTTTAGGTATACTATTGGTTTTCATATTGATCATCCCTTATTCTTTAGGTTCAAACTCTTCTTGGTCATCTTCATATATAATTTGAGTCTCAAACACATCTGTGTTGGTGATAAATTCAATGATATGTTGATCATAATTGAATACCTAGAAGTTCTTGATATTGTCAAGAATGGAATAAGTAGAGACCAAATCTACATATAACCTTCTCAACTTAGAGTCAACTATATACTTTAGAGTACTCAAAGCTGTAGCTAATGCATCTGATGTATAATTTCTTATATGAGGTGAGGTTTGAATATTAACTTCATTTAAATCCTCTTTTAAATTCCACATTTGACTATGGTATCTAGATAATGATTTTCATTAAAAACATATTGGCCTTGTACCTTTTTAACCACTCATTAAAAGTCACCTAGTACCTTGAGGTTCTTAAATTTCTTCTTTAGTGTGAATAAGAGACCATGAACTAGTGCCCCATATTCAACCATGTTATTCAAGAAACCAAATTGTAGATTAAATGTAGCCAAATATGACTTTCCTATGGGGTTGATGAGCTCTACACTAGCACCATACCAAATCTTAGATTTTAAACCATTGAATTTTAAAATCCATAAATGGTTTTTAGCTGTGTGCATGATTTTAATGAGTTAGTGTTGCTACAACATTATTCTAGTTATTATCTTTATCAACACCAAGTGGGAACACATGTTATTTTCTAGCTGATAGGGACCTTTTGGCCAAGTCTTCAGTGGCTAAAGTGAGTATAGGGCTATTAGAAATATTTTTTCTCTCATCGTGGGAGCTCAAAAACTCCTTAAATTTGCTTGGAATCTATCATTAAACTTGATGGTTTCTGACTTAGCCATACCCATTGTTGAAAATAATCATTGATAGCATTTTTTTTCATTTATACCAATTGGTTTTACCTCCTTGTGTATTATGGTAGCACTAGGAAATAAATTTATTTTAGGTGCATAGAGGAAATCATCATCATCAAGCTAATCTAGCACTGCAATTTCTACATTTTCTTATATGGACAACATGTTGATAGAGAAATTATTATAAACTTATGCTTCTTTTTTAGGGGAATACACCTTGAGATCTAATTATTCATATAAGATGTCATTAATTTTATTATATTATGTTATCATGTGAGTCATCTTGGGTTCACATTCAATTCTAATTTTATTAGGTATGCCAAGGCATGGGAGCCACACATGAGAAAAGTCTATTTCCATGTAACCATTTAATGTCCTAGACCAATATATACTTAGAAACATGACATAAGCATAATGTATATCTAATACTTGAATGCCAATAAATTGTTGCACACTTGGATCAGAGGCCAACTACATATTGATGTGATTTAGCTCACCAACAACCTTGACCTCTTATTTGTCTAACTAAAAAACCTTCTTATTTGACTTTGTAGGTGTCAAACCCAACCAGTGGAAAATTTCATAAGGCATGACATTGCTATAAGCACCTGAATCCATTGAATAATTATGTAGTTTTTACCAAAAATATATATATTTTTAGGTGGAAAGGAGGAGTTTCAATTTTCTCCTTGTAAATTAAAATATGAGCATCAATTATTCTGTTAGTTTCCTTCCCTTTAGGAGTGAATAATTATTTTAGTAACATGTCCTTTTGGTTTGAGATTTAAATCAAGTCAAACATTGTGATCTTGGCCTTAGTTTTATTTAGATCATTTATAATACTATATCTATGTTTGTTTGGATCTACTAGTTTGCCACTTTGTGGAGGTGTAGAGTTGTCTTTGGGTTGGTAAGATGTTGTAGGTCTTATAGGTGGAAATGGGTTGTTAGACAAGTTATATTTAGATGGAACTTGAGTGTTATTCAGAGGAGTAGATGTATTTAATAGAGTTTGGAATTTGTTCCTCAAATATAGTGATTTCTCCTTTGAAATTATTTAAATGTTAGAATTCATCTAGGCTATCTTCAATCTCATTGTCACATTCGAATGAAAACTCATAAGTCTCCAAGACTAGAGCTATAATAGGGTTTTGTCTACCTTAATTATAGTTATTATTAGTTGTATGAACTAGTTCTAGGTTGTCCATATTCTTTTGGAATATATTTAAGGAACAAATGAATTTCACATAATCAAATTCAGTGTGGTTAGCCATATTATATATCTTAAAATAGGTGGGTAGTGCTAAATCAACCAAGTTGACTGCATTAGAAACACTATTGTTATTATTTTAGTTATTATTGTCAATGGGTTAGGTACACCTTCATTATTTGGCTTCATGTCTATTATCTATTGGTTATCTTTAAGTTGAAATTTCTAGTATGTGGTGGGTTGTTTCCATTTTGATGGGTGTTTTGTGTCACTTGTCTATGAAAATTGACCATATCATTTGTCACCTCTAAATTATCTGCTATAAATTGGCCAGTTCTAGATTCACACTAGAATTTTTTAGATTTCTTGATTGTGGTTGTGGGTTATTCCTAGGTACATTATCATTTAAAAATGTATGTATAGTGGGGTGCGCTTGATTATGATCATTGTGAACATGTGTCTAGTTGTTTAGAAATGATCGGATAACCTATTGGTTTCTAATAGAAGCAACATAACCACTAGTGTTAGGCATGAAAATAATGTTGTTATATGCAATAAGGACAAGTTTTTTATTGCTTTCCTAAGGCAAAACCTAATTAAGGGGTGTATAAGGTAGACCACTAGGCATGTAGCTCATGGGTGTTGTATTATAGATTAGATTTATGTTTGTACACATTACACCTAAACTTGGATTCATCAATAATGTATTATGTTGAATAACATCATTGATCATCATGATATGATTGTAAGAACTAGTTAGCCTAATGAAGGCAAATAACTAATTTATTAACCTTTTAGAAGCATATTTTTTTCAATGTTTATAGCCTCATTATATGTCAGGGACAAGGACAAGAGGGATACTAGGGTTATTATGAGTAACATAAAGGTAATTGAATCTAAATACCTCTGGTATGTTTGTATGGTAGCTGCTTCTATTTGAGTGTATAGGTTTTTGAACCTTTTGTAAAGCTTATGGAAGCATGCATTGAAAACACTCATAGGTTCATTTGGATCCCTATGGACAACATCAAAGTGATGATATATGTCAAATGGATCAATGGGTAGCCTAAAATGGTTGATGAAATTAGTTTCTAAATCATTCCAAGAAGTGATAGATCTATTGGGAAAACCAAGATACAAGGCATAGGAAACTTATCCCAAAGATTAAGGGAATAAGTGGTAAGCCACATACTCATGTTGAACTTGCATTCATATCAAAGCATATTTAAATGCCTAAATATGTTCCTCAACTATGTTAATCCCATTAGGTGTATATTTTAGGCATAAGTTATCAAGATTCTTGGGTAAATCATGGACAAGACCTAGAACATTCATAGGGCATCCACCTACAACAAGATAAGTGGGATCAACCACTATTGGTGGGTTATGAAGGGTAGTGAACGAGTTGATAAACAAGGTTTTAGTAGTAGGTGAGCCACTAGATAAGTGTATTTATCATTTTTTGGTTTTCCCTTTATTTACCCTTAATTTCTTATGTTTAATGAGTTATAACAACTCAAAATCACCCCTTACAGACTTTAATTTTGTGGGTATTCATTTTCTTTCCATTTTATCTTTTAGGTTACTCGAGTGTGGGCAACACTCCTAAGTGTTCAAATTTAGAATTTTTTACTAAAATTTCAATTTTACATTTTTTATTAAGTGCCCTCCTTCTAGTGCTAATTTTGTTGATGTGTGTTTTGGCATGCACCAATATTATAGGCTCATCTCTTGAATCACCTCTCTTTAAAAGAGATTTAGGGAGATTTCCCCAAGATTTATATCTACCTAGTCTAGGGGCATTGATATTTATTCAATGGCTCATTGTGACCATTCCATTTCAAGGGGCCTTTGATGGTTCACTTATTACAAACTTATAACTTTATTTTAATTGGTTTTGGGTATTTGAAAAATGTAAAATGTGGTATGTTTTTTTTTTATCTGGTTAATTTTTATGCCAGTGTTAAACACAAAAATGATAATTCATTTGATTGTTTCCTAGTTTTAAAATCAACAATTTATAGTTTTGTTCATTTTGTTATTTTAGCTAATTTTATTATGTTTATTCCATTAGTTTAAAATTCAAGAATGCAATAGTAATATGGAAAATATATATTTAAGAAATCAATATAGACATTCATTCATATTGCATTTAAACCCTAGATAACAACTAATTAATAAAAAGCAAAAGAAAAGGGGGAGAGAAAGAAAATAAAAGCCTATAAACATGGTGACAAATTCAATTTCATGACCATAAGATCTCCACATATCAGCCTCTTATTCAGCTATCAAGTGCATAATGAAATTTATAACTAATGCAAGATTATATAGAGATCATACAAGGAGATAAGTAGCCAAAAACACCATTCATATGCATAGAATGAAGCAAACAATACCAAGTCTTTAATTAATCAAAGTATATCTTTTTGAAAATCATATTGGATTCAATTACAATAGACACCTCAAGATTTTTCTAGCATGATAGTAGGGGAGGATTTGAAGGAGAGAAAATAAAATAAAATTGTAGAACATTAAAGTGTGATTAGCTAAATCTCTAATGGGAAGAGAAAAAACCAACCCTTTGAGAGCAAAATCCTAGCAATATATAACAGTTGGAAATTCAAATGGGATCAATTTTCCATCCAAAACACTAAACTACCACCATGAATACTCTAGTTACCTCTTTCTCACTATAAATTCACCACTTTAATTGTTCATAAGCTTTCATAAGACCAATAAATAAGTTAGCACAAATAATTAAAATAAATGAATAGTAAATTACAAACTAAAACATGAACAAGTTTTTCCACAAGTAAAATCAAGAAAAATTGAAGACATCATTGCATCCATACCAAAACCAGCTTTTCAACAATGTGAATGATTCAAAATTTTGACAACTAGATTAAAATTTATGCTCAAAAAATGGAAGGAAGGTCAAAATTGGTCTCTCTTATACCTATTCTAGATTTTAGGGGAATCAGGGTTATGTTTTAATTTTACTATTACTTTTTGGCCCTCTAGTTCTAATTGGGATTTGAAATCCTAAATTGAATTGAAGGACACCTTATGTATTTATGTAGACATAATCATAGGATGTTTAATCACTTATAAATGTTTTTAGTAGGAAATTTTAAGTTGGGGAGGGACCTAATTGGACTTAGAACCTCTGATTTGGTCTATAAACTAATTGGCAGGGCTTCCATGTTTGTATTTAGGGAATTGAGGGGGTAAAAACCTAATTAACATTAACCAATCTTGATGCATCAACCCTAGATTTATGTTAGGATTTTACCTATTTATGTCTTTAGGGATCACCTAATGCATCCCTAAGACCTAGTTAGGAAAAATCCCCCAATTAACACTAGACACTCCAACCCCCCTAGTTTAGATTCAACTGGGTTATAAATCTTGATCACCACTAAGCCTATAACTGATGACTAACTAAATACTTAATTAGAGAGTAAATTTGATTTAAAATAGAACCTTACCCTCAGGTAACCCCAACTTAGTTGGGAAAAAAATCCTTGAAATATAATACAATATTTCTGGAGCCCACCCTAAGACCTAGTTAGGGTTTTGAACCCTGACTACAACTAACACCCAAGCCTCACCTAAACTAAGACCTAGTCAAACTTAAAAGATTAAATAATAAAAAATCACCTAAATAAGAACCCTTATGACCTAAGTAGGTCCAAAATCATAGATAGAACTAAAATATCCCCACTCAATGACCTAAGACCTAGTTGGACGAAAAGGTCTAATTACAATTAAGGCAAGACAAAAAGGAACATCTAGACCTATTTAAGATATCAAAGCCTAATTAGGTTTAGGGCCTAATTTTTTTTGAAAACAATGGAAAATATCATAGGAAAATATTTATTAAAATTGAGTCAAGACAAAAAGGGAAAATTAGACTAAATTGGGAAATTTTTCAAGTTTTTCACCCAAAGAAGCAGGACTTAGTGAGATTTTGAAAGTACGATACACGGGTCTAGGAGTCATTTTGTGAGGAAGATCAAAACATGAAACTTGATCAAATAATCATAATGGAATAGATAGATTAGGTTACATAATTTTAAATGGAATGAAAATTGAAATGACCCACTGAGGAAAAATGAGAAATCTAAGCATGTTAGAAAACAATTGGTTTGGAGACCTAATAAGTGAGATACGTCTCTTAAAAATGCATTTTTGCTCAAAGAGTAAAACATGCAACTTATTTTTAAAATTGAGATAGATAGGATGGGATATGTCTCAAAGATATAATAGGCATGGAAATAAAAATAACCCCCCAAAGCAGCTGTAGGGAGATGAGAGAGTAGGTAGGCAAGAATGCCAAGTGGGTAGAAGTACAACAAAACTCTATTTTGGGGCCAAGTGTTTTATATGAAAATTTACTGCTTAAACATAGTCATCATAATGGGATAGTTTTAGGGAACCTAAAGGGAAAAAAAACTAAATGACATCTAAAATCAAGCTAAGAGAGTTAGTAGAGCTAATATATCCAAGCTTCAAATGTAGAGTGGGAATTCAAAACTCCACTTTTAGACTAAGTGTAAAACACAAAGTTGACTCACATGGATGTGGTATTTCTAATGGTGATGGGTTAAGTTCCTATTTGGGTATGATATATAAAATTAACCACCAAGGAAACTTGAAGTGTTGATACTAATGAATTATGAGCACAAGCTAGAGCTGAGCAATAAAAACAAAAGGAAGTTCCTAGATTCTTGGAATAATTAAGGCATGTTGTTTAAGAAAAAACAAACCTCAAGGATCACATCATGTAAAATTTTAAATTAAGTAATTTTGGAGGTTTAATCATTGAGGAGGGGGTGAATTAGTGATGTAATATATTTCAAACTTCAAGTGTAATAAATTAAAACTCTTAATCAATGATCACATGCATTCTTAAAGCATACAAGATGTTCATAACAATGAATAAGAAAGATGATGCAAGATCACACACATAACATAAGATCTATGTGGGAAACCTTCTTAGGGAATAAAACCCAATCTCAATCCTAAAAACACATGGACTACTCATCTTATAATATGATCACAAACATGAGACCTTTTAGTGAAGCATCAACTTCACAAAGAGAACCCACCCCTAAGTATGAAAAAACACCCACTTGTTCTAGATGTTGAGCACCCACACAAAACATATGAAATAAAGAGATCCAAAATTCTAATTGAAAATCAATCTGATTGGAGAAATAATTTTTAACACCTCTCTTTTAACTCATCACACACACTCAAACTTGTTCATACAAGCAATGCATCCAAACACCACTTTTGGATCTCTCTAGTCTTCTTCACTCATCCTCAATCTAATTTGTACTTCAAACCATGTACTGAGCACACTCCCTCTAATATTTTTCCTTCATCTCAATCTTTTTCTCTCTCAACACATTCACATACAAGTCTTGAAACCATTGCTTTGATCTCCACTCTTTATAGAGTATTCATTAATAGCAATTTCTAGATTGACCAAAATACTTGCCTTAACACCTTAATACTAATCATTGATCTAATTCATTATCAAAAGTCATTCATAGCATCTATGGGCCACACTTAAGCAACTATGCCTTTTAATTATGCCTTAGTAGCCCTTATAGGTCTCATGGAGACCTATTTGCCCATTTAGCACTTTATCAAGCAAAACAAGAACATAAGATCACTTTCAATTACATGGGTCCAATCAATATGATCTCTAAGACATCTTCAAGTGATTGTTCCTACCAAAACACTCTTTTTCTAAAGCATAAATTTCTCAAATATTATTCTATATACAATAACACCATGAATGAACAAACAGTCAATTTTGAAGCTCTAAATCTTCACCTGTACGAACATTCAAAACATATAACTAGATTTTCTAGATGTGCCTTGATGTCATTTATTAATTTGCTTATTACTGCATCAAGAAATTAATATTAGATCAAATTATATAGCTCAAAAACTAAGCACTAGTTTTCTTTCATAAATTTGGATATTTGAATTTGAATGGTCACTGTTCAGACACTAAACATTGAGCACTTTAACCTCATCTCGTGCTCCTTGGAAACTTTGGACAAATATGCATTATTGATCTCCTTAGGAGTAGTTTGATCTTTACCTTACAATGCTCATTGTTGATCTTAGATCAGAGCTCTCATTATTACACCACTTTGTAGTTCTACGTGCCTTCTACACATTTGACTCTTTGACTTGACCCATACTATTAATCCCTATTTATATGAACACCCATGAGCCATGATATTATATCAACTTAATGATATTGTGACACTTGTCACTATCACATGAAATCTTAGACTCTTTGACATAGTAACTAAATACACACCATTGGATCAAGATCTAGATGATGAAAACTCACCATTTGATCAACTAAATAGTGACCTTAGACCTCAATGTAGTTACACTTGATAGTCTCTGGCCTATCACAATTTGCAAGAGAAAATTTTAAGGTTTATAACTTGAGATATAAAACACTTCAAGAGTCCAAATCTTCAGGTTGCCTTCTTGGCACTATAGACAACATCTTCATGAAATCCTTTGACCTTGATTGACTTTTTGAGTACCTAAAAAAATGCATAAACTTGCTAGTTCATTCATATATGCATGATGTAAAGTGATGGTCTAGACTCTCTTTAGCTAGAAGATGCATGTTTCTCTTTTCAAATGATCAAGTGACATACCAAAACTTCACCAAGACATCTATGGATGCTTCACAACTTTTTCTTTGTCCTTATAGACCTACATATGCGCTATATATTCTCTAATCTATCAAACACAACTTATTTATCATTAATGCATTAGTATATCATTATCTCTTTGAAATCAAAGACAACTTAACTTCAATGAACATGATCAACAAGTATAACATGTAATACAATAGACAATGCTCAAATAATGTAACAACACACATCAACATGAATATAACAAGTAAATATATGCTATACTATAAATGTATGTAGTCATTACACATGGTAAAGTGTAATATCCATATATCATTTTATGTATTATAATAAAGGGAATGACATATGTAATAAATTAATGTAGCTAAATATGATCACTATAATATGTTTTTTTGGTCTATTATCTTACTCATCCTTCTCCTAGTCTTTGTTGAAGTCCATTCTCTTGGTACTGGCCTGGTCAACCAAAGCCAAAGTTAGTCAAACTGGTCAAAGATGGTAAAAAGATAAAATTATGTTTAAAATGTTATAATATGGCCTATACATGTTTTAAGGTTTTTACATGTCATTAATTTATCTTTTACCTTGTTTCATATGCAAAAAGGGTCATTTGGCCACATTTTTAGCTCAATTAATGACATGTACAGATTTTTCTAAGCAAGAAATTGTCACCAAGATGTGGTTTAATGTGAAAGAGGTTAGATAATGTCAATATCTATCAGATGATAGTTATAAATTAGTTATGATCAATAAATGGTAATTTTACCTAAAAATAGGAGCTTTTGGGCACTTGTACAGACTTCTCAAGTCCACCATCAGTTGAGAATGTGGGAATAGTAACTATTCACCTCCCATAATACATTTCAATGCCTAGATTTCAAGAAGAATCCAAAAATTTTCATCTGCAAATTGTTTTCCTCCATTTTCACTTGGAAAGCAAAGAAAGAGAAAATTCATGCACTTGGCATAGGCCGTACAGGTGGAATTGGGAGGATTGATTCTAGGGGTGGATAGAGATCTAAGTGAAATTAATTTTCATAACAAGAACTTGATATTTTGTGAATCATCCTTTATTAACAATTAGTTGAACTCTAGATAGTCTTTTATGTACTTCAATCCAAGAGGGGGTCACTATTTTCATCTATTTCAATTTTTATTGCTTTGGTTTGATGTATTTGATAATGCCTTTCCACAAGTATGTCATGGTTATATTAGATTTGTAAGCTATCAAATGCCTAGGAAAGCCTTTTCTAGGCTTGTTTTGCTTTGGATCATCTTTGCTTCCTTTGCTCATAAATTTGCATCTAAGGGTGCCTTAAATTGAAGTTTTTCCATGTTATGTAAAGGAATTGAATGTGTCTTAACTTTTTTGAAGTATTAAATTTAATTTGATGATCAAGGAAGAGGCCATGAAGCCTAACTTTGCACATTCTCTACACTCCCCTCCTTTTCACCTTTAGGAAGGTGATTCTCACATTAAAAATGTGTTTTTAATATGATCTATAGGTTTTATTGATAGGGATTATATAATTAAAGGTTGAAAATTACACTTGAAGTGATTGGAAAGCCTTACCCTTGCATATTACTGCTCAATTTCCCTCTCTCTACCTCATATACAGTCAAATGTATATATTCAAGTATCATTTGTAGAGCTATAGAGGCTTGAATGGGAGTAAAATGACAAGGTTGGATCCTTATTATGGTCTAAGAAATAGGTTGATACCTTGAAAATAATGTTAGTTATCCTTGATAGCCTACTAAAGATGAAGGAATCATCACAGCAAAATTTTGAGTTTCAGGACTGTTATCCCTAAAATAACTAATCAGAGAGGGAAAGGGTTTTATGGATTTCTCCCAATATGCTTGAATGATGCACCAAGGAATATAGATATGGCCAATTTGTAGTCATATCATAGGAAAATGAATGTGCATAGTTTAAAAAGATAATGAATAATGAAAGGTGATCATTTGGAGACCCAAAAGTGCCCTTAAAACCACTGGCTTTTTATAGTCTTCACCTATAGGATTTTAGAAGAAAGTTCACTTTGCACTTCAATATGATAATACTATCTATGAAATAAATTATAAATCATATAAAATGATTCAAAGGATGCCTATAAGCTAAAATTCCATGAGAAAAGAATAAATATAATGTTGTAAACCCTAATGCATACTCCTCTGTCCATACACAAGACTATGAGGAACCACCTATAGGTGTGGTCATGAGCAAGTTGAAAAGTTTTCATGTTTTGAATGCAAGAAAATACATCCATGCCATAAATTACACCATGAAAAATTCTATTATTGACCCCAAAAATAACCTATAGGCCTAAAATGAATGAAAATTAGCCACCTTATAGTTGAGTAGATAGTGGAATGATGACATTGGCATTTGGAGGAGTCTTAAGGAAATTTTAGGCTAAATGAGATAGAAATGTCAAATATAGTGACTTAAAATTTAAGGGAGTTGACAAATAATTTATAAAGATCAATTTAATGCTAATGACCAACCCCAAAACAACCTATAGGTAGGGTCCTAGGACTATCTCAGTCCATGAAGGATAGTAAGAAATTGGAAGGCCTAAAAGGGTCAAGATGATAGGTTTGGAGATGAGTTAAAATTATCATAATCAGATAAGTCAAGGGAATATAATTTTTTTTAAACCTTCATTATAATCTCCAAATAAATG
Organism: Torreya grandis; assembly: GCA_037957365.1. NCBI lineage: Eukaryota > Viridiplantae > Streptophyta > Pinopsida > Cupressales > Taxaceae > Torreya > Torreya grandis. The sequence continues at coordinate 595,187 of JARHVA010005683.1, read as the reverse complement.
CACCCAAAACAAAGTCACCCTGTTCATTATCACAATTAGATCCAGTCATAAGCAAGAGAGGGATATGATGAGAGTTTGGATCCCAAGGAAGAAAGGAGTTTTAGACAAGTGTGATATGGATCCTCATGATAAAATTAAGGAAATTACATGTCTATAACATCTTAAATCCACCCAAGACCCTTTTCTCATAGCAAAATGGACTCAGTTCGTACAGGTAGGGTAGGGAAAGCCTTATTTCAAGAGGTGAATATGAGATTCCACTTAGGAGAGAGGTTTTGAATGGATACTTAGGATCAAAAAACATGATATAATGGTGAGGAACATTCATGAAAAAATTTTATGCATAAAAGGAGTGAAAAAGGAACATTCATAAGGAGGTTTGATTAGGCACATGCAAAAACAAGGTTTTTAACCCCTTTCTTGAAGAAATTGGGATGGTTAGATCCATTAAACACGGAATTGAAAAAAATTATTTGTTAAAATTGGTCATTAGGACCTTAAGGATATTATAAAATACTCAATTTTCATTAAAAAATAGGCCTAATACTCACTATTCTATCTTAGAGTAGGGGCAGTTCTTTCATGCATAAGAATGGCAGTTTTGGGGAAAAGTGATGGATTGATGGTCTCAAGGAAAACAATGAAAAAATAAATGTTATATAAGCTGGAGGATATATAAAAAAACCTAAGAAACCTTGATATAAAGCTGGAGAGCAGATAGGATACCCTACACAACAAGGGTTATAGTCAAGTGTGAAGGAAAGCCTTAGGGCTAGAAGCCAAATTAGAGGTCATATGCATTTTCAACCCGATATATGCTTTCCAAGTGATCAATAAATGTTTAAAAAGGTATTTTGGGTGTGTTAAATCCATAACATATCAAAGGGAACCATTGGAGGGTCAAGAGGAGCTCAAATATATAGGTAGACCTATTGACAAGGTCTAGGCCTAAAACCAAATAGGGGTCAATTTACATTTAAAGATTTTGACAATCCATTATAATGGTTTAAGTTTTTAGGGTATATAAATAGATGTTACAACCCTTAATTTTCAAATAAAATCCTCAAGAAGAATTTAGACCCCACTAGGAAGCAAAAAATGAGCTTGAATGTTAAATTCAAATGCTTAGAAATTCTACCAAGATTTACATGGGACCTTGAGCCCTTGAAGGAGGTACCTAAGGAGACATAATTGGAATTTTATTATAACTCCATTGTGCCATGGCTATGAATGAATGATAAGAATGAAAATCAATTTAAAACCATTGTAAACCCTCCATAAGGACTCAACTAGAAAAATGAGGTTCAAAGTTCATTTAAATGAATGAATTTGACCTTGAAGTTGTTACCAACTCCATGAGGGTAAAATCCATGTAATTAAATTATATGGAATCCATACAGGTAAAGCAAATATTAGGTTTTATTGACATTATATTTTATTTTATAGGTCCTGAAGATGACCATGAGATGATAAGAACTTTGGGAAGTAGCTTTAGACTTGAGGAAACCATCTATGCCATTTTTAAACCTTGGAAATACTCACAAATTCCTCTACTATCTCTCTCTATTCACCCTATCTAAATTGGCATCTAGAATGACATAGTGGATAAGGTAGAAACTCAAGTTTGGTGGCATTTTATGATGTTTCTAATGAAGCCAAACATATGAGATGTCCAAAAATGTGTCACAAGACCCCTAGTATGGATAATTTAGGAAGGATGAAAATATTCATATGTCAAGTGTCAATAAATGCATATTAGAGAGTGATATTGATGATAGGTAATGATAGAGTTTGTGTAAGGGAATTTCATGATGAAGAAAACTCCAAATCTAGGTGGAATAACTTTTTTAAATCCCTCTCATCAACATACACAAGACACTTGTCCTAACTTGCTGAGAAGGAAGTCCATCATGAAGGAAATTGCGTAAGAAAGAATGATCAAGAATATTGTTACACCAAATTTGGAGAAGAGGATTATTTGGGAATATAATGATTATGTAAATCAATTTCATAACTCCTTTTATATCTCATCCACATGAATTGTAGCTGATTTTCACATTTGGACACTTGTCCTTATGCCTCTTCAAATTTTATCCTCTCTCTCTTCTTCCAAGTTCTATAAGTGAAGCCATTTGGGATATTATAGAGATATACATAGTTGGTATGGTGAATCCATACTAATATGACATTACACTTTGTATTTGGACATTGAATAAAAGTCCAATTATAAGTTTGTGAAAATTTTGTCTAAATGTGTGAGTGATCTATAGTGGAGCTAAGTGATAGTATCATCCTTACTCCTTTTATCCTTCATGTTTAAACAAGAGTTATGATGTTAACAGGTCATGTGAAGTGTGTTGAATGTACTAAACTCTCTTACAAGTATGTAATTGTCTCTATGGTGTGCAACCTGCTCCTAAGTGAAGTATCTTATTACTTGTCTCAAGTATGCTACCTCCACATTGAAATACAATGTTAAGATCCTTTAATGCATGAATTTGGTCTTGGAAAGAATTATTTATTAGCAAAAGTATGACAATCTATGGGATATATCTTGGTGGATCACCTCTCTAGCATAGTTTTAATTTTATGCAAACTCTTAACTCTTTTCATAAATAAGCATTAGGTTAGGTGATAAACACTTAGAGAAGAATTCAGGGAGCTAGCCCTTTCAATCCTAGAGATTCATCTCTCCTACAAGTTCCCACAAACTTGAGTGATGATTCAATGTTGCATAAAATTGAGGGAGCTTCATAGAATGTCCTAAGGTGCACAATTTGATGACAATAGTTTTGACATGCCTGGTGGGATAGCTAGTCCTAATTATTTACATGTCAAGGTGAATGCTGGTCTTGACAAGCCCAAGGTTGTATAAATTTTTATAATCCAACATTTGGTGACTCTAAAAGGTCAAAATCTCTAGTTTTAGATCAATTCCTTCACATTATACTTCATGGTCCTCACTTGAACCTCTTTTAATAGAGCCTTTAATCAAGTTCCTCTATCTAAAGCTCCTCTTGAAGAACAAAACCTTGAACCATTCCTAACTTTTAGAGATACCAAACAAGAAGGTTTTGAAGAAGAAGTTTAGGAGATAGGAGATCAAGAAGAGGAAGAAAAGATGGATATAATACATCATTTCCTAGCCTTTAACACCCAAAATATAATTAACCTCCCTACATATGATATTATTCCTCCCAATACTACCAAAATTCTTCTTAATTTCAATGGAGAAGGTCTTATTAATCCATTCGAGCATATTAGGGACATTTAAAACTTTTGTAATTTACACAATGTCACCAAAGCTAACATAGTTATTAGATTACTTGACATATCTCTAAAGGGTAAGACACTTGATTTATATAGGACATTAGAAGGTGGTTGGGATGGATTTGGAGATTTCTTGGTAAATATATTTTAGAATACAAGTGACCATACTTCACTAATTCACCAACTAAATGTGATAAAGAGAGGTCTTAATGAGTCCAAAGGAGATTTCAATGAAAGGTTTCCAAGGACATGGCATAGGCTACCACCTATTATGAGGCCTCTTCCAAGCTTTGTATTCCCCACCTATCTCAAGGCTATTGACATTGATGTGGTAGTAATGTTGCAATAAATGGGGGGATTTAATTTACTTAAGGCATATGAGATAGCCATTGAAGTTGAATATAGTTTGATACAAGATGGTAAATTACCTCCAAGAGTCTCCATGCCTTTGTTGTCTCAAAATTTAGTTGAAGCCTCAATCATAGCACAATCTCCCAATACCAATGTCAAAATAAAATCACTCCCAAGAAGGTGGATAATGCCATAGATAAGGATGAGATGATTTTTTCTTTACAAGCTCAACTCAAATAAGCATAAATGTATGCAAGTACTTCACCCAATCCTCAATATTATCCTCAACAAGGCTATAGAACTCCACTCCAATATAATAACCAAGGAAGAGTCCAGGGTCAACAAGGTTTCAATAGGCCACTCAATGCCTATAATCCTACCTCTACTCTCTCCATAAAGGCTACTTTTCTAGTCCATACTAATTTAGCCTATGAAAAGGTACATTTAGATCATTGGGGACAATCTCAAAGTCAATTAATGTATGATGGTGGAGAAAATTTCCAAGATTTGGTAGCTCAAGAAGGAGCTACTCCTTATGTTATAGTAGAATAAGAAAGTCTTGTGCAAAGGGATATTCATGGAGAGGGTAACAACCAAGGGAGTAGTCTTATGAACATCCAAGAAAAAGATAATTATGTGTTGAATTAAAATACATCGATTTCAGCCAACACAAGGGATAAAAAGAGGGATTTAGGAGATACTCTAGCAAAAAAAGTGGCTCTAAGTAGTGCCTCTCTAATGCCACAAAGCATAGGTACCAATGCAATAGATCTTACTAGTCACAATACTCCTCAAAGTCAGAATGTGAGTAAGGATACCAAACTTCTAGTATAACATGTTCAAGTTCCCTCATTTCCTTCAAGAATGCAAGATAAGGTGAATAATTCCTCTCTAAACAGTATTGATTATTTGAATAATGCCAAGATAAGCATTTCTCTTGGGGAAGTCTTGCATATCCTTGGCCAAAAGGAAATTCTACAAGAACAACTCTCAAACATTTATGTGGCTCCTCAAGATCCAAGACAAAATGGTGTAGCCCTTACCAACACACTTAATTATGCCATAGAACCATCCAACAAATCTGAAAATCCTCCACCTTTATACCTCACACTCATTGTGGGAGACAAATTAGTTTACAATTGCATTGTGAATAGTGGAGATAGTACCATAGTTATGCCTAAGGTGGTTACTGATAACTTAGGACTAAAGTATGAGCCTCATAGTAAGGGTTTGTTATAGCTTTATGGAACTCCAGCCAAGATGGTGGGGTTGGTTAAAGGTTTGAAAGTTTTATTGCATGATTGTCCAAGTTTTCCCATCTTACAAGATATTATGGTGGTTGATCTTCCAGCTCATTTTGTTGTTTGCTTATCAAGAGGCTTTATGGCTAAGATTGGAGGGTACCTTGCAGCTAATTGGTATTTTGTATCTTTTAGAACAAGATATGGATCTAAAGTAACTATAATAACATAGCCATTAGTAAGGTTCTATATTGAACCATATGTGGAGACAAGTTCAAATCAGAATTGTGCAATTAGTGAAAGAGAAGGTGTCATTAGTAGTGAAGCCTCCTTCCCCATGAAGGTATTTTTGACCTTTTCCTTGATGAGAATGGTACTAAAACATATGAGAATGATCCTTATACATCCATAGAATAAATTTATTTGGGAGTCTATTGTATGCATGAGAAAAATAATCCTATACCCTCACTCACTAGTGAAGATCATGAACTTGAAGGGATATGGGAAATGTTTTTTGAGGTTCAAGAAGTAAAGTAGGTGCATGGGATGGTGTTATGTTAGTATCTCCATAAAATAACCAATATTATTCGTCATATAGATTCCATTTTAGTTTTAATTGTAATGTATCAGAATATGAAGGCTTAGTTCATGGCCTCCAATGGGCAAAGAAAAGGGGAATCAAGAATTTGAAGGTCTATAGGGATAGTGAATTGGTCATACACCAAGTAAGGAACCAAGATATAACTAATAATCCTTTTCTTAAGTCTTACAAGAATAGGGTGTGGGATCTAATTGAGGACTTTGATGCTTTCAACATACAACCTATACCAAGAGATTGAAATAAACATGATGATAGGTTGGCTATCAGAGGAACACATTTTTACATAGTTACTAATGTAAGGAAAGAGAAGAATCAATCTCATATCAAGGTCATTGCAAGACCTTCTATCTTAGATAATGAGGTGTTATGGCAAGTTTTTAAAAATTATAAACCATTGCACATTTATTACAAAATGAAGTAGAATTCTCTTCAAAGAATAAAAAATCATTTCACAATCAGTATGGAGAGAAAGTCATTCAACTAAGGACAAACAAGATACCTAAAGGGCTGGTCACCCTAGAGACTATTTCCAACAAGGATGATAAAAAGAAGAAGGAAAGAGTGAGCATGTCCACAAGGGAAAAAACTATGAAAAAGTCATGATTTTCAAAGACAAACTCCTAAAAATTGGTAAGGTATGTTCTCCTTTTGAAAGGCAAACTTTTATTGAATTATGTATAGAGTTTCATGATATATTTTCTTGGGGATATAAGGATTTGAAGGGGTTTGACCCTAGTCTATCTCATCACACCATTGAGTTAGAACCTAGAGATAAACTAGTTAGGAAAAAATAAAGGCCTCTCAATCCCAAGGTATAGGAACTCATGAAGAGAGAGCTTACCAAATTGATTGAATCTAGGATTATCTTTCATATCAAACACTAAACTTAGGTAGCTAATATTATACTTGTCTGAAAGAAGAGTGGAGAGATCAGACTTTGTGTGGATTTTAGAGACCTTAATAAGGTGTCTCTCAAGGATCATTATCCATTACCTTCCATGGAATAGATCCTACAAGTTGTTTCAGGTTCCCAACATTTTTTACTTCTTGATGGCTATTTAGGTTACAACCAAATATTGGTGAATGAAAATGATCAGTTTAAGATAGCCTTTACTATAAAATGGGGAACCTTTGCCTATAAAAAGATGACTTTTGGTTTGTCTAATGCTAGAGCTATCTTATAAAGGGAAATGGACATGGATTTTAAGGGTTTGATCAATGAGATATTGCTTGTGTACCTTGATGATATAACCATTTTTTCAAAAGATGTTAATGATCATATGAAACATCTAAGGCAAGTGTTTGAGAAGTGTAGAGAGTATGGAGTATCTCTTATTACAAAAAAGTGCATCTTTGCTATCCATGAAGGTAAGATATTGGGTCATATTATTTTGAAAGAAGGTTTGTCTATTGACCCTAAAAGGATTGAGGCTATCTTAGGCTTGTCTTTGCCTCTACAAAAGAAAGTTTTACAAAGTTTCTTAGGCAAGATCAACTTTGTAAGAAGATTTATTCTAGGATTTACTACTCTAGTGAAGCCTATCACAACCATGCTCAAGAAGAACCAAGATTTTTCTTGGATAAAGGAAGGTAAGTATAGTTTTAAGGTAATCAAACAAGAACTTTCCAAATATACCTCTCTCTTGAACCCAAACTTTGCCAAGGATTTCATACTCTATACTTTTGCTAACCTTGACACAATCTCAGCTATGCTTATGCAAAAGAATGATGAGGAAATTGAAAATCCCATTGCATTTTTTAGTTAAGGATTAGAAGATTATGAGGTCAAGTATACATTTGTTGAGAAGCAAGCTCTAGCTATGATAAAAGGTTTGAAAAAATTTAGGTACATGGTTTCAAATAACAAGATACATGTCATGGTTTTTCATCCTAGTACCAAAGAGTTCCTCCTAAGCAGACCTCAATAAGAAGAGAGTTGGGTGGATCACAAAGGTAATGGAATATGATGTTGATATAAAGGTAAAAAAATTGGTAAGAGGAAAGGGGTTGTGTGATAATATAGCTTCTGATCTTCAAGGGCCAAGGGAATAAGTCCTGGTCAATCAAGCTCATCTTCAACCAACTGGTCACATACCAATTCAAAGCTGGACATAAGATATCATTGACTTTCTCCAAAATGAAAGTGTCTAAATGACCTAAACAAGTCTCAAAGAAGGTATTTTAGATTGCAAACCATTCCTTATTGTCTTGTAGATGTTATTATCTTTTGGAAAGATGTGAATGGTGTGTTAACAATGATTAGTTTGGTATGTTACTAGAAAATTTTCATGATGGTTTAGATTTAGGTCATTTCTCCCCTAAAATCATAGTAGAAAAGATAATGAGGGCTGGCTATTATTAGCCTAGCATTTTCAAGGATTTTTATAATTGGGCTAAGATGTGTCCTCAATGTGCCTTCTTTGTAGGCAAACACAATATTATAGCCCTTCCATTAAATCTTATCCAAGTAGACTAGCCTTTCATGCTATGGGGCATTGATTTCATTAGTATGATTAACCCTCCATTAAGTGCTAGACACAAATGGATATTGACTGCAAGTGACTACTTCACAAGATGGGTAGAATTTATTGCATTAAAAGAGGAAATTGAAAATGCTATCTTAGAATTCTATGAGAGCATCATAACAAGGTTTAGATTTCACTATACCATAATTTATGATAATGCACTCAATTTTATGAGTGTTAAAACTTTTGATTGGGTAAATAGGAATGGTGTTTAATTGAGCACCTCATCTAACTATTACCCTCAAGGTAATGGATTGGTTGAGTCTACCAATAAGAATCTCATCAAGATTATCAAGAGAACATTGGAAAACAATCAAAGGGTATGACACACCAAGTTGAAAACACCTTATAGGCTAACACGATCACTCCTAAAAGGTCAATTGGAAATTTTCCTTTTGTACTTGTTTATCGAAAAGAAGCTAGATTGTCCATATCTAAATAATGAACTTCTTTAGAGCTTGCACATTAGTTAGAACTACTTGAGAATACTCCAATGGAAGTTAGATTGATAAAACTAATGTAGCTACAAGAAGCAAAAGACAATGCACATAAGAATATGGAACAATATCAATTAATCATGAAGAAGTATTTTGACAAGAGAGAAAGTACAAGAGTGTTCAAAGGTGACTTATTTCTAAAATGAGATGAAGATAGTGTAAAACTAGGTAGACATACAAAATTTGATGCCTCATGGAGTGGACCTTACATCATCAACAAGTGAAAGTAAAGTAATTATTTTTAACTATCCAAGATGAATGGATAAGGGTTTCTTATCCATATGAATGGGATACATCTAAAGTTATACTATTAGTCTTTGTAAGATAGTTTTTGTAAATAGTAGCATAGGTGTGTGTTTTCCTTTGGTTGTATTCCCTAAGTGATTTAGTTGAGCACATGTGTGTTTCCCTGGAATGTGTCTTGTGTTGTGTGTTTTATTTCAGTTTGGTGTGTTTTTCAGAGGCACTTGAGTGTTGAATGAGTATTAGATAGACTCCATAGCCCAATGGAAAGATTAGGCAACTGGTCTTAGGCATAATTGACATGCCACCCCTAGGAATTACCAAGAATGTTGACCAAATTTAACCCCAAATCAAATTTGGGTCAACCCCTACTATTTTTTAAATTTTAATAAGGTTCCCACGTGTATTATAGGGTGTTGTGTTGGTATATTATCTTACTCATCCTTTACCTAATCTTTGTTGAAGTTTATTCTCCTGATACTAGCCTAGTCAACTAAAGTCATAGTTGGTCAGCATTGGTTAAAGATGGTAAAAAGATAAAATTATGTTGAAAATGTTCTAAGATGGACTTTAACATGTTTTAAGGTGTTTTTAAGTCATGAATTAATATTTTACCTTATTTCATATGTAAAAAGGGTCATTTGGCCATTTTTAGCTCAATTAATGACATGTATAAATATTTCCTTGAAATAAATTGTCACCAAGATATGGTTAAATGTGTAAGAGGTTATATAATGTTAGGATCCATCAGATGATATTTAAAAATCAATTAGGATCAATAAATGGCAATTTTCCCTAAAAAATAGGAGCTTTTGGGCATTTGTACAAACTTCTCAAGTCCACCATTAGCTAAAAACATGGGAATAGAAACTCTTCACCTCCCATCATCCATTTAAATGCCTATTTTTCAAGAATAATAAAAAAGGTTTCATGTACAACTTATTTTCCTCCATTTTCACTTGGTAAACAAAGGAGCAACTTCATGCACTTGGCATAGGCCGTACAAGTGGAATTGGGAGGAGTAATTATGGGGTTGGATAGTGTTCTAAATAAACTTCATTTTAATAATAATAAATTGAGATTTGGTGCATCCTCCTTTATGAAAAATTAGTTGAACTCTAGGCAGTTTTTTATCCACTTCAATCCAAGAGGGGGTCATTATTTTCACCTATTTTATCTTTTCTTACTTTGGTTTAATGTCTTTGATTGTTTTAGGTGTTATTAAAGGTTATATAATTCCTCTCCATAATTTTTTCATGGTTTTATTTGATTTGGAAGCTATCAAATGCCTAAGAAAGCCTTTTTTAGTTTGTCTTTCTTTGGATCATCTTTGCTACCTTTGCTTAGAAATTTGCATCTACAGGTGCCTTAACTTGAAGGTTTTACATGTTATGTTAAGGAATTGAATGTGTATTAGGTGTTTTGAAGTAAAAAATTGAATTTTATGATCAAGGAAGAGGCCATGATGCCTAACTTTGCACATTGTCTGCATTCCCCTTCTCTATTTACCCTTTTCATCTTCAGGCAGGTGATTCTCACATTGAAAATGTGTTTTTAAGATGATATCCAAGTGTTATTGATAGGTTTTATCTAATTAAAGGGTTGAAAATTTAACTTGAAGTGATTTTAAATCCTTACCCTTGAATATTAGTTCTTAATTTCCCTCTTTCTACCTCATATATAGTCAAATGCATATATTCAAGTGTCATTTATAGAGCTATAAAGGCTTGTATATGAGTAAAATGAAAAGGTTGTATCCTCATGATGGTTTAGGAAATAGGTTGATACCTTTGAAATCATGTTATTGATCCTTGATAGCCTAATAAAGTTGTAGGAATCATCACATAGCAAAATTTTGAGTTTTAGGACTGTTGTCCCTAATGGAACTAATTAGAGAGCCAAAGGGTTTTATGGATTTCTCCCAATATGCTTAAATGATGCACCAAGGAATATAGATATGGTGAATTTATATTAATATTATAGGAAAATTAATTTGAAAATTTTATAAGGATAATTAACAATGGAAGGTGATCATTTGGAGACCCAAAAGTGCCCTTAAAACCACTAGTTTTTGATAGTCTTCATCTCCAGGATTTTAGAAGAAAGTTCACTTTGAACTTCAATATGATAATCCTATCTATGAAATAAATTAGAAATCATAAAAAATGATTAAAAGGATTCATATAAGATAAAATTACATTATAAAATAAGAAATCCAATTTTATAAACCCCAATGCATACCCGTTTGTCCGTACACAGGACTGTGAGGAACCACCTATAGGCAGAAAGGTTAAAGTCTATCAAATAGGTGTGGTCATGAACAATTTGATGAGTTTTCATGTTTTTAATGAAATAAAATACATACATGACATCAATTACACCATTAAAATGTCTATTATTTACCTATAAAATAACTCACAAGCCTAAAATGAATGAATATTAGCCACGTACAACTGAGCAGACAGTGGAATGAGGACATTGGCATTTGGAGGAGTCTTAAGGAAATCTTAAGATAAATGAGATAAAAATGTCAACTATAGTTACTTGAAAATATAATGGAGTTTAAAAATCATCCATAAATATTAATTTCATGCTAATGACCAACCCTAAAGCAACCTACAGGTAGGGTCTTGGGACTGTCTCAGTCCATGAAGGATAGTAAGCAATTAGAAGGCCTAAAAGAGCCAAGATGATAGGTTTGGAGATGAGTTAAAATTGTAATAATGATATTATTAAAGGTAATATAAAATGTCTTTAAACCTTCATTATAATCTCCAAATAAAGACACCTAAAACTAAAGCACCCTGTTCATTGTCATAGTTAGACAGGGTCATAAGCAAGAGAGGGATATGATGAGAGTTTGGTGCCCAAGGAAGAAATAAAGAGTTTTATACACGTGTGATATGGATTAATCATGATAAAATGAAATAAATTACATGTATATAACATCTTAAATCCACCCAAGACCCTTTTCTCATAGCAAAATGGACCCAGTATGAATAAGGGTGAGAAACATGTATGAACAACTTTTATGCATGAAAGGAGTGAATAAGGAGCATTCATAAGGAGGTTTGGTTAGGAACATGCAAAAACAAGGTTTTTTACCCCTTTTCTAAAGAAATTGAGATGGTTAGATCCATTAAACATGGAATTGAACAATTTTTTTTGGTAAAGTTGGTAATTATGAATTTTTTTAGCTTATAAACTACTCATTTTGAATAAACAAATAAGACTAATACTCATGTTCTATCTTAGAGCAGGGGCAGTCCCTTCATGCATAAGAATGGTAGTTTTGGGGAAAAGTGATGAATTGATGGTATCAAGGAAAAAATGACCAAATAAAGATTATATAAGCTGAAGTATATATAAAAAAACATAATAAACCTTTTTATAAATATTTAGAGTATACAAGGCACCCTACATAATAAGGGTTACAGTCAAGTGTGAAGGAAAACCTTAGGACTAGAAGCCAAATTGGAGGTCATATGCATTTAAAACCCAATGTATGATTTAAAAGTGATAAATACATGTTTATAGAGGTATTTTAGGTGTTTTAAAGCCATAAAATTTCAAAGGGAACCATTTGAGGGTTAAGAGGAGCTCAAATATATAGGCAGACCTATTGGCAAGGTCTAGGCCTAAAACCAAACAGGGGTTAATTTCCATTTCAAGATTTTAAAAATACATTATAATGGTTATAGGAAGTTTTTAGGGTATATACAAATATTTTAAAACCCTTAGTTTGAAAATGAAATCCTTAGGAAGCATTTAGACCCCACTAAGAAGCAAGAAATGAGCTTGAATGTCAAATTAAAATGCTTAGAACTTTCACCAAGATTTTCACGTGATCTTGAGCCAGTAAAATAAGTTTAATGAGGTCCCTAAGGATCCATAAGTGGAATTTTATTATAAATCCAATGTGCCATGGCTATGAATGAATGATAAGAATGAAAATCACTTCAAAAACCTTACAAACCCTCCATAAGGACTCGATTGGAGAAATGAGGCTCAAAGTAAATTCAAATGAATGAATTTGACCTTAAGGATAAAATATAATTTGTTTAAAACTACATGAGGGTAAAACCCATGTAATTGGATTATATGTAATCCATACAAGTGGATAAAAAATTATGTTTTCTCGACAGTTTCTTATATTTTATAGGTCCCGAAGATGACCGTGAGATGCCAAGCACTTTGGGAAGTATATTAAGACTTGAGACAACCATATATTCCATTTTAAAACCTTGGAAATAATCACAAATTCCTATATTAACTCTCTTTATTAAGCCTATCTAAATTGACATCTAGAATGCCATAGTGAACAAGGTAAAAAATCAAGTTTAGTGGCTTTTTATGATGTTTATGATGAATCCAAGCATATGAGGTGTCATAACATGTGTCACAAGACCCTTGGTATGGATCAGCTAGTAAGGATGCATATATTCTTATGTCAAGTGTCAAGAAATGCCTATTGGAGAGTGATCTTGATGATAGGTGATGATAGATTTTGTGTAAGAGAATTTCATGATGAAGAAAAATCCAAATTTAGTTGGAATCAATTTTTTAACTCCCTTTAATAAACATACACAAGACACTTTTACTAACTTGATTATAAGGAATTCCATCATGAAGGCAATTGCACAAGAAAGAATGATCAAGAAGATTGCTATGCCACATTTGGAGAGGATTATTTGGGAATACAAAGATGTGTAAATTAGTTTCATAACTCCTTTTCTATGTCATCCACATTAATTATAATTTATTTTCACCTTTGGATACTTATCCTTGTGCCTCTTCAACTTCTCTCCTGTCTCTCTTCTTCTAAGTTCTATAAATGAAGCCATTTGGGCTATTGTAGTGATATACACAGTTGGTATGGTGAAGCCTTGATAATATGACACTACACTTTGTCTTTGGACATTAAATACAAGTCCGATTATAAGTTTGTGAAATTTTTGTCTAAATGTGTGAGTGATGTATAGTTGAGCTAAGTTATACTATCATCTTTACTCCTTTTATCCTTCATGTTTAAACAAGAGTTCTAATGTTAACAGGTCATGTGAAGTGTGTTGAATGTACTAAGCTCTCTTACAAGTATCTAATTATCTCTATGGTGTGAAACCTACCCCTAGGTCAAGTATATTTTTGATTGTCTCAATTATGCTACCTCCACTTTGAAATACTATGTTAGGATCTTTCAATGCATAGAATTGGTCTTGGAAAGCATTGTTGCTTATCAAAAGTATGATAGTTTGTGGGATATATCTTGGTGGATCACATCTCTAGTATATTTTTCATTTTATACAAACTCTTAACTCTTATCATAAAACATAATTAGGTTAGGTGATAGACACTTAGAGAAGAATTCAGGGAGATAGCCCTTTCAATCCTAGAGATTCATCTCTCTTACAAGTTCCAACAAACTTGAGAGATGATTCAATTTTGCATCAAATTGAGTGAGATTCATAAGATGTCCTATGGTGCACAATTTGATGACAATAAGAATGTACTACATTTGAATGCCCAAATCATATGAAATATTGATGTCCTACACTCATTCATGTATAACATGAAATGCATGTGTATTTGAAGTAGGACATATACTCTACCACAATGTAATAATAAACATAAATGAAAAGTGTAATATATAAATATATTCCATGCATAGGTCCTAATTTTTAATTTTTTATTTTGAATATTTTTTTTTATATTAAATATTTTAATTTTTTAATTCCTACTAAACAATGACCCCATAAATTGGGTTCTCACATATAGGTCTTGCATCAAATGTGGCAATGGTAATTCACCATAAATGAGAACTCCTATATTATATGTATTTGAATCCATGAGGTGATCTTATGCTATTATATAGTCATAATTATCATCGTGAATTATATGATTCCACATATGATGAGTATCCCTAAATACCCATAGTATTAAGTGAAATTTGTTGTATAGTATAATATTGTGCTTGTGTTTGCTATAAAACACACAAAATTTTCTATAACACTAGATTCATATGTGATAGAGTAGATAATTAATATCATGAATATTGAATGACCTTCAGATGTAATGGGCATTTAAGTATTATTCATGTAGGAAAGTCAATTGTTTTCCTCTAAATTATCTATGTATAATACAACTAAATATGTTGTATAATTTATTGTGATGGTGTTGGGGATGGAGGAGGAAATATATACAACCAAATAGGATACTCATATGGAATACCTAGAACTTTAAAAACCTATTGGCATATATATATATATATATATATATATATATATATATATATATATATATATATATATATATATATATATATATATATATATTGAATATGGTAATGCATGAAGTACATTTATCTAAAGGTATCCTAATAACATGTCAAATTCCCATGTAATAGGTAGAATTAATATTAAATTATTAACTACTACATGTCACCCCTTAAATAGGAACATATTACTCCCTAGAGGTTCCTATCTCTTTCCATAAAATCCTATGATTGTATTATATCCAAGAGTAGTAAGGGGTGTCACAGTGTAAACACTTTCACTTAAACCATTATCTACCATGACACTATCTATAGCATTTGAATTAATTTATAGACATAAAAATAATGATGTGTAACTAAAATCATCATACATAACTTGAATATTACCAAATGTAATTATAGGTCATTATACATATATGATTATACGAGTACTAATAATACCATCCAATACAGGATCATATGTTGGAAAAGGAAGGTGTGTATTATAAGTCATATTCACCTCATGATTAACCTTGGTTATTATTTATGCATTATTTGGAAATTGATTAAAATAAATTTCCAATTTTGAATTCCCATTTGGTTGTGTCCTTGAATTGTTAGTAGATGTACTAATTTCATTAATATCAATAATGTTATCTTCAATGAGATATTGAATCTTATATCTTAGCAAAAAAATTTAGAGTGTCTTGCTCATCGATGATAATTGTAATATGCATTATTTTTTTATCCCTTATGAGAGGCATACTCATATATACCTATTTCATGAGAGGGAGAGATACAAGGTTGCACTCTAGTAAATTTTATATTATCTTATGAGTAGGTTCAAGTAATCTTGAAAATTTCTTCCTTTACGGTGTTGAGGGACAAACTTATGAGTAGGATGCAATATTAAATTAACTATTGCCTTTGATTCATTATTAATATTATTAATTTTGTTCTCGTAATTTAGTTTTAATTCAACAATTTAAATTTAAGTAGTTTTAGGATTAACCATATAATTTAGGTTATTCATAAACATGATCTTAAATTCTTGATACATAAATATGTGGCATAAGACATCAAATCATTGGAATCTCTTGAAAATAATGGACTCATGGAGAGGGAAAAGAAACATTTTCTTTAATTTATCTTTTAACTCATTTTCAACCATACAATTTGTCATCATAGAAAGAGTTGGGTCCTTATATAAGATTTTCAAATTTTAAATAGGATAATTTTTCATTGATATTGATTGAAAATGGTGATAAAAATTAATTGGAAAAAGGATCCAAGGCATGGAATGATTACAATGGGAGATCATATAACCAACATAATGCATAATCCTTAAGGCTATGTAGAAAAAACTTAGCCAATAACTTATCATTGGATGCATATTATAAACATGTTACATGAAATGCTATTAGATGTTGCTCTTGATCACCTTTACCACCATATATTATGAGATTAGGAGATAAAATATTTATAGGTAAAGGGTGAATTGAAATTTATGCGGATAATGGACTATGAATAATTATTCAAATGAATCAGTCTTGAATAATCCTAATCTAACATCAATACCTTAGTCTATAGATCTATAATAGTCTGCATGATGGATTGTGTAGTAGGCATAGAAAACTATGTAGTAGTAGATGGTGTTATTTAAGTTGAAACCCTACAAGGTATGATATTATGATGTGTATGGATAATCATATTAATCTAATGGAATGCTTTTATTTCCCTTAAAATATGAGTGGGGATCACATGTGTAATCAAATGTGTAAAAATATGAATAGTAATAGTAGTTGTATTCTAAACACCTATAATAGAATCAATACCTTTAAAAAGTATATTAGTAACATTCAAGGGATACTATTTTAGTTCATCATATGTGAAAACCTTATCATTATTTTATATTTCATTTCTAGTTACATGTAATAATGTATTATTTAGATGTGTATTAATATGGAGATATTGAGTTAATTGTTGTTGATCTATATCATCAAATCCACCATCCATGTTATATGGTTTTCCATTATGAATAATTTTATTAATAAATGGAGATAAAAAATCAAAATTAACATTTTTTAACCCCAAAAAATAATTAGAAACCCTAAGAAGGTATAAATAAATCCCTACAAGAAACCTTGAGTTTGGATATGCTCAAGAAATAAACTAGGGTTTGAAGGTTTGAAACCCTAAGAGTAAAAGACTACCTTTGAGGAGAAAAAATTAGAACTAAAAATTAGATGTAAATACATAAATCTAAAAAACCTAGGATAATATGAAGAAACCCTAAGGAAAATGGGGTTCACTATGTTAAAGACAAGAGCTAAGTTTACAAATATGTTTTACATTTTTTTTATTGATGAACTTAAACAAATGTAAAATTAGATAATATTAATATTGTCTAAGATAAGTCTAAATTAAATAAATCTAAATGTACAAGCATTTGTTAAATTACACTTTAATATTTTTATAAATAACCAAGAGGACTAGGGTAATAATTTTTTTTATGTTTGTACATGTCTAAGATTGTGTGTAGCTGATAGGGAAGAATAAAATTGGATTAAGAGTCAATTAGATTTGGAAAACAACTATCTGGATTGGCCTAGACAAATCCAAAGACAACTAGACATATGTGTTAATTTTAGCCATCTAATGTCTACTAAAAATGTCCTTGTAATCTTTACCTAACTATTTTGACATATATTATTGTGCATGCTTGTAAACCATTATTTTTTATAATATGAGAATATCATTATGTGCATAATTCCAAAAATATATCTCCTTCACTTTAAAACCCTAGATGGACATTCAACACTAGATTTACCTACAAATGGGAAATGAACTATGGGTTGAGATAATCCCAACCACCCCTGTTAATTTTCTAAGTGCTACCTACTTTTCCAATACTCTAAAGAGGACTCTAACTACATATAGTTCATATAATTAGGTATATGTGTGTGATTCTACTCCTTTAGTATGAATTCAACATATAATCTAGCTTTGAAAACTTTAAAATAAAAAAACCTGTCTTAGTTTAAGGGTAATTCAGACTTGACTAAGGTCTATTCCTTGTGATTTATTTTTTATTTTGAATATGTAGGGTTGTTCCTCTTAATTTTCAAGTGGTTTCCTATTAGTACTATAAGTATCCTTGATAATATAAAGATAGGGAACAAACTTAGGAATATTTTGTATAAATATATGACTCTTTGGGTAGATTTTAATGCCATCAACATGTAAAACATATGAGCTAACCCACAAGAATGATTTAAATTTGGAAAATTACCATTAAATGGTGAAAAATAGATCTAATAGAGTTGGATGGACTTAGAAAATTGGATCCATTTGGGTGTTACTATAGGTGTCGAGGAAACCAAAACACCAATATAATGATTAAGAGATGGGTTTATTATGATAATAAGTTGATTACACACATATTATGGAATTCTTGTAGCTGACTAACAAAAAATCAAGAAGGTTTGGCATATATAAGGAAAATGGATAAGAGAGGAGTGTGAAATGGCCATAAATATACACATAAGTCATGTATGGTTTTTATAGGTATAATCACTGAGAGGGGGGGTGAATCAATGAGCCCAAATATTTCAATTTTAATTGTAGTCCTTTAAACTAATAACCAATCAACATATATCAACTTGATCAATTAATATTAACAAGATATCTCATTAATTCAATGCACACATAAGATCAAACACATAACACATGGTTCCTGTGGGAAACCCTCATTGGGAATAAAACCCACTCTCAAGTTTGAAACACATGGACTAATGTCCTATAATAAATTAAAAACAAGATACTGATCAAGTCCTTAAGACCAATAAACCTTGATCATATCCTCTTGAATAAATATATTTAGTTAAACACCTATTTCATAAGGAATAACTACCTCTAAGGAAGATCAAATACTTTAGACCCTCCTTTGAACACTTTCACCTTAATAATAATGTCTTAAACACCTAATGATGGATCTCTATTTATCTAACCCTTGCACAAACTGTCTCTATCTCATACAGGCCTCTCACATAGGCATGCCACAATCTCTCTCTCTCTCTCTCTCTCTCTCTCTCTCTCTCTCTTCACTCAAACTATCCTCATATGCACACTTATACCTATTTGCATATCTTCAAAATATAAGAACACTTTTATAAAATCATAAACATGACCTAAAAGTCATACACATAGTCATCAATCTACTATGATTATAAACTCATCTAACTAGGCACTCTACCTCTCCTTTGCTCCATAACTCTCACTTTCACCTTGCACAAGTATTTCTCACAAGTATTATAAAAATTCTAGAAATCATCATCTTTGATTTCACTATATATAGAGATATCATGAATTAACAAGGTCAGAATCTTTCCTATTGGCTAAAATACATGTCTTCACCCTTAAAGCATCTCACATGGGTCATACTTAAGCACAATCCACTTTCAAATAGGCCTAAGTCACTTTTTGGTCCTATGGAAACCCATTTAGCACTTTGACACTTATCTGAGCAAACAAATAACACAAGAAAACTTTCCAAAAGTATGGAACCATTGTACATAATCTATAGGTCCCCCTTAAGGTCCATATCCATCACAGTCCCCTTCTACTTAAGCATAAAATGCTTAAATAATATTCTGTGTACATAGTCATTATGAGTGAATACACAGTCAACTTATAAGCCTTTATTTATATAACATATGATTAGTAAATTCTTAATAATGTACATAGAGCATCCTTATGGAGTCTAAAACACTCCCCAATATCCAATTCACCATGAAACATTGAAATAACATCTACATAATCTCAATTACTCTTCTTAGATCACTTGTAGAAAAATAATAAAGACATAATCAACTCTGAACCTTAATATATTTGATTATACACACTTATAAATATTAAAATTAATATTTATAGATGCATCTTGGAATCCTACACCACTTTTATTTTTACACTATGAGCAAATTCATTCTTGATCAAAAGATATGGCATAAAAAATAGACACTGGTGTTTTGCTTTGCAAAATTAAAATATTCAAATGCAAATGGTTATAGTTAAAATCAATAAACCATGCATTAATCTCATGTCCTTGTTTCTTTATATCAATCACACACTATTGATCTTGTTCGATCGTTAACACATAGGTACCAATGCTCAAATGTTAAACATCTGATAGTTGACTTCATCTTGTTTACTCTAGCAACTTTAACCTCATACACTCCATCAATCTCCTATATGTAATTCAGTATTTAACAAGGATAAATAGATGCCACTTTGACCTCTTTAATTTAATATGCACCATTTATCTCTATCTATATGATCACCCACTCACCATTGATCCTTGGAAGAAGTTTAATCTTTATCTATGCTCAACATTAAACATATAACACTTGTCACCATATCACTAATTCCTAACATCTTGGAGTAAATGCACTTCATTGATCACCTTGATATTTACTCATATTTTACCTTTTAAAAATTGACTATGGGAACCATTACAATCTATCTGAGTAGCTAACCTTGAACCTCAATAACTTCTTTTGCACTTAGACGCATGATCTAAAATTTGGACCATATGATATCCTTAAATATGATAATCTAACCATATGTTAAAATATTCTTGAAACCTTCTCATGTGTGAGATATAACACCATTAAAATTCCTTCTCAAAATTTTCTGCCATATAGCCAACTATGTCAAAAACTCCCTGGGAGATCAACTTTGCACTTGCATAACTTTTGTTGTGCTTTAGTGCATGACCTAAAATTTAGTTAAAATCAAATAAGATAAAAAATAAACAAACCCATATGATCACATTTTTTTAAAACATCCACACATATGAGATATTCCATCATCAATATGATTATCAGCCCTTCTTGCCACATTGAAAATTTGTTTATGGGAAAATTGTTGACTATTTTTTGCCCAACAAGCCAAAAATTGGTCCCCTTTTATCCCTGCTATTCTAGGCCATTTCATTTTTCAATTTTGCATGAATCTTTTCATTTCTATAGACTCTATAGGCTTTGGATTTCTATAGACTCTATAAGAGAAGTTTTTCCATAGACTCTACAGGTTAGTCTTTTGGTGCATGAAGGATCGATTCAGAGAGTGCTGGGTTTTTGCAAGGCTTCTTCAGGGTCTTGTCTAAGGAAAAATCATAATGAAGGTTGGCATCATTGAACCATTGAACCCGGTTCAATGCCTAGTTCAATCGGCCTTGGTTTGAACCTTGGTTCAATCGGTGGTTCAATTGCTCCATTTCAAAGCTTGGTTCATCGCTTCAAGTCCATCACTTCAATTTCTAGGCTTGGTTCATCGCTTGCTTCATGGATTTTGGTTTAAACAAAAGAGTTCAATGGGCTTGTTTCAATAGTCACTTGAAGTTTTGAACCATTGAATTGGTTCAATGCATTGGTTCAACACATTTGGTTCAAGCCTTGGTTCAAACACTTCGGCTTAAGCTCAATCAGCTAGTTCATCAGCAAAGTTCAACATGTTGGTTCAACCAATTAGTTCAATGGCTTGGATCAACCACATTGGTCAATGCCTTAGTTCATGGCTTAGTTCAAGCAGCTCCTAGTTCAATCGGATGGTTGAATGCTAGAGTTCAATGGGCTCAGCGCGCTTTGTTGAACTGTTGAACCGGTTTAATGAATTGGTTCAATCATTTGGTTCATTGATGAGTTCAAAGGCTTGGTTCACTTGGCATCAGCATGGAGCATTGAACTATTGAACCAATTCAACACTTTGGTTCAATCACTTCAATTCAATAAGGAGGTTCAATGAATCGATTCAAAGGCTTGGTTCAACGGGCTCAGCGTGCAGTGGTTGAACCATTGAACCGATCAAACCGTTGAACCGATTGAACTATTGAACCAAGTTTGGTTCAATGGGTTGGTTCAATGGCTTGGTTCAAGGGTGTGACCTATAGCTGAAGGGTAGTTCAAGGTTTAAAAGCCCTTGCAGAGGGCAGTTCAAGATCCAAAAGCCCTTGCGAAGTACAGAGAATGTTTTAAAAGGAGTCAAAGAGATTTAAGGGATGCGGGAAGACTCAAGGCTCCAAATTTCTTTAGAATTTTTGTCTAAAGGAATTCCTTCAGACAAAAGGCCCAAAGGAATTTGGGGAAAGGATTTTTAAAGGGCCTGAAGGTAAAAAAAGGTCAAAGAGCCCGCAAAAAAGTCAAAGTGGCCAATTCCTGTAGACTTTTTATCCATGGGAAAAGGCCTGAAACAGAAAACTTGCAAAGCAAAAAAGCTACAGAAAAGACTTGATTACTTTTGCCAAGGATGATGACATCCCGAAAGTCATGAAATTTAATTAGATGAACTAGCCATTGGGTGACAGCCATGCAAACGTCAAATTTAACACAATGAAATATTCATTTATTTTTGAACTGTTTGAGCACCAAGCATGAAAGGAGCCTGAGGAGTGCAACGACCCACTAGAAGATCACCCTCGAGGGCTAAAAGAGTAGGAAGAAGATAGAGTAGAAAAGACAAAGCAATTCAAGTGGTGAAGGGAAGGTGAGTTATTGCAGATGAGCGGTGTGACCTATTTTTCTATAGTTGGCATTGATGAGGGGATAAACTACAGTCTATTTTTAGACTATAGAGGTGTGGCCATGTTGTTTTATTAATGCTTGAATGCCAAAGTCAATTTTGGTGATTGTACAACATGGTTCTAGTAGGCCTCTTCTATAAGAATGACATCAGTAACAGTGGTTTCCTCTTCCCAAGGTTTAGAATGCACATGGGCCACTTGCAGAAAAGAGCACCAAAATCTTTCCTAGGAAGCACCGAGTTGCTCTTCCTCTTTCTATAAATTTTAAACTTCTCATTCAAGAAAGGAATCCACCCTCAGCCTTTAGGCAAAACTCTGCCCAAAATCTCTTGGGCTTGTAAGGCAGAGTTCTGCCATAATTTTACCTAGAATTGAAACATAGCATTTTTACCTCCATTCTGAGTTTTGCATCTTTAGTATGTGTCTATGCCTTGATTCTGTGTTAAGCCATTTTCTTAAATGCTTTTGTAGAATGATTTTAGCATGTCTGGTGCATTTTGAGTTTCCTTTTACAGGTCTATTAGAAGTGTCGCTAGAGGAGTGTAGGTGAAGTGGATAGGCTGCTACAGTGTGTCCTAGAACACCTCTAGTAGTTATTTCCTCCATATATCTCCATAGACCCTTGACCCACTGATGTAGAAGGTTTTCTCACTTTAGATGAAGTGTATAGGTGCTTCCTTTTAGTGAAAAGTGTATGTTCAGGCTGGGTGGATCACTTTTCTAGTGTATCACCTTTTACTTTTTTTAGGCTTAGGTTCTATTTTCAGCATCTCCTTCTCCCTTTTCATCCCCCCCTTTTTTTTTCATTTTGTTTGTTAGTAGTAGGAGAAAATAGGGCCTAAAAGATACATCAGAGGGAGTTAGGCCTCATCTAGAGACTCTCCCCTCTAGCTTTGCTGGTCCCACAAGTGAGAGGGGAGTTTCCATTGTTGTGTGAAGAAGGCAGGAGCTCAACCTCCTACCAAGGGTGCAATATTCTACGTCAACAATTTCTAGCACGCCTGGTGGGACTAACTAAGACAAGTTGTGTCTAAAGAGTTGAAGAATTTCTTGTGTGTTCTTCAACTGACCAGCCTTTGGAGGCTTTTTGCATCAAACACCAATGGCAACTCTAAGTTGAATCTACTGGTTACATAGCCTGGTGCCATCAAAAAATCATTTTTGTATGTATAATTCCTTTGCATAAAATCATGGGTCTTGTTTTCCTTCATGTGACCATGATCAGACTCATGATTTTTAGAGAATCACCTCAAGCAGCCCTTTTAGTTGCCCTGCAATGATAAGGGAAATGGCCCTGGAATTTGAGAAGTAGACGATGGAGATTGACAGACTGGAGGAGAAATACAGATATTAGTAGGAGTTGATGTATAAAGAGGAATGTTTATTTAGGCAAGCACATGCCTTGCAATCCATGAAGGAGGAGGTAACAAAATGGAGAAATCCATTTGTTTAAGGTAGTCAGCCTTATGCACCCCCTCCTATTCTGAAGAAAGTCCCCTCTTATGCACCAAATCCTTTATATTAGATAACACTTGCCCACTCCAGCTCATTTGATGCATATACTCTCAATCCCATGCACCTAGCTTTCTAACACCAGAGGGCATTAGAACAAACTCCCATGGAGATAAACCTTCTAAACTCCTTAGATTGTGAATATTCCATTGGGGGTAATACCATGAGCCAACACATCCCTCTTCTAGAGACTCTTTCGGTGCATCAATAGTCTCTTCCTAGCATTCCTCAACCTCCCCAAGTTTTTCAACATGATGTGCAAATTCCAAGTTGGAGGAAGGAATGCCAGGAACTAGCCCAGAGCCTTGAAGAGGATGATGCTGGTGACCTCCAAGAAAGACTCTTTCAGGACAATCTAGCCAAGCAAATTGAAGATTTAGAGGCTAGGATGAGTCTACTCTGTGAAAGAGAGATATAACTTCCAGACCTTATGGAGAAGCCCCAGGACCTTGGAGAAAATGAAGTTGCTACCTGTTCATAGGAGTAAAATCCCAATTCTGAGATCCTAAACTGGGGGAAAATGGTAGAATCATGGGGCAAGAAGGAAGAGAAGCAAGGTTTTTTTCAAAACCTTGAAGAAGCTGAGGCTGCTCCTACTCATGATGATGCTGGTGACTTCCAAGAAAGGCTCTTCTAAGAGGATCTAGCCAGGAGAGTTGCAGAGTTGGAATCTAAAGAGAGATTCCTCAACTAGTGTATGATAGATGGTTCAAAAACAATGGCACATTCCATGTCTGAACACACCCCATCGACACACTTCCAAGAGAGCTATCAGGCCACGCCTGATATAGATGAAGTGCTAACTAGATGGAAAGAGGAGAATCATTTGATTCTAGCTCAAGGACTGCCTCCTCTTCCACATGTTTTCTCCACTTCACCCCTTCTCAAGGAGGAACCTATTCTACAAGAGGTGAGTGAGGAGTAGAAGATCCAATTTAAATTTTTTAAAGGGGCTATCATGAGTGACAATGAAGAAGAAATCATCATCGAGGCTTTTTGTGAAGGCATCATCAACAATGAAGAAGACTTAAGTCACACATACATGCAGATGTTTTAGAAATATGAGGAGGAACAAAAGCATGGTGAGCTCTCTTCCCCTTTATTTGATGAACTTCCCTATTCTTTTGATGAGGAAGATGACTACGCTGAAGAGCCTGAGTTGGAAGAGGATCATGAGGATACCTTTAAACATCTAGAGGTCCTGATCTTTGAGGAGGAAAAGGAGAGGCTGGGCTTCCTTGAGGAAAGCCTTGAAGAAGAAAGTTTTAAACAAAGAGGTGATGTTCCTGTGGGATGAGCAATCATTTTGTGATTCTATTTCAGACATCACAATTTTCACCCTTATTCAAGAAGGTCAAGCAAAAGCAGAGGATGAGTCTGACAGAGTCTTCAACGAGGTAGAAGGAAACAGTCAGAACATGATGCATTATAGAAGGAATGTGCATATCAAAGGGATTATGGTGATGAGCTAGCAGCCATAGATTTATTGGTGAAGAGCACTAGTATGAGAAACCAACATTTAACAAGCTTCCAAGGACAAGTAGAGTACATATATGTCAGAAGCATGTTTGATTCTGATCCACTCAGATACCAGCCAATCCAGGTGATAGGCAAGAGGAGCAGGTCACCAAATCTCCTTTTCTTTTAGCCACTTGTCTGCCACCATAAGTCTTCTTGCCAAGAAGGGGACTTAAGAAAATTTCCCTTTGATCTAGGAGGGAGGCAATTATTCTTGGTTAGATGTATATAGTAGTTTGCTTCCAATTTTCTTTCCTACTTTCCCTAAGTACAGTTTGCATAGGTAGTGTTGTTAGCCTTGTGTGTTTCCCTTTGTGTGTGGGGTAAAGAGCTTCATGTTTTGATTCTTAGATCTTTTGGATTTGTTGCTAACTTTCTTCAAAGCTGCATCTGACTCTATGCCCAATGGACTATAAGGCAACTGGTCTTTAAGCATAGCAGGCATGCTTCCCCTAGGAGTCACCAATTTGTTGACCTTTTTTTGCCCAATAGACCAAAAATTAGTCCCCTTCTATCCCTGCTATTCTAGGCCATTTCATTTTTCAATTTTACATGAATCTATTCATTTCTACAGACTCTACAGGTTTTGGATTTGTACGGACTCTGCAAGAGAAGTTTTTCCATGGACTCTGCAGGTTAGTCTTTTGGTGCATGAAGGATCGGTTTAGAGAGTGCTGGGATTTTACAAGGCTTCTTTAGGCTCTTATCTAAGGAAAAATCATAACAAAGGTTGGCATCATTGAACCATTAAACCTAGTTTAATGACTTGGTTTAATGCCTGGTTTAATCAGCAGTTCAATCGGCCTTGGTTCGAGCCTTTGTTCAATTAGTGGTTCAATCACTCCATTTCAAAGCCTAGTTCATCACTTTAAGTCCATCACTTCAATTTATAGGCTTGGTTCATCACTTGCTTCATGGCTTTTGGTTCAAACAAAAGAGTTCAATGAGCTTGTTTCAACAGTCACTTGAAGCGTTGAACCGTTAAACCGGTTCAATGCGTTGGTTTAATGCCTTTGGTTCAAGACTTGGTTCAATGCATTGGTTCAAACACTTTGGCTTAAGCTCAATCAACTAGTTCATTGACAAAGTTCAACATGCTAGATCAACTAATTGGTTCAATGCCTTAGTTCATGGCTTAGTTCAAGTGGCTCCCAATTTAATCAGATGGTTCAATCCCAGAGTTCAATGGGCTCAGTGCGCTTCATTAAACCATTAAATCGGTTTAATGAATTGGTTCAATCATTTAGTTCATCGATGAGTTCAAAGGCTTGGTTCACTTGGCATCAGTGTGTAGCATTAACCTATTAAACTGGTTCAACACTTTGGTTTAATCACTTTGATTCAATAAGGAGGTTCAACAAATAGGTTCAAAGGCTTGGTTGAATAGGCTCGACATGCAGTGGTTAAACCGTTGAACCAATTTTGGTTCAATGGGTTGGTTCAATGGCTTGGTTCAAGGGTGTGCCCTACAGCCAAAGGGCAGTTCAAGGTTCAAAAGCCCTTGCAGAGGGTAGTTCAAGATCCAAAAGCCCTTGCAAAGGGTAGAGAACATTTCAAAGGGAGTCAAAGAGATTTAAGGGATGTGAAAAGACTTAAGGCTCTGAATTTCTTCAAACTTTTTGTCCAAAGGAATTCCTTTAGATAAAAGGCCTGAAGGAATTTAGGGAAAGGATTTTCAAAGGGCTCAAAGGTGTAGAAAAGGTCAAAGAGCCCATAGAAAAGTCAAAGCAACCAATTCTCGTAGACTTTTTGTCCATGGGAAAAGGCTAAAAATAGAAAACCTACGAAGTAAAAAAGCCACAGAAAATACCTAATGACTTTTGCCAAGGATGGTGACATCTCGAAAGCCATCAAATTAAAGCAGATGAACTAGCCATTGGGTGATGACCATGTAAACATCAAATTTAACATAGTGAAATATCCATTTGTTTTTGAACTGTTTGAGCACCAAGCATGAAAGGAGCCCGAGGAGTGCAATGACCCACCAGAAGATCACCCCCGAGGGCTGAAATAGTAGGAAGAAGACAAAGAGTAGAAAAGACAAAGCAATTCAAGTGGCGAAGGGAAGGTGAGTTATTGTAGATGAATGACATGACCTATTTTTCTATAGTTGGCATTGATGAGGGGACAAACTTTAGTCTGTTTATAGACTATAGAGGCACGGCCATGTTGTTTCATTAATGCTCAAATGCCAAAGTCAATTTTGGCAATTATACAACATGGTTCCAGTAGGCCTCTTCTAGAAGAATGACATCAGTAACAGTGGTTTCCTCTTCCCAAGGTTCCAAATGCATATGGGCCACTTGCAGAAAAGAGTGCCAAAATCTTTCCCAGGAAGCACCAAGTTGCTCTTCCTCTTTCTATAAATTGTAAACTTTTCATTCAAGAAAGGAATCCACCCTCAGCCTTAAGGCAAAACTCTACCCAAAAATATCTTAGGTTTGTAAGGTAGAGTTTTGCCAAAATTTTACTTGGAATCGAAACATAGCATTTTTACCTCCATTCTAAGTTTTGCATCTTTAGTATGTGTCTATGCCTTGATTCTGTGTTAAGTCATTTTCTTAAATGCTTTTGCAGAATGATTTTAGCATGTCTAGTGCATTTTAAGTTTCCTTTTATAGGTTTATCAAAAGTGTCCCTAGAGGAGTGTAGGTGAAGTGGATAGGATGTTGCAGTGTGTCCTATAACACCTCTAGTAGTTATTTCCTCCCTGTATCTCCACAGACCCCTGACCCACTGATGTAGAAGGTTTTCACTTTAGATGAAGTGTATAGGCACTTTCTTTTGGTGAAAAGTGTATGTTCAGGCTGGGTGGATCTCTTTTTTGGTGTATCACCTTTTACTTTTTTTAGGCTTAGGTTCTATTTTTAGCATCTCCTTCTCCCTTTTCATCCCCCCTTTTTTTTCATTTTGTTTGTTAGCAATAGGAGAAACCAGGGCCTAAAAGATACATCAGAGGGAGCTAGCCCTCATCTAGAGACTCTCCCCTCTAGCTTTGCTAGTCCCACAGGTGAGAGGGGAGTTTCCATTGTTGCGTGAAGAAGGCAGGAGCTTGGCTTCCTGCCAAGGGTGCAATCTTCTATTTCAACAAAAACACTGTCAAAATGCTTGGGATCCCAAATTTATACCCACATATATTTAAATAAACTTAGGTTCATGACCTAAGATTTAACATTTTAATTAAGGACTAATGTGATTACAACCATATGACCAACTCCCCCTGACTCATCCACATGTAGCAATGGTGATGTCCGCAAACTACTTACTTAGATTTTTTGCCATGAGATCCAAACACTTTGGATGAATGTAATGAAATTACTTCAAGAATTAAGTATAACAGCATAATTATATCTAAATATGACTGAAATATATCCAAATATATGATAATAGATAAGCCACTTTGAGGGGGAAACCTCCACAAGCTTCAATAAGAGTAGAATTCACAATATGATGATAAATGATTAACCATTACCTCCTATATATAGTCTAACTAGGCCATGGTTACTCCATAGGCCGACTTACTAATCTAAAGAAAGCATAGATAAATGTAATATAATGTCAAAGAGGGATAAGTAAGCCACAAGTCAGCTAATACTATCCTCATACATGTGATAGGTTAGGGGCATAGCATGCCCTTCCCCTTCAAACCAACATTGTCCTCAATGTTGAACAACTATGGATGTTGTTACAAAAATTCTTCACCTTCCCAAGTTGCATCTTCACTGCTTTGGTTTTTCCACTTGATCAAATATTCCTTAATCTCTCTGGTTCTCAACCTCTTAGTACGTGTTTGGAGGATCTTCTCTGGTTCCAAAATGACTCATCCTTGTTCATCTAGTTCTGGGAGCTTTGTCTAGGCTGAAAATTTCTATCCAATGACCTTCTTCAAACAAGAAACATGAAATACTGGGTGTATGTGAGATGAATGAGGTAACTCGAGCTTGTAAGCCACACTTCCAATTTTTTGTAGAACCTGATAAGGGCCATAATACTTTGGAGCAAGTTTGTTGTCCTTTTTCTATTGCTTCAAGGACATCTGCTTGTAAGGTTGAAAATGAACAAATACCCAGTCACCCACCTCAAAATTTTGCTCACTCCGGTGTTGATCTGCTTGTTGCTTCATCCTATTTTGTGCCAAGGTGAAATTCTCTCTCAAACTAGCCAAAACCTCTTGTTGATGTTGAATGTGCTCTTCCACATCTCAAACCTTGGTGTGCACCTTTAATGAAGAAGTGATGGAAGGTGGATGGTAACCATATAGTGCTAGAAATGGAGACATTTTAGAAGAGGTATGGAAAGATGTGTTATAGCACCATTCTGCAAGTGGTAGCCATTTAACCCAATGTTCTTGTTTATCTGATACAAAAAAATGGAGATACCCCTCTAAAAATTTGTTAACCACTTTAGTTTGTCCATGAGATTGGGGGTGGTAAGATGAGCTATGAGCTAGCTGAGTACCCAAACAAGAAAATAGTTTAGTCCAGAAATTACTAGTGAAAATAGGATCATGATCACTTACAATTATTTTTGGGGTTCCATGTAATTTGAGAACTGCTTCCATAAAAATAGCCGCGACTGTACTTGCTGAAAATGGGTGTGAGAGAGCACAAAAATGGGCATATTTTGTAAGCCTATCCACAATGACCAAAATAACATTATTACCTTTAGAATAAGGCAACCCAGTGATGAAATCCATGGAAACCTCCTCCCACCTTTGACTAGGAATTGGTAATGGTTGTAACAAACTTGGGGTCTTAACTGTTTCACCTTTATTCTGTTGGCATATAATGCATTATTCCACAAACTTTTGTACATCTCCCTTGAGTCCTTCCTAAAATAATTCTTTCTTAATTCTATGATAAGTTTTCAAGAACCTTGAGTGTCCCCCAAGTGGAGATGCATGCAACTCTACAAGAATCTTATGCTTAAGCTCTGAAGTTTTGCACAAGTATAACCTACCCTTATACCATAGTATATTACCTTTCCATTCAAATTTGTTAGAGGATAAATTACCTTGCTAGAGATTTTGAATTAGAATATGTGTATCCTTGTCTTGCTCCCATTCTAACCTAGCTTCATCCACCCAATCTGCTTGCAATATGGACATTGCACAAAGTAATGCTTCTTTGGATGCATCCCATCTAGATAGTGCATTTGCTACTACATTATCTTTACCCTTCTTGTAGATGATTTCAAAATCGTAACCCAACATTTTGGTTACCCATTTTTGTTGTTCCTCAGATGATAATCTTTGCTCCAAAAAGTATTTAAGACTATCATTATCCGTTTTCACCTTAAAATGTCTACCCATCAAATAAGGCCTCCATTGTTTAACTACATGAAGAATAGCCATCATTTCTTTCTCATAGATAGGTTTTTTTAGATTCTTACCTTTGAATTGACAACTTTCAAATGCAATGGGTCTTCCTTCCTACATTAGTACTACCCCTAATCTAGACCTAGAAGCATCACATTCAATAGTGAATGTTTGTGAGAAGTCTGGAGTAGCCAAAATTGGAGTGGTGCACATAGCTAATTTTAGTTTCTCAAATGCTTTGGTGGCATCATCATTCCAATGGAAAGTATCCTTCTTTAGCAATGCAGTGAGTGGAGCTGCTATGCTGCCATAACCTTTCACAAATATTCTATAGTAACCTGTTAGTCCAAGAAAACCTCAAAGGTTTTTGAGAGTTTTTGGCATGGGCCATTCAATTATTGCTTTGATCTTTTGATGATCAACTTTGACCCCTTCATGGGAAACAATGTGACCAAGGTACTCTACCTCCTATACTCTAAAAGCACATTTAGATGGCTTTGTATAGAGTTGGTGCTTCTCCAAAACTATCAACACCTGTTTCACATGTTGCAGATGTGCTTCCCATGTCTGACTATAAATCAATATGTCATCAAAGAAAACTAGCACAAACTTCCTTAAAAAAGGCCTAAAAATAGCGTTCATCAAGCTCTAAAAAGTAGATGGTGCATTTGTAAGACCAAAGGGCATTACCAAAAACTCACAATGGTCCTCATGTGTTCTAAAAGTAGTTTTATGAACATCTTCATCCTTGATTCTAATTTGATGGTACCCCGAGCAAAGATCCAATTTTGTGAAATAATTAGCACCATGCAACTCATGAAGTAAATCATCAATTACTAGAATAGGAAACTTATCTTTGATGGTGTACTTGTTGAGTTCCCTATAATTTGGGCACATCCTCCATGTGTCATCCTTCTTTTGCACCATGACCACTGGTGATGAATATGCACTTTGGCTATGCTTGATGATCCCTACCTCCAGCATCTCATGGACCATCTTTTCAATTTCACTCTTTTGTGCATATGGATATGTATATGGTCTGATATTTGGTGGTTGACTACCTAGAATTAGTTGAATGGCATGATCGTGTTCTCTTTTGGTGGTAGTCCTTTTGGCATGGCCCCAAAAATAGATGAGTGGTCTTCAAGAATTATTTGTAGATCAGGATGTGTAGATACCTTTGTGGGTTGAACTTCTATGGAGCATAATCATGCAATAATTCCCTCTACCCCCTTTTTTAGCATCTTGGTCATCTGATGTGAACTAACCAATTGTGGAGATTTTGCATGTAATCCATGTAGTTCAATTTTCTTACCTTCAAAATGAAAGCGCATGAATAGTTCTTAGAAGTTCATCTCAATGGTACCTAAGGTTGTGAGCCATTGGACTCCCAAAATAATGTCTATGTTACCCATGGGAATAGAAAACATAGGAGAATCGAGATTGTACCCACCCATAGTAAGCTTAATACTATGGCATTTGCCTAAATAATTAATTGTGCCACCATCTGCAATCATGACCTAAAATTCTGGTGCTAGGTAGATGAAATAATTCAATCGAGTGGCCAATTTGTGGTTTATAAAGTTATGTGTGCTCCTTGAATCAATCAACACTATCACCTTCTATTTCTTGAGGAAACCCACCACCTTAAGAGTTTGTGGAGTGCTAATACTTGTAAGTGCATGACAAGAGATTGTAGGTTGGGAATCTTCAGGTACCTCCTCATATCTTCCTCATCATCATTGGAGGCACCATCTACTTCTTCATCTTCATTTGGTCCCTCAATGTAGAATAACTTATTCTCAACACATCTATGTCCTTTAATCCACTTGCTATCACAACCAAAAGATAATCCTTTTGTACGCTTTTCTTCAATTTGCTGAGGGGTCAATCTAGTAGGTGGAGGAAATGTTGATGATGATATGCTACAATCTTTGAAGTGAGTGAATGGATGCTTCTTGTTGGATATGAATTTTTTCTTAACTCTACGTGCTAGGATAATAGATTCAGAAATATTAAGTGGATTAAACATGTGTACCTCATGTTGAATGTGGTCCTTGAGTCCACCCAAAAATAGGTCAGTCAAGTTTGCATCAGAAATTGTCTCCACACGTAAGGATAGGTTCTGAAAATGATGAATATAATCTTTGATGGATCTAGTTTTTCACAATTTTTCCAGTTGGCTGAAGTAATTATCTATCACACTATTGCCATAGTGTAATTGTAGCTGCTCTATAAAAGTTGACCAGGTGACATTGAGACTCATCTTTTCCTTTTGAGCACACAACCATCAATACCAAATGAATTGATCAGGTTCAAGATATAGGGATGCCATGGTAACCTTCTATCCACTTAGAATCTAATGTAGGTCAAAAAAACTCTCCATTTGGTTGAGCCAATTGAGTGGATCTTTTCCATCGAATTTACGCATATCCACTTTTGGTAATAGGTTCCTCTGTGGCCATGGAGTTGGATTTGAAGTAGACTGGTTAGGAGAACCACCCTGGTGGGTTTGTGAAATAGAGTTAGCTTGATGATTTGATTGATTAATGTTCAAAGCCATCATGATATATCCCAAACTACCTTGTATTGATTGCATATTAGATTGTATGTCTTGCACCTCACTCTGAATGCCTTGCACACTATAGTCAAGCTGGCTCACTTTGTGATCTATGTCAGAAAACCCTGGTACAAAGGGTCTATTACACCCCCTTCTAAATCCATCTCATTCTTTTTAGGAGTTTTTCTTGGAGTTTCAACACCCTTTCCTTGGCCCCAAGTTTGTGGACCTGCCATAAAAGGGTTTTACGATGTTGACCCTTATTAACACTTTTGACCCAACTTTGACCAAGCAATTTTGAAATTCTTTCAGACTAAAATAAAAATATTCAAAGAACAAACCATATCCAAATTTTTCTAAGCTTTCCAAAAATATAAACAACTCAGAAAAATTCTTTGAATTGCGCACTATAGAGCAATTTATGAAAAACCATAAAATAGTGATAACTTTTGAAAAACAGATCCAAATGAGCTAAAATTTTAATGAAAAATTAATTTTATTATTTTTCACCTCCAATAAATTTTTTTAGAGAAATTCGTAACCATTTTTTATATAATGCAAAAATTAAAAATTTAGTGTTTCGCCTACAAGATTGCCCTAATCGCAGCTCTGATACCACTTGGAATGAAATTACTTCAGGAATTAAGTATAACAGTAGAATTATATCCAAATATGACTGAAATATATCCAAATATATGATAATAGATAAGACACTTCAAGGGGGCAACCTCCACAAGCTTTAATAAGAGCATAATTCATAATATGATGATAAATGATTACCCACTACCTCCTATATATAGTCTAACTAGGCCATAATTACTCCATAGCCTGACCTAATAATCTAAATAAAGCATAGATAAATGTAATATAATGTCAAAGAGGGATAATTAAGCCACAAGTCAGCTAATACTATCCTCATACATGTGATAGGTTAGGGGCGTAGCAATGAAAACTATGGACTACCAGATGAGTCACACTTATGAACATAAGATATCCAATCATATCTAACCATTTATATGACCCATTTTACATGATTAATAATCCATACTCATTCTTGAATATCTCTAGCCATGCCAAAAGTTAAGGTCAACCAAACCAACTTCAAGCATACTAGGATAACCACATTGCACACTTTATCATTGCCACTTATACTATTAAGGCACTTCATCCACTCACCTAGAAATATATATGACATCACCATGACATCATTGAAAAATCTCAAAAAATCTCCCTCTTTGTCATTAATGTCAACACCCATCATAATATAATATACATCTCACCTTCCTTCTTTCTCTTCAAGTACTCTCACCATAGGAAATTTATCCCCCTTTGACACAATGACAAATTAGGATCCAACTGATCCTAAGGACTTGAAAAGATTACCAAATTGAGAAGACCATCTTATGAATGTAGTAAAAACTCCCCCTTACCTTGAGCCAACCTTTTCTTGCCTTGGTAACTTCCTCTTGCTCCATGCCAACACTTTCTTCAACCAAGCACTATAATAAAAGAAGAAAGAACACACAAAAATATTTAAATATAATGGATCTAACTAATAAAAAATCTAAGAGGGAATCCCGCTAAAATCTTTGAGCTATTGCACCTTTTAAGCATCTTCATATCTCCACACATCATGAAGAACCACTACACAGGCTTACAAGCCTTCTTTCTCAATCAACCACAAGAAACATCAACAAAAAATCATGCCACTCACCAAATATGAAACATAATATAAACCAATATGATAATTTACATTGAAACTCACATACCCTGATTTTTTGGAGAAATTGAACAAAAAACACATCTTCAAGACTAGGCCTATCTAGACTCGTTGTATCCTTACTTGGAACTTGCATATCCCAAAAATTTCAAAAGACACATCTTTAGGACCTAAAAATTCATATCTAGAGCACTCTCATATGCCCCCCTCAAGCACACCAATTTGAATCAATTATTCCATCCTCTATAATATGCTTCCTTCACAAACCAACTATCCAATTAGGCCTCCAACTTGACAAAAACTTGAGAACCAAAAACCTTCAAATCTCTATGAAGCTTGATTTGACAACCCATTTGGCCCATTAAAAATATTAAGAATCCTCAAACCTCAACTCATAAGGTAGACTACTTTTCTAGTAAAGCCCAAAACATTAGAATCTCAAAACAAACAAGGTCAACACAATACCTTCTAGTCAACGTCCACCTCTAAAACTTCTTGTACACCTAGAGACAACCATTACACACTTTTGGACCAATATTTGATCTTCTGAACATTGGGAATCTTGACTTAATATAACCCATTTTAGGACTTACAAGATCTTAAGCACAAATTAGGAAACCCAAGAGCTAACAAAAATATCCAAATTGACTTCAACATACCTTATGATCACAAAACCACCTAGAGCATTATAGAATAAGGTAAACAAACCTTTTTATGTAAAAATATTATCTTGAAAAATAAAAAATCCTCCTTTCCCATCTGGGAACCTTCAATCTGACCCTACAAATTACTCTCTATATAGTTATCAACATCATGACATCACCTTAGTATATTTTTTACTTAAACCTACCTGTTCTAAATGAGAACAATCAACTATAATATTCTAGGACCATCTCAAGAACACCACATCAACACTTTCTTCTCCATTGAAAGGAGTCTCTTAAGAATCATAGACAAAGAAATAGTTTGCACCACAATGCTCTAAAATAAATTGAAGCTAGGAGTGGTCCACATCTCCTCAGTAAACACTGGAATCCTCTTGTACATATAAGATTTATTGATTTTGTTCTTATTCTCTTTAGTCTAAACTATGCTAACTAGTTACTTTTCTATATCACTCTCCTTTTCTTCTAAGATAGAATTGACAACACATGGAGCAACTATGGAATTTTGACATGCCTTTTCATTTGAATAAATAACCTTACAACTTAGAACCTCATCACTAAGTACTGTCAATCGATGTTATTTGCATAAAGATTAATAAAAAATTAGTAGGTTATTCACTTGGATCCATACTTACCTTAGAACTAGCCCAACCAATACCTTGGCCTTCTCCTTAAGCTTGATCTCTTCATTCACAACATGAGCAATCAATGAGATCTATTGGCACTCTTACACATCTATATCATTATTCGCCATAACAAATAGATTACTTAGACTTGTAGACTCATCATAATTTTTACTTACCACCTTTGGTCTCCATGAGTTTACTTGCCTTCTATATTGCACTTTAGGATCTTGATAAACCCTATTTTTTCATGTAGGACTTTACTTGAAGAATCTATCAATGTGACCTTGTTGATGCCTTTATGTGTATCATAGGTTCTCTTAGTGTTTAATAAGACTTCTCATTTTATAATTTTGGGAATTCATGGCATAACTAGTAGGTTTTGGTAATCTAGTTACTTGTGGTGAAATAGAAGTAGACTAATTTAAACTATTCACAAATTTATATTACTTGGTGGTTGGGAGTCACCATGGTCATTGTGAATTTTTAAGTATCTATGTTGATCTTAGTAAGTTATTATTAAATTTATATGCTAAATACTAATCTATACGGATATTTACAATGGGATCTAAAGTAGAGTGATCTAGTCAAAAAAGAAGAAAAAATAAAGGGTAGGGTAGAAAAGAAGTGTGTGATTACTGGTCTTTGTCTCAAACATCATGACAAGGCTTAAATTTCAACCAAATATGAATTTAACTAGTATACAATGCAAAATACCATAAGCTTAGATTTCACCATACACTAGGCAAACTTCTACAAATAATATGAAATCATACAAGTAAGAAATATATTTACTTTCAAGATTTGTTATCAAATTCAAATAATAGTAGCACATCTGAATACATAACAAATGAAATGAAGTAAATTCAAGATCCTTCAACTAATCTAGCATAAACACAAATTAGCAAACTTGTATCAAAGATGCAAGTTCATAATTCATAAAAGCCATTCAAATTCAAGAATTAGAACCAACAATTGAGAAAAAACCCACATTAACAATTGACACAATAAATTTGGACAATCCTTTCAGAATTCCTTGATTGTATTAGTTGCTTAAAGTATACAATTTTTTGCTCAAAAATCTCTCCCTTTTATAAAATGGAAATATTGTCTTTTATAGAAGAACTAGGTAGTAAACCAGTCAGTTACAAGATACAAATGTACAAAGATAAGGACAACTATCCTTTTTTACAAATCTAAATACATTTTCTTTTCCAAATGGACTGACCTAGAGGCAAATACACTAACAAACTAGCATATCCCTTTACAAAAGAATATTCTTCTTTCAAAATGTTACAAAATTTTTACAAAATGGAACATTACATAATTTATGGGCCCTATGTTTGATAACTTGATTGCTACTACTAGAGGATGTTCATAGCCTTTTGCTACTACTCATGAAATATCTCCAAGTCCACAACTAGTTTTAGGAGACACTCTTCCTCTTTATCAAATAGCTCATTTAATTCCCTATCATTTCTAACCATGGATTCCTTGATGCTCTTGTCCTTAGTTATCCTTTCTCCTACATTGAAGATCATGTCCAGGATTCTACTATTGTCTACCTTAGATTAGACTTGACCTTTACTTCTTATTTCTTGGGTCATTAGAGTGGCCCTATGTTTGAATTCATTATCTTTCATGATGATTAGGATAGTGGGTTGTGTAGGAAGAGTGAGCATGGTCCAAAGGAGTTGTTCAATCCTTTCCATTAGCTCCTCTTCATACTTTAGGAGTCTCTCTAGATCCTTTATCCAAGCACACAAACTTTGGTCTTTGTCAATAACAATTCCCATAATTGCATTCAAATTTCTCAAACTAATTGTTTTGAACCTAAGGATCTAAATTTCAACCTATATGTTGATTAACCCTATTATTTTATCCTCTAAAGCTTGCCATTAGGATATTATACCCTTAACCACTATATTATACTATGCCAATGCACTCTACCTCTACTTCATTAATTTCAAGTCATTAAACATGTTATATAAGGATTCATCCAACATTTTAACCTTTACCTCTACGATTGATAGTAATATTTGGGTCTCTAGATTTTCCTTTTCATTCTTAAAATTATATATCCTTTGATTCATACCCCTAATGCCTGCTCTGACCTAAGATGAATGAGCCTCAACTAAGATTTATACATCTTCTTCGTGAATGGGGAGTTCACCAAACTCATGTCCTCCAATTAGAGTTAAGCCTATAAATGGATCAACCTTTTGAAATGTGAACTTTTAAGTCACCACCATGGCCTTTCTAGTTGTCACTCTTTGTAAGATTTCTATTTCAATATTTTATTGTACAATGGTAGTTGATTTTTCATATTTTTGAGGTATAAGAGCCTCTATCTAGGTGTTACTTAAAGCTCCTATAGTCTCTACTTGCTTACTATTTAACCTTGTAGTAGACACTATTCTTCTCTCTTCCTCCTCCTTCATTAAATCCCTTATCCATGGATTGATATCATTATGTACATCAAAATTGATAGTTTGGGTCAATGCCCATGAGTGGGATAAGGAGGGGATCTTCTGCATTTTTCCATAGATGAACCAATCAAGGATGATTAGTCCATGAATGGGGTATTCATCATTAAATAATTTCATTTCACCCATAGGGTGAGTGAAAGTCAACTTAGGCTCTTTTATCTAATTGGGACTATTGCCAATTCTACCTATCTCTTCCTTAATGGTGTCACTAGGACTAGATCTAAGGTCGGCTCTTTTCCTTTTTCATTCTCAACCTCCTCTATTTGGGCTTATGCTTCTTCAACATGTTCCTCCTCTTCATTAGATCCATATAAATTAATAAGGACTTTGAGGGCATCTTGCACTGTCTCATCAGGCTCTAGTGCAATCATGTCTAGGTATTTAATGGGGTATGTTGGTCTTTGAGGTAGGGTTGAGGATGAGGGTCCCTCACCAAGCCTTTATTATATATTTTCCTTATAGGACCTTGTGTAATCTATTCTTGGGGATGGTGCCTTTCCATTTTTTTTGCTCTTGATGGGGCCTTGAAGGGATAGGTAATAAATGGTACTATAGGGGCCCCATTAACCATATATCTCTAGGAGGCTTCTGATGACTGGCCAATCTATGCTCAAGTCTAATGTCATGTACCTTTAGCCTAGCCAATATTTATTAATTAATGTATAAGGTGTCATATAGACTGAGTTGGTGCTCATATACTAGCTTGGGAAATTGATTAGATTTAAAATGTTTGGAGACTGTGCCATTAGGGTCCCACTACTTTAACTCATTAAGATATAAGTTGAAAAATTCCATATGCTTGGATATAATACTTACCTGATCCCAATTCATTAGCATAGTTTTACCAATGGTCATATGAAAGGGATGGAAGAGGCCTTTCATCTTATCTTTGCACACTTTGTCCACACCATGAAGAAATTGGTATGCAATTTCTTACTCTACCAACTTGATGGGAACATAGATGAATAAATTGTAAGGTTGAATCAAAATCACTTGAATTTTGATCACTATACAATTTGTATACAGCTAGATGTATCCCATTATCTCTACACATTTCTTGATTAGAGGAATAATATTGGGCATGGGAATCCCTATAATAGCTTCTACTAAAGTAGGATAAACACAATCACAAATGAACTACATGTTATGTCTATACTTGAATATGTGTAGCTTTGAATAGTGATGAGAAACTATGAATCTACCCTTAGGTGACCAATTTTTGATATAACATATCTTGGTGGAGGATAACAAGGCATCCAACAGATAAGACATCATGAAGAATTATTTCATGGTATTTTTAATGGCCATGAATTATCATTCTAGATAGATGCCAATAATCTCTCCAATTAGGGGAGTGAGCTCTTTCTCTACCATGAAGTGTGTAAGTTCACTTAAGGTTTTTGAAGTTTTTAGTAACTATCAAATTCCAATGGGGAAATGTATGCAATTTTCCTAAAGGTCCTTTCATGAATAATCCAACCTTGTTCAATTCTACAGTATTTAAAAATGTGAGCAAAGATGTCAATATAGTAGATTACCTTGGGTATGGTGGTAACATGGTAGAGATTGTCCATTTAGACTAAAATTATGTTATAGTATCTTCTATTTAGGGTGGTAATATTTTGTTCCTCCTTCATGATGGGTTGCATCTCTTCAATATTCCAAAAGAGTTTACACTAGTTCCTATTACCTGTGTTCAATATTGTAGTGTCTAGATCTGTGTCCTTGAATACCCTCCCTTCTTTGTCTATAAATAGATACAACTCTATCTCATCCCTGTATTGTTTCCTCTAAGCTACCATGGCTTTCAAACTTGCAAATTTATCACCATTGTGTTTTAAATGACCTTTAGGTTAATTCTTTCATGCTCAAATTGTAATTGGACTCTTTTTAGCTTGATTTTGATCAACCTAATTTCAAATTAGGGTATTTTATGTAAGTTTATGCTCTTTTAAAGATTTAATAGTGATGGCTTATTAATAATTAGGCTCATTCATGCCTTAGATTTGATTTTGACCTTTGACTTTATACATTTTCCTTTTCAAGCACACAACATCTTCATTTTTATCATTTTCTACTTGCATGGTGCTTATTTGGCATCTATCTAGTAACTTTCATGACATTTTTCATAAATGAATTTAAATCACTAGCCATTATTATTTGAAAATTTCCTTTTATTTCATGCTATTAGATCATTATCCAAGGATTAATTCACACCATTGATCATGATCTGGGATCTTACATGTCATTGGCCATCTTTGTACCAAACCTCATGGTTATGCCATT
This sequence comes from Torreya grandis, assembly GCA_037957365.1. Lineage (NCBI taxonomy): Eukaryota > Viridiplantae > Streptophyta > Pinopsida > Cupressales > Taxaceae > Torreya > Torreya grandis. Next base: position 553,940 of record JARHVA010005683.1, on the reverse strand, counting down.
TAACACCTTTGTGGGATTTCTGAACTTTATATTCTACATATATAATATATTGAATGTGTGTCTACCATGTGTCAAGCCTTTAGGCTCTTAGATCTTTGTTGAATATTCTTTGATGATTTCATGTTATTGGATCATTTAGTCCTGATGAAGTGCAAGCTATTGATCCTAAAAGATTCACAAACTACAATCAGTGCATGGTCATAAAAAGGAACTTAGGCTAAATTATTTTAAGTTAAGTTTATTTCATGTCAATATACATGCCATAAACTTAGTCTAAAATACTTTATGCTAAGTTTTAGGGTGATATATGAAAGTGGCTCCTTTGAATGATAGAAATACATCCATTTGTCTAGATAAAATATTCTAAGAGCTTGAATTTGATGGCCTCATGGGTGTCAAATGAAGTTCATGAGAACATAAAATTTAAACTCATGAATTTCCTTAGGTTTGGTGGGCTTAAAGTTTATGGTCTCATGGATGTCAATGATGACCTTATGGGCATCAAATGATGATCATGAGAATGCCAAATTTAAGCTCATCAAGTTCTTGTACTCTATAGATCTTAGAGTTAAATCACTCCATTTGATCAAGATCCATGATGAAGTGAGATCTATCTAATCAATATTTGAGTGAGTGCATGCCATTGATTTGGGGTTTTATTAACATTAAGCTTCATATGCAAAAGTATCATGTGGTAGCTTTATAGGGCTCTTGAGATTTGACCCTATTGACCATGGGGAGTACCCATGGGTCATTGATCTCTATCCGAGTCCCCAGGATGATGAAACTTGTCATACTTATGGGACTCTTTTAGCCTTTCACATTTCAATGTTGTCTTCACTCCGTTGGATCTATTTTGGGTGAGTGGTTGTGAGCTATTGATTTTAATCTGGACACTTGTACATTATTGGCCCCTTTAAATAATTAAAGTCAAAAACCTAAGTTTAACCTAAGGTCTTGTTATATTAAAAATATAATGAGGCCTTACATAAAAAATTAGGCTTAAGATTATGTTTAATAATGGTGCCTATTTAACTTTGGGTAATCTCATGCCATATGATCTTCAATTTCACTTAAGTACGGGCTATTAATAATGATATTTATGATGATGTGGTATTGGTACAAAGGGTGAAGGATTTAGGATCTTCTAGCTTCCTTCACTCCATCCGATTAAGGTGGGTGATGAAATGAGAGCTGTTAGATCTATAAAAGACAAAAGTGTCTAAGTCAGGACTAGGGATGAAATAAGAGCTTAGGCTAAAGCATTAAGACTAAGGTCTTGTTCATGTTGACAAACATGAATGGGCCTTATAATTAATACATTTAGGATAAATAGGTAACAAAGGGAACCATGCTATAAAAATTAAAAGGACCTTGCCAATACAAAAGTTAGACTTGGTTAGAAATAAACGAAATAAAAAAGGGGGAAGATAATGAAAATGGACCAAGCATGATTTTAGGCTAGGGTTTGGTCATGTTTTGAAACATGACTAAGCATTAAAATAAAATTAGGTTTAAGTTAAAATTCAAATTATTCCCTCAAAATGCATTCTCACCAAATAAAAATTTGAACTAAGGGTTTATGCTAGGTTTTTTTTTTGAAGGAGAGCTTTCAAACTATGAATGCAAGTTGAAGTTTTCACAAACCAAAGGCTAGTGAAATCCTGAATAAAGTCAATATATAAACTATAAGCATGATCCATAAATAATATCTCCATGAAACCTAAAAATTTAAGACATGAGGATCAATTATTAGAAATATTAGGCAAGCTCAAAGTATAATTACAAGTAAATAGGGCATTCTTGTCAAAGAGGATGATCTTTAAATTTTGATAATGAGCTAATAATATTGAGTTTTTAGTGTTAAGGTTCAAATTATCTCAAGGGTCCCTATTTTCAAAAAATAGGGGTATGTTGACCTAAAAAAATGGCGAGTTCTAGGAGAAACATAACAATATGTTAGAAATCAGAGACTCTAGTTTAGACAAATAACTAGGTCACTTATCTAACTTGATCAATGCCGTTATCAAGATGTATTCATGGTTGAAACAAGCCTTATAAATGTAGGATTGGGATTAAATATTAAAACCTAGCCTCATTATGTGTGTACTTTGATTCTACTTACTATTTTCCATGAGATTTAAAGGGCAACTTCTAGGTTTCATGTCTTTAATCACTAACACTAACTTGGAGCATGTTTAGATATTCATGAAGAACCATGCTTCTAGTTTAGGGAAAGCTTGGGCATTTATATAATGTTAGGTAGGCATCCATAGCCTTGATATAGATGCCTTTGGCTCCAATCAAGGCCTTACTCCATTGCCAACCAGGTGTCCATAACATTGGTGGAAATTATCAGAATCACCTATGCTTGAAAAGCTTTTGATTTTGCAATTGAATTCTTATTTTTATATTTTTAGATATTTTATGATTTTAGTAAGGTTGGGAACTAGGGTAACTAGGCTTAAGGATTTGGTCAAGTTTTTGATCCTTAGAAAATCACCTATGGTTTTAACCATTGTCCCAAATAAGGATGTTGGTTAATTAAAAGCATGATTGTGCGTCAATAGATTAAGCTTTCTTCCTATAAGTGTAAATCTTCTTAAAACCAAATTCAGGTCAAGAAAATGTTTAAACTCTTATGAAATAGTTGGCTCTTCTATTAGTCTTTACCAGTTTATTCAAATCACAACATTAGGCTCACATCTTAGACTTATGGTTAAAATATGTATAAGGTTCATACCCACATTCTCAAACTTTGGAGTTTCAAGCAAACTAAATAAACTTTGAGCTAAGGTTTATCCAAAAGGACTTATTTGAAGTAAGGAATAAGGAAACAAAATCAAACACACAACAAAAGAAACAAATCAGATGGAAAAAGAAAGGCAAAAAAATATATACATGCTTATGTACAAATAAGGGATAGGATGGAAAGAACTGAAGGAAACTAAATAACCTACCTACACTAACTCTAACCATCTTACTAATTTACTCTATGAATACCTCAGGGGGAGTAGTAGATAAATAATGCTTGAGGTACTACCCATTGGTGGGTAGTGTGAACTCTGCTCTTTGTATGTCTTTGAGTATGAAGGTGTTTTCTCTAAGCATGTCTACAATATGATAAAGGATGATCCACAAAGGTGTTAATTTTCCATGCTTGCCATTAAGCCCAGATGCTTTATCCCAAAGAAGAACTAAATCACCTTGTCTAAACACATTGATATTTAATCTCTTTTCAAAACAATTCTTTACCATGGTCTGATGTCTACTAAAATTAGTAAAAGACTTTTTTCATGCATCTTCCATTTGGACAATGTCTAATAACCTTGAGTTTACAAATTATTGGTCTTCCTCCATGTACTCTAGCATAAACTTGTAAGTTAGCAGCTTGAGTGTGATGGGGAATATAGGTTCCTAACTATATACCAAAAAAAAATGAGATGCTTTAAGATCTTTCTTAAATCTTGTTCTATTAGCCCAAAGGGCATTCTTGATAAGCTTATGTCATATTCTAGTTTTGTCTGTAATAGACTTCTTAATGGTTTTCATCAAGTTATTTTCTATTGATTTAGACACTCCATTACCTTGAGGGTAATGGTTGGATGAGAACTTGAGTATTATATTTTTATCATATGCCCATTCTATCATCTCTATAGATATTAATGTTGAACCATTATCACATACCAAAGAGACTGAAGTTCCAAATCTAGTGCATATGTTTTCTTCTAAAAAACTGATCACTTCTTCAGTCCTACATTGTTTGGTGGCTACTACCTTAGTCCACCTTGTGTAATAGTTAGTAGCTATTATAAGATACTTGTGACCTTCTAATCAATTGGGGTTTATTACCCCTACAAAGTCCATCTCCCACTGAGCAAAAGGTTTTTCAATCATGACTAGTTGTAAAGGCATTAATACCTTAGGCTCTTTTCTGTTGAATATCTAGAATGAATGGAATTCCTCACATGTTTATGAGCATATTTAAAAATAGTGGGATAATAGTAACTATCCTTGAGAATCTTGTGAGCTATGGTTATCTTAGATAGATGGCCACTTCCCAAATTCTAATGGAAAGTGATCATTATTTTAGTAGCTTCTTCCTTGGAGACACACCTCAGGTACACACCCTCAAAGTTTTTTCAATATAATATCCCATTCTTGATGAGGTAGTGAGCTACCTTGAGTCTCAAAGCTCTTCTTTTATCTTTGGTTATCCCTGCAGGATAAGTGCCATTGATTAGTAAATGAATAATGTAGTCATACCACTCACTAGCTTTGAAGCTTTGCTGATCAACTTTCATAATACTTAGCTTAAGGATGGTATTATCAATCATTTGGATAAGACCTTAAAACCTTACCAATTTTTTAGTATTTATTTCTATGTCATACTCTTAGAGAATAGACATCCATTTACCCCTTGATTCTCCAAGTTCACACTAGCTTAGCATTAACTTAGTAGTTGGATCTGGTAGAGTATCATGTACCTTGTTCTAAAGAATGTAGTGCTTAAATTTATTAGTAGATTTAACTAATACAAAGGCTTGATTATCAATTAGAGGATAGTTTAACTGAAATTTTTTCAAATTATTACTCAAAATAAATTATATGGTTAGATTCTTCTATTTTTTGAGTTAACACCAACAATAGTGTGATCAGAGGAGAAAGAGTAGAGGTAAAAGTCCTTTGAAAAGTTAAGACTTATCAAGACTAGAGCCTAGATGATTTTAGTTTTGATGTCTTCAAAGGCCTTCTTAGACTCTTCATTCTATGAGACTTTAACATCCTTCTTCAACATGTCATTCAATCGGTTTCCAATCTCTACAAACCTAGAATTGAACTTTCTTACAAAGTTTATCTTGCCAAAAAATGATTTTAATTAATTTTTACTATTGGGAGGCTCTATCTTGGATATAACTTCCACTCTTTCAATGTCTATGGAAATTCCATCTTTAGTGATGACATGACCTAAAATTTTTCCCTTAACAAAACAAAAAATTATCTTCTTGGGATTAATGAAGATTTCATACCTTTTACACCTTTCAAAAACCTACTATAAATGCATGAAATGGTCTTCCCTATTCTTGGAAAAAATAGTTAGATCATCCATGTAAGTAATAATACATTTACCAATTAGGCCTTGGAAGGCATGGTCGATGGCCCTTTGAAAAGTGGCTCCTATGTTTATCAATCTAAAAGGCATTCTCTTGTATGAAAAGGTGCCCCAATTAGTTGTGAAAGTTGTCTTCATTCTATCTTCCTTGTCAACCAACACTTGGTTGTATCCTAAAAAACCATAAGGAAAAGACATCATGGTTGAACCTGAAATAATTTGATTTACCTAGTCAAGAAAGGGAAGAGGATAATTATCCTTTTTAGATGCTTTATTTAAATTTATAAAGTCAATACATAGTCTAATTTCACCATTATTATTTTTGACTGACATCAAATTGGCCACCTAGATAGAGTGCCTAATGGGAAACACAATTCTAGCATTCAATAATCTCTTGACTTCTTTAAAGATCATGGGTTATGATCATGGGTTATAAGTAGGGTTCATAGGCCTCTACTTCTACCTGAAGGGTTTAAAACATTATTTAAAAGGTATCATATGGGTGATGACTCTTATTTAAAATATCTTCAAGTCATCATAAGACCAATATATGACATCTTTATACTTCCTTAACAACTCTTTGGCTATCTTATTCTCAACACTAGTGCAATTTTTCCAATGTTAGCCAGTCAAGGTTGATATTTGGGGCCAAGATCAATTTAATTGTAGTATTTTCCACTTACTTTAAAAACCTTTAAAGCTTCATCTAACTTTATTGATCAAATAACCTCTCCAAGGTAATCATCCTTTTAGGGATCTTGTTGTCATTCAACTGAATGACTTTACCATCAAATTTGCCTTCTTTAAATGCATTCTCATCAACCTCATCAATGATTTGAGATTTAAATTCTCCTAAACTAGTCATGAAGTTTAGGATCTCTTGCTCATCATTAAATACCTACAAATGGTTCACATTATATGTGATAGAAGGGTATGGTATAAGCTCAATACTAAAGTTGGGTAAATCTTGGTTAGGCATGAGGTTAGTTGTAGTAGAGGAAAAATAATCAAAAAATTTATTTTATTCCCTAGGGAAAAATAATATTGAAGGCATTAAAATATTCGACAAGATCCTATACTCTAAATTTATACCTCTTGAGGTATGACAAGTTGCATTGATACCTGATTCTCACTTGATTTACTACTAGTTCTGAGTCACCATAAACTAATAGTTCTTTGACCTTATTTTTGATGGAAAATTACAAAACTAAGATGAGGGCTTCATATTTTTCAAGGTTATTAGTGTAAGGAAATCGGATTCTATAAGAAGCATGGTATTTCTCACCAATAGGGTTAGTTAGAACAATGGTTACCCCATATCCAACTTTACACCTAGCCCCATCAAAATGTAACTTATATAACCCAAGAACAACATTAGAAGCTTTAGGGTCATAAACCTTGGTAGTTTTTAGGGTGAAAACCCCTAAATTTGAATTGATTATGTTGATCCTTTCATTGACAACATTATACTCAGTGATCATGTGCTTCATTCTTATCTCCATTTAAACTCTAATTTGGTTGGGAAATCTCTTCTAAGGTAGCCATAGGTGTGAATAATAAGTGCACATATATCCATTCAAAACCTTCATCCACTGTCTACTTAAAATTAGTCCATATGCATCAAGGATATCTACTACTTGGATATAAATAAATTACTAGAATCTTAGCTCAGAATCCAATTACATGTGGACATTTAAAATTATCCAACCACCTTGACCATAGACTTATCTAATTGGGTGAAAACCCTATCAGACTTAGTGGGGTTCAAACCAAGTTGTTTGCAAACACATATAGGCATAATATTGGTAGAGGTACTAGAATCCAACAAACAATTATGAAAATTTTTACCAAATGTTTTGACTATAAGTAAGAAGGGTGGGGAATTTGTTTTAGATTTGTACATAGTTACATTGGCATTATCAATTTAGGATATCTTGCTAGATTTCTTGGACAAGGATTACAAAAATAGGTCCCTTTGATTTATGATTTAGGTCAATTCATGCAAGGTAATATTAGATTTTATTTTATTCATCTCTTCTACAATGATATAACCACTCCTATTGGAAGAATTGGAAGCATTATAACTAGGTTTAGAAGTACTTCCCTTTAGAGGCTCTAGATTATTGTCTAAAGTGGTATCCAGAGGAGTACTAAAGTTATTTAGAGGAGTAGAAGTAGTCAAAGGTTGCCTCTATTCTCTATTCCTTAGAGGATATGTATTCTTCAAGAATTGCTAGAAGGCATGGACTTCTTCAAGAACATCATCTAGCTCATTGTATTCTTGGAAGCAAAAATCAAACATCTCCACCATGAAGGTTTGATCAATAAGCTTGGATCCTGAGGTACCTGCACCATTATCTTTGTTAGGAACTACTTCAAAACTGTCTAACTCTTCTTGAAATGCCTCAAAATATTTATAAAATTCAATGCAATTAATCTCATCATGTTTAGTAGTACAATGGACTCTACAATAATTAGGTAAAGTAATATCAATGAGATTAATATCCATAGTCTTCTTTTTATAAGATGGTTCATTATTCTTTTTATTGTGGAAATTATCATTATTAAACCTATTATTAGGTCTATTGAATCTTTGATAAAGATAATTTCCTACCAAAAGTTTCCCCAGTATTACCAACTTGTTTTTGTAGCTGAAGGAAGTCAGTGCTAAGTTTTTGGACCATTTTTAGAATGGACTCATTCTCACTTTTGGGGGTTTTCAAATTATGAACTTGCTTATTATTAGTACCAGTGGTTGATATCAAGGTTCTTTGATGAATTTCATTAAATCCATTATTAGTAGGGTGGTTCAAGAACCCGAAATTATAGTTAGGAGCCACATGTTTTAGAGGTAATTGATTTAGATTTGGGAGTTGGTTGAGGGCAGGCACATTTTGGTTATTATTAGGGAAGGCATTCAAATTAGGCATATATGGGTTGACATTGGGAATAGGATAGGCCATCTAATCTTGGGGTTGCATCTGATCATTTATGATCATAGCCTCAACATAAGTTAAAGCTAATGTGTTCATAGAACCTACAACTCTTTTTATGAACACTGAGGTCATGGAATCAAGAGCATCTTTATAAATTTCCAAGGCTAAGGCCTGATCAAGATTATAAAGGTCAATGGTCTGCTATACATATTCTAGAACCTAGCATTGAAAGATCTTATAGGTTCATTGGTATCCATTTTTAAGGTGGTAAATTGTTGGTACAAGACATAATGGCTAATTATTTTGCCAAATTGGAAGATATTATTAAACTCATCCCAAGTGGTGATAAAATCATCAAGTACATTTAAGAACCACTAATATGCAACATAATTTAATGTAAAGGGGAACAACCTACATGTTACATCCTCATAAAATAAATTTAATAATATTAATGTAACCTTAAATGATTTAACATGTTCCTCTGCTGTCACAATACCACTAGGACTAAAAGTTGGAAAATACTTTTCAGGATTATGAGGGAGATCATGAATTGCACTTTATATATTGATAAGAGAACTTCCCAACCAATCCATACCTGGATGAAGGTTGAATACATGAGTACCTTGGAGTGGTAAAACTAGAAAAAACTTTAAATGCCTACATCTACCTTTGTCTTTTTTGGCTTCCCTATGGACTTCTAATTCAAGGAGAGGCTCTCTTGTTTCTAAGTGTGATCTTGTTCAAATTCTATGCAGTTTCAGCTTGATAGCTTTGGATCTTATTTGAAATACAATGTATCAAACCAATCTTTATGAAGAATAAAGATCATATTTATACACTAAATTAATTATGTAAATATTTATGTGAAGAATAGCAAAGGGCATTAAATTTCAACTAAGTTAGCTAAAATAATTGTCTAATTATGCAAATATGGTCCATATTTACAAGTATAATCTCAAATGAACCTAGATATGTGAAAGATATACCAATATTTGATCAAAATAAGCTATTCTAACCTTAAATACTATAGATTTTTAGAACTTAAGCTATCCTTACCAGAATTAAGTATCCAACTTCAAAGATCTTTGATCTTTATCTAAATGAAGAATAAAGATGGGTCAGAGACCACATAGATCGATGATCTTTACAATTTTGAGGAAATAATTATGCAAAAGTGTAAATATAACACCAATCTTAGATCAAAACACACTAAAATTAACAAATATCCAATAAATTCACATAGGTCCCTCCTTTTAGTGCCAACATAAGATTGTCCTATTGATGCCTTTATGTGTATCATAGGTGTTCTTAGTGTTTAAGAACACTTCTCATTTTAGAATTTTGGGAATTCATGGCATAAGTAGAAAGTTTTGGTAATCTTGTTACCTATGGTGAAATAGAGGTAGAGTAATTTAAACTATCACAAATTTATATTACTTAGTGGTTGGGAGCCATTGTGGTCCTTGTGAATTTTGAAGTATCTATGTTGATCTTAGTAAGTTATGATTAAAGTTCTATGCTAAAGACTAATATACAAGAATATTTACAACAGGATCTAAACTAGAGTGATCTGGTCAAAAAAGAAGAAAAAGGAAAGGGTAGGGAAGAAAAGAAGTGTGTGATTGCTGGTATTTGTCTCAAACATCATGAAAAGGCTTAAATTTCAACTAAATATGAATTTAATTAGTATACAATGCAAAATACCATAAGCTTAGATTTCACCATACACTAGGCAAACTTATAAGGATAATATGAAAGCATACAAGTAAGAAATATATTTAATTTAAAGATTTGTTACCAAATTCAAATAACAGTAGCACATTTGAATACATAACAAATGAAATGAAGTAAATTCAAGATGCTTCAACTAATCTAGTATAAATATAAATTAGCAACACTGTATCAAATATGCAAGTTCATAATTCATAAAAGCCATTCAAATTCAATATTTAGAACTAACAACTGAGAGAAAACCCACATTAACAATTAAGTCAAAAAATTTGGATAATCCTTTTAGAATTCCTTGATTATATTAATTGCTCAAAGTATAATTTTTTTCCTCAAAATTCTCTCCCTTTTACAAAATGAAAATACTACCTTTTATAAGACTAGGTAGTATATCAGTTAGTTACAAGATACAAATGTACAAATATAAGGATAGTTGTCCTTCTTTACAACTCTAGAATGCATTTACTTTTCCAAATCGACTGACCTAGAGGCAAATATGCTAACAAATTAGCATATGCCTTTATAAAAGAATATTCCTCTTTCAAAATGTTACAAAGTTTTTAAAAAATGGAACATTTATTAATTGGTGGGCCCTATGTTTGAGAAATCACTTGTTGCTACTAGAGGATGTTGATAGCCTTTTGGTGCTAATCATTGACTAGCTCCAAGTCCACATCCAATTTTAGGAGACACTCTTCCTCTTTATCAGCTAGCTCATTCAATTCATTGTCTAGTCATGGATTCCTTGATGATCTTGGCCTCAATTATCCTTTCTCTTGAATTGAAGATCATGTATAATATTCTAGTTTTATCTTCCCTAAATTGGCATTGACCTTTAATTCTTATTTCTTATGTCACCAAAGTAGTCTTGTGTTTGAATTCATCATCTTTCATGATGCCTAGGACTATGTAGGGTCAACAAGCATGGTCCCAAGGAGTTGTTCAATCCTTTCCATTAGATCCTCATCATCCTTTAGGAGTCTCTCTATATCCTTTGACCATGTACACAAACTATGGACTTTATCAATAACAATTCCTAAAATTGCATTTAAACATACCAAACTAATTTTTTAAACCTAGGGATCTGACTTTCAACTGGTATGTTGATTAACCCTATTATTTTGTCTTCTAAATCTTGCCATTAGGATATTATAGTGTTAACCACTATATTCTACTATGCCAATACACTCCACCTCAGCTTAATTAATTTCATGGAATCAAACATGTCATAGAAGGATTCATCAAACATTTTAACCATTACCTCTAGGATTGATACCACTACGTAGGTCTCTATATTTCCTTTTACTTCTCCAAATTATATATCCTTTAATTCATACCCCTAATGCCTAATCTAACCTGAGCTAAATGAGCCTTAGTTAGGCTTTCTACATCTTCCTCATGGATGGGGAGTTCACCAAGCTACTATCCTCTAACTGGAGTTAAGCCTAAAAATGGCTCAACCTTTTGAAATGTAAACTCTTTAGTCCCCACCATGGCCTTTATAGTTGCCACTCTTTCTAAGCCTACTACCTCATGATTGAATTATATAGTGGTAGTTGTTTCTATGTATTTTGGAAGTTTAGGATCCTCCATCTAGGTACTTCTTAAAGCTCTTAGAGTCTCTACTTACTTGCTATCTAACCCTCTAGTGGCCATTATTCTTATCTCTTCCTAATCCTTCATCAAATCCCTTATCCATGGCTTGATATCAATATGTACATCAATATTGATAGTTTGGTGCAATGCCCATGATTGGGAAAAGAGAGGATCTTCTACATTTTTCCATAGATGAACCAATCAGGGATGATTGGTCCATAAATGGGGTATTCGTCATTGAATAAGTTTATTTCATTCATGGGGTGAGTGAAAGTAAAGTTGGGATTCTTTTATCCAACTGTGACTATTACCAATTCTTTCTCTTCCTTAATGATATTACTAAGACTATATCCAAGGCATTCCCTTTCCCCTTTTCTTTCTCAACCTCCTCTATTTGGGATTGTGCTTCTTCAACATTTTCCTTCTCTTCATAAAACCCATATGCCTTAGTAAGGACCTTGAGGGCATATTCCACTATCTCATCAGGCTCTAGGGTAATCATGTCTAGGTATTCACTAGGGGATGTTGGTCTTTGAGGTAGGTTTGAGGATTAGGGTCCCTCACTATGCCTTTCTTCTAGCTTTTCCTTGCCAGGATCTTGTGTAATTTGTGCTTGGGGTTAGTGCCCTTCCATTTGTGGATACTTTTAGGGGGGCCTTAAAGCGATAGAAAATAAATGGTACTATAGGGCCCCATTTTCCATATATCTCCAGGAGGATTTTGATTACTAGCCAATCTATGCTCAAGTCTAATGTTATATCCCTTAAGCCTAGCAATATTTCTTCAAAATTATTTGCTTTGATGTATAAGCTATCATGGACATTGAGCTAGTGCTCATATACTGGCTTGGAAAATTACATAGATTTTAAATGTTTAGAGACCATACCATTAGGGTCCCACTACTTTAGCTCATCAAGCTATAAGTTGAAATATTCCCTATGCTTGGCTATAATACTTACCTGATCCTAATTTTGTAGCATAATTTTTCCAATGGTCATAAGAAAGGGATGGAGGAGGCCTTTCCTATTATCCTTGCACACTCTATCCACACCATGAAGAAGTTGGTATGCAATTTTTTGCTTTTCCAGCTTAATGAGAACATATATAGGCAACTTGTAAGGTTGAATCAAAATCCCTTCAATTTTGATCACTATATAATTTAGATACAACTAGATGTCTCCCATTACATCTACATATTTATTGATTAGAGGGATAATCTTAGGCATGAGATCCCTGTAATAGCTTATACTAAAGTATGATAAACATAATCATAAATTAACTGCATGTTGTATCTATACTTGACTATGTGTAGCTTTGAATAGTGATGGGAAATTATGAATCTACCCTCGTGTGACTAATTTTTGATATAAGGGATCTTGGTGGAGGATATATAGGCACATAATAGATAGGACATCATGAAGAATTGTGTAGAGATCTTCTTCTTGATGGCCATGTATTATCATTCTAGATAGATGTTGATCATATCTCTAATTGGGGGAGTGAGCTCTTTCTCTACCATGAAGTAGATGTAGGACACCCAATTATTACTAACATAAGTGGTTGAAGGGGTTCTAAATATTATATTTAATAAATTCATAATTACTCTAACCCCCTCTCTAAATTAGGTAATTGGTATATTTCTAGTAGGGTCTTAGATCACATGGTTCGGTTGGAGCAATCATGGCCTAAGGATGGTGTCTAAGTCATTATTGCTAGTCCATTCCTTGATGGTGGGAAAGTTTACTTGGGGTTTTTAAAGTTTGTAGTAACTATCAAAGGATAATGGGGAAATGTATAAAATTATTCTAAAGGTCTTTTCATGAATAATCCATCCTTTTTTTATTCTATTTTTTTTAAAACTAGGAGAAAGTATGTCAATACAATGGATTACCTTAGGTTTGGTAGCAACATGGTGGAGACTAGTCATTTGGATTATAATTAGGTCGTATTATCTTCTAATTATGATGGAAATATTTTATTCCTCCTTTGTGATGGGTTATATCTCTTCAATGGTCCAAAAGAGTTTGGACTAGTTCCTATTACCCATGTTAAATGCTGTAGTGTCTAGGTTTGTGTCCTTGAATACCCTCCCTTCATTGTCTATAGATAGATGAAACTCTATCTCATACTTGTATTGTTGCCTCCAAGATTCCATGGCTTTCAAACTTGTAAATTACTCACCACTATGTTATAAATGACCTTTGGGTTAATTATTTCATGCTCAAATTGTAATTGGACTCTTTTCAGCTTGTTTATGATCAATTCACATTTAAATTAGGGTATTTTATGCAAGTTTGGGTCTCTTTTGAATATTTAATGGTGATGGCTTATTTTGACTTAGGCTCATTCATGCCTCAGATTTGATTTTGAACTTTGCCTTCATATGTTTACCTTTTTGAGCACTCAAGATCTTTATTTTTGTCATTTTCTACTTGCATGGCCCTTATTTAGCATCTATTTGGCAACTTTCATGGCATGTTTCATAAATGAATTCAAAGCACTACCCATTTTTATTTGAAATTTTCCTTTTATTTTGCACCATTTGATCATCATGTAAGGATCAATGTGGGCCATTGATCATGATCCAAGATCTCACACATTATTGGACATCTTTGCACCAAGCCTCATGGTTGTGCTACTTAACACCATCATGGGTTTTCTAAGCTTTATATTCTACATTAGTCACATATTAAATGTGCATCTACCATGTGTCAAGCCTATGGGATCTCAGAGCTTTGCTGAATAGTCTTAAGTGATTTTATACCATTGGATCATTTAGTCCCAATGAATTGTGAGACATTGATCTTACAAGATGCATAAAATTTAATCAGTGCATGGTCATAGAAATGAAATTAGGCTAAAGTATTTTAAGCTAAGTTTATTTCTTGTCAATGAACATGCCATAGATATAGGCTAAAATATTTTATGCTAAGTTTTAGGGTGGTATATGAAAGTGGCCCCTTTGAATGATAGAAACACATCCATGTATCTAGAAAAAATGTTCAAAGAGCTTTAATTTTATGACCTCACAGATGTCAATGATAGCCTCATATGTGTCAAATGATGTTTACAAGAATGTAAAATTTAATCTCATGAAGTTCCTTAGGTTTTGTGGGTTTAAAGTTGATGGTCTCACAGATGTCAATGATGTCCTTACAAGCATCAAATGATAGTCATGAGAACATAAATTTTAAGCTCATCAAGTTCTTGTACTCCATATATCTTGGATTTGATTCACTCCACTGATCAAGATCTATAATGAAGTGAGAGTCATTTGAGTGAGTGTGTGTCATTGGTTCAAGCTTCTATTAACATTAAGCTTCATATGTGAAAGTGCCACATGGCAGCTTTGTAAGGCTTTCAAGCTTTGTCCCTATTAGCCTTAGGTAGGACCCATGGGTCATTGATATTTGTTCAAGTTCTTGAGATGATGACACTTGTCATCCTCTTAGGACTATTTTGGCCTTTGACATTTCAACATTGTCTTTGCTCCATTGGATCTATTTTGGGTGAGTGGCCATGAATCATTGATTTTAATCTGGACACTTGTACATGATTGGCCCCTTTAAATAATTAAATTTGAAAACCTAAGTTTTGACCTAAGGTATTGTTTTATACAAAATAAAATGAGGTCTTATGTAAAAAATTATTCTTAAGATTATATTTAATAATGAGGCCCATTTAACCTTGGGCGATCTCGTGTCATCCGATCTTCAATTCTACTTAAGTGAGAGACATTGATCATGATATTTATGATGATGTAGGGTTGGTCTAAAGGTTGAAGGTTTTAAGATCTTCTAGATTCCTTCACTCATTCTGATCAAGGGGGGTGATGAAGTGAGATCTATTGGATCTGCAAAAGGCAAAAACATCTAAGTCAGGACTCAAGATGAAATAAGATCTTAGGATAAAGCATTAAGACTAAGGTCTCATTCATGTTGACAAAAATGAATGGGGCCTTAGAATTAAGACTTTTAAGCTAAATAGGTAACAAAGGGGATCATGCTAAAAAAATAAAAAGGACCCTACCAATACGAAAGTTAGACTTGGTTAGAAATAAAGGAAACAAAAAGGGGTAAGATAATGAAAAGGGACCAAGCATGATTTTAGGTTAGGGTTTGGGCATGTTGTGAAAAATGACTAAGCCTTAGCATAAAATTAGGTTTAATTCAAAATTAGAAGTATTTTATCCAAATGCATTCTTACCAAATGCAAAATTGAACCAAAGGTCTATGCTAGGGTTTTTTTGTTTGAAGGAGAGCTTTCAAAATATGAATCCAAGTTCGAGTTTTCACAAACCAAAGGGTAGTGAAAGCCTAAATAGAGTCAATATATAAACTCCAAGCATGATATATTAGAAAAATATCCATGAAACTTGGAACTTTAAGACATTAGGATCAATTATTAGCAACATTAGGTAAGCTCAAATCAAAATTACAAGTAAATAAGCCATTCTTGTTAAAGTGGATGATCTTAAAATTATGATAATGCTCTAATCATATAGATTTTTTAGTGTTAAGGTTCAAAGTATTTAAAGGGTCTCAATTTTAAAAAATTGGGGGTATGTTGACCTCAATAGACCTCTCTATTCATAGTTGTGGCAAACCATACTCCTTGATGGAAACTCATCTTGTCTTACCTTGTTTGGATAAAAACTATCAATATTCCCAAAGTCATGACAACTAAAACAAAGTACTCTTTTTGAATAAGACTTACCTTGCCTTTCCTTATTTGGAAAATGCTTAGCAAAGTGTCCTTTATTAATATAGTTTAATCACTTAACCTTGCTCATACCTTTTTACTAATGACCCCCATCATAGTCCCATGTAAATTTATTTTTAACTAGTCTTCTACATTTTCTAGCTCTATGCCTGAATTGATTACAAGTATAGTAGTAACCATTAAAATTTGCATACCTCATGGCATTTGGTTATCTGATCTATTTTGTATTCATTCTACTAGCACCTTTATTCCTTATTTGACAATTTATCTTTAAAGGTTGATTGTCCTTGTTCACATTAGTCTTCATCTTGTCTTGAGTTGCAATATTTGGTTCTTCTTTGTATCCAAGACCAGTCTTATCACTTTCATTATTTTGATCATTCATAATGATGTCTAGATCACTTGAGCTCTTTTCAAATCTCATAAATGACATTAACTTACTAGATACCTTTTTAACTCAAATTTTAATGACTCATTTTCACTTACATACCTTTCACATTCATCTTATTTAGCTTTAAGGCTTGTAAATATGATTTCCAATTGAAAATTGATTCTTGACCATATCTTCATGCTACTTGACATCTTCATCCATTCTTCCCTCAAACACTAAATTAATCATCAATATCCTTGAGTTTAGATTTCAGCTTCTTATTGATATTCTTCTTGATATTTAGTTGTTCATAAGCATTAGTCAATGTAGTTTCATAGTCCACCTCATCTTCATCATCATCTAAATCACTTCAATTAGACCCCATTTGATGTGAGCAACTACCTTCCTTAGCCATGAACATATATTCATCTTCAATAGGACCATCATATTCATTATCATACTTTGAGTCACTGAATTCACTCTGATCTGATGAGCTACAATTTTATTTGGTGTAGAGACTCTTCTTTGGTGGTATATTATCATTCTTCCTCATCTTATAGGCAGTAAGGGTGCCATGAAATTGATTCATATTCAACTAAGTAAGATCATGAATTTATTCTATAGCAGATACTTTTAGATCAAACTTGAGGGATAGATACCTTAATACCTTTTAAACAATAATAGCCTCTTTAAGGTTCTCTCCAAGACCCCTAATGATGTTCACATCTCATCAACTCTTTGTAGAAATGATGCCACAAAATCTTCTTTATTCATCTTCAGACTTTCAAATTTCCTTCTATGAGTCTACAACTTTATAATCTTGACCTTTGAATATCCTTCATAAATGATATGAATTTTGTCCCATATCTCTTTAACATATTTATAATAGATGAACTTGGTGTATTCAGTCTCTAAAACACCACAGGTGATAACATTCATTGCCTTGGAATTTTTCTCAAACAACTTCTTGTCTATAACACTAGATAGAGGAGTAGTAGGGCAACATATCCATCTAAAATAGATTAACAAACATCAAAACTAAGGGACATAATGTATGTCCTCATCTTGACACTCCAAAATGTATAATTAGATCCATTGAATATTAGTGCTTGCTTAGTAGAGAAACCTCCTTGATGAGTACCCATATTGTACCTTCAATCACCTTCAAGTTGTTAAGCCTTTACCAAAGGACCTACTTTGATACCGATTTTTAGAGGTACAATCACTAAGAGGAGGGGTGAATCAATGAACCCAAATATTTTAATTTAAATTATAGTTATTTAAACTAATAAGCAATTAGCATATATCAACTTGATCAAGCAATATTAACAAGAGAGCTCATTCATTCAATGCATACACAAGATCAAACATATAACACATCATTTCTATGAGAAACCCTCATGAAGAATAAAACAAACTCTCAAGTCTACAACACATGGACTATTGTCCTATAAGAAATTATAAACAAGAGATTGATCAACTCCTTTAGCCAGTAAACCTTGATCATATCTTCCTCATCAAAGGTATTTAGTGAAACACTTATTTCACAAAGAACAACTACCCCTAAGGAAGATCAAATCCTTTAGACCTCATTTAAACACTTCCACCTTAATACTAATGTCTTTGACACTTAATGATGGATATCTATTTTTATAACCCCTGCATAAACTCTCTCTATCTCATAGAGGCCTCTCACATAGGCATGACACAATCTCTCTCTATCTTCACTCAAACTATCCTCATATGCACACTCAGACCTCTTCACATATCTTCAAACTATAAGTGCACTTTTATGACATAATAAATATGACCTATAATTAATACACATATTCATCAATTTTATTTGCTTATCAACTTATCCAACTAGGCACTCTACCTCTCCTTCACTCCATAACTCTCACATCCACCTTGCACAAGTCTTTCTCACAAGTCTTCTAAAAAGTCTAGAAATCATTATATTTGATTTCAATATATATAGAGATATCATGAATTAGCAAGGTCAAAATATTTAATTTTGGCCATAATACATGCCTTTACCCATAAGGCATCTCACATGGGTCACACTTAAGCACACTCCACTTTCAAATAGGCCTAAGTCACTTTTAGGTCATATAGAGACCCATTCAGCTCTTTGACACTTATCTAATAAAAAAAAGAACACAAGAACACTTTTAAAAATCATGTAACCATTACAAATGATCTATATGTCCCACTTAAGTGTCTATATCCATCATAGTACCCTTTTACTTAAGCACAAAAATGCTTAAACAATATTCTGTACACACAATCATTATGAACAAACACACAGTCACCTTATAAGCCTTTGTTCATATACCATAAAATTGGTCAATCCTTAATAATACACATAGAGAATACTTATGTATTCTATAATACTCACCAATAGCCAATTCACCATGAAACATCGAAACACTATCTACATAAGCTCAATTACTCTTTTTAGGTCACTTGTAAAATAATCACGAACACACACTCAACCTTGAATATTAATATATTTGACTATGCACACTTACAGATCTTCAAATTCATATTTCCAAAGTTCCTTGGAATCCTCTACCAATTTTATTTTTACACCATGGGCAAATTCATTCTTGATAAAAAATATGGCACAAACAATAGACATTGATCTTTTCCTTTGCAAAATTCAAATATTAAAATTCAAATGGTCAAAGTTAAAATTCAAAAACCATGATCACATATCATTTCCTCACTAATTAATCTCGTGTCCTCACTAATTTATATCAATCATGCACCATTGATCTTGTTTGATAGTTAACACATAGGCACCAATGCTCAAATGTTAAACATCTGATAGTTGACCTCATCTCATGTACTCTAGAAACTTTGACCAAATGCACTCCATTGATCTCTTATATGTAAATAAATATTTAACAAAGCTAAAAAACTATCACTTTAACCTCTTGACTTTAATATGCACCATTGATCTCTATCTATACAATCACCTACTCATTGTTGATCCTTAGAAGAAGCTCAATCTTTATCTTTGCTAAGAATTAAACATAGAACACTTAGCACCATCTCACTTCTTCCTAACATCTTGGAGAAAATTATCTCCATCGATCACCTTAAGACTTTCTCAAACTTTACCTTTTTCAAAATTGACTATGGGGACCATTGCAATCTGTCTAAGTAATTTTGAACCTCAATAACTTCTTCTGCACTTAGATGCATGATTTAAAATATGG
Source organism: Torreya grandis (assembly GCA_037957365.1). Taxonomy (NCBI): domain Eukaryota; kingdom Viridiplantae; phylum Streptophyta; class Pinopsida; order Cupressales; family Taxaceae; genus Torreya; species Torreya grandis. Next base: position 534,251 of record JARHVA010005683.1, on the reverse strand, counting down.
ACCATATGATCTCATAAAATAGGATAATACAACCATATGTAAAAATTATCTTGAAACCTTCTCACATGTGATATATAACTAAATTAAAATGACTTCTCAAAAATTTCTACCACAAAGCCAACTGTGTCAAAAATTGCTTGAGAGGCCAACTTTGCACTTGCATAACTTTTGTTGGGCTTTAACGCATGACCTAAAATTTAGTGAAAATAAACAAGGATAAAAAATAAATGAATAAATATGATAATATTTTTATAAAATATAGACATGTGTGGTATATTACATCATCAAAATTCTTACTCAGCGCTTCTTACCACATTGCAAATTTGGCTAAGTATGGGAAAACATTGTCAAAATGCCTGAGAGCCCAACTTTGTACCCATATATATTTTAATAAATTTAGGTAAATGAAATAAGATTTATCACATATAAAATATGGAATAATGTGATCACAACCATATGTAAAACTCCCCCTAACTCATCCACACATGACAATGGTGACATCAACAAACTGCCTACTCATATTTTCTGCCACTAGACCCAAACTATCTAGATGAAAACTATAGAATACCATATGAATTAAACTTATGAAAAAAAATATCCAATCATACTTAACCAATGATAGGGACATTTCACATGATCAATACTTCATACTAATTCCTTAACATCTCTATCCATGTCAAAACTAAAGGTCAACCTAACCAACTTTAAGCATACTAGGACAAGCACATTGCATACTTTATCATTATCACTTAGAATATCAAGGAAATTCATCCACTCACATAAAAACCTATATGAAATAATGATGAAATAATTTACAACTCTCCAAAAATTGTAGATATAGGTTAAGACTAACATTACCAAAGTCCTAATACCCAATTTTAATGTCTATAAAAAGTATGATAATATTCACACATACAAACTCACAAAGGCATCAAATCAAGGAATTTTTTTTTAATGGTTGTAAATTTTATCATGACCATATATAATATTTATATTTAATTTTTAATCCATATATATAGAGACTATATTCATATTTCCTATTAACCATTCACATTATGTTTCTACGCTATTTCACTTTCTACATTCAAAGAGAGAAAATGAGAAACTTAAAGAAATGGTCTAAGGCTTGTATGTACCTAGATATGATTTTGCGCACTAGAATTCAGATGATAGCGAGAACTCCTCTTTGGTTGTGGAGGATGACACCTGAAAGAGAAAGACACTAAAACATGAAAAATGTTAGTTGACAAAAGGGTGGATTGCCAAGCAAAAGCTTGGTCTTAAAAGCGCTAAGGCTTCTTGGAGGATGACAATCCACTGTTAAAATAGAATATGATAGAGATAGAAATGAGAAATAATAAAAGACTAAAAAGAAAGAACTAAAAGCAAATGCGTACCTAATAAGCTGTGATCTGCTTCGTACAGTCACCGATACCGGCATCGATCAGGAAGGTCGTCGACGTTAGTTAGACTGCCGACATCGATAGGGGAAGTGGACAAGGTCAGTCAGGGTAATGGCAAGTGATGGGTTACAAGTCTAGTTTATGGTGTACAAGATGGACTATGGTCTTGTCTGTGAGTCAGGGAGTTTGTTTGGGATGGTAAAACAATAGATAGAATCTTTAATAAGAACTAAGGTAAAGGGTATGTTGTCAGGAAAAGGGGTAAGGGGCAGGAAAAAGGCCTTTCAGCCTTTCCAGGAAGCAATTTAGTTAGGTTGATTAGATTGGTCTTAAGATGGTCTGTAGGTCTCTAATAGCTTGTGCTGAGTTGATTAGATAGAGGCTATTGTCTAAAGAGAGACTAAATGGGTGTCAGAGGCAAGAAGTGAGAATAAGGGTGAGAGAAGGCTTTTCAGCCTCTCTGGGAAGAACAGAGAAGGTTGGGTCAAGGATGCTTGGAATAGATAGTAGATAGAATGCTAATATATTTGAAATGACACTGAAATAAAAATAGTACAAATACTTAGCTATGACACGAGTTGGCAAAGGTGCAGAAGCTGTGTTTTCATTGTCATTGATGATGGAGATATCATGCAATCCCTGTGCAGAATGTCTGATGCAAGACCTCAATGCCTAGAAAATGCTGTCAAGAATGCTGATCCCTACAAGAAAACAAGAAGCCCGAACACTAGAAAGCAAAAGCATGAGAACTTTGTTTCACCAAAAGAGGATTTGAGATTCATGATTAGCTCCAGAGGTTAATGATTTGTGATTATCCCACCAGAGGTTAGAATTTTGGTTTAAGTAAAACCAACGTCGGCAATCCCACCGACATCAGCCGACATTTGACCGATGTCGATGGGTAGAGAACGAGTAAAAGAGCCACCAAGCCCATTCTTCATCCACCAAGTGCATGATTCGTTGGAGAATTATCGAAGGTTGGGCTAAATACGCACGAGAGTTGGTTAGGCGGTTAGAAAGAAGTAAGAATAGGTCTTGGGTGAGTCATAGGGTGGGAAATAGTCCAAGGCAAGGTGTCAGATGAGGTGTTATAGGTGATGTGTCAAAGGAGAGGATATTAATAATAAATTATTATTTTAAATTAGTAAGTGCATGGTTTAGGAATGGGTTAGGAATGGACCAAGAGGGAGGATGACCAAGGGTTAGACACGATTTCGGTGTCTACACATTACTCCATGAATATTCTTGTTCTCTTTTTTATTACATTTAAGCATTGGTTTTACACATTGAAATATTTCAATTTTTGTAATATCATACATTTTAATACAATTTGAATCATGTATACATATTTTTTCATTTTTACATCTTTAAATTCACTTGATTTTACTACAAAATTATAATTTTGTTTTTTGATCTATGCTTTCTAATAGATATGTATTAGTCTCTTAGACTTAACATTTTATATTTTTTTGAGATAAATATTGAAGGTATTGATGTGATTAGAGGTTTAATTAATTGATATTCACATGATGTACATATATCCATGACTTTTTAAAAATATAAAAGACAAATGTTCTATAATTATTAGGTATTTTTTCTTAGTTTCACGAGTAATGTTGTTTACTAGTTTTTACTTCTCACACACTACTTATCTACCCTTTATAGTTTTTAAACTAAGTAAAATACCAAAATACCACCATATATATGTTTTCAATAGGTTGGTATAAATAACATTCCTCTATTTCATATTTTTAACCATACTAGCCCCACTCATAGAGACCTTGACCTTCAATCTATATTTTACTTTATTCAAAATTGTAAGAAAATTTTAAATTGGTACTCACATTGATATAGGTTTAGTAGGAAATGGGGATGGATGATTCAATTAAGTAATGACACTCAAGGATGTACAATTTTGTGTTGTGACTTGTTGAACTTATAGTGGTACCTAGATGGTTACTTACAACTAGTGGACTATTCTATTATGAGGTTGATAGACTAGTATATATACATAGGCTATGAATGATCAATGTAATTATGATATAAACTACCCAATCATCCATTAAATAATTTATTTTTTTAAAATAAACTCTAACTAGATATATAATTTTATTATTGTAGGCTATCCTAAAAAATATTTATGATGGTAGCTTGATATATTTTGATGTCCCCTTAGATTTTGTATTTCACTACCAACATGTTTTCACCTTTCCATATGTTTTTTTAAATAAATTATTTTTTTAAAAATGCATTTTTTATTTTTATTTTTAAAAATATATGACCATTAAATTAATTTTTTCTTGGAGATTCTATGAATAAAATAAAGCTTTATTTTTTTATTTTAAAGATTTGATTTCTAATTGGATTTGTGTTTCCTAGGAGAATATCAAAGAAAAGTTTTATTTTATTTGTAATTTTTTGTGTATACAAAGCACATGAAGAATGAATATTAAATAAAATAAAATTAAAAGCCATCTATTTTACTTAGTACCTGATTTGAGGAGAAAATAAATTTAAAGATGAAAAAAACACATTAAAATTATTTTGGTAGCTATAAAAATCTTATAAAATACTTAAAGAAGTTATAAACTTATACTATAATTGCTTCACATTAGCCTTGAGCATTGAAAATTCATCCAAAAGTGCTAAAAACTCACCGTACGTGTTAGAAATTATTTGAATAAATGGTTGGAGCATTAAAATTATATTGAGGATTTATTTGAATAGGTTAAAATTCCTATGGAGTGTTTAAACTTGTCTTGATGAATTAAAAACTGTTTGGAGGGTGTCAAAGTTTTACTAGGGAACAATCTCATTTAAGCACCCTTAACTTATCCTTGGCATGAATACCATGCTAAAATGGATTTTTTCCACATAGAAGAGAATAAATAATCATAAAATCAGCTTGATGGAGAGTTTTTCAAATGCATTTAGACTACTACATGGATTCCAAAAAAATAAAAATTATTGTTTTACATTTTATAAAAGTTGAGGTTTTTTAAAGTGCATGAAAATATGTGACAAGATTTTGAACTTAGTTTGGAGTCAACCTATATTGACCCATATTTCAAAAGTATTGGATCACAAGAACCCATATCTCATGAGAATAAATGGTCCACTCAACAATCATTGCATCTAGGTGATGTTCACAATAGTGAAATTTTGGGGCTTCTCATAAGATCACCCATCCTAGTAATACTCTAGATCAAGCATGATTAATCATGGATTTTCCCCAACAATCAATCCCACTTAGCTTGTAACCCCATTTTCAAAATATTCAACAAGTGTTGTGACGTATGAACCACTTATTATGGAGCTCCCTATCTCTTTTAAATTTATACAAGTGGTGGTTTCCATAGTGTATCAAATTATGTGATATGATTTATGGATTAATTTGTGTAGTTTTGAGTCAACCTACACTGACCCATATTTCATGAGTGTTTTCTCAAAATTAATCCATCTTTGATGAGAATAAGTGGCCCACTCAACACTCATTTTCATTTAGGTGATGCTATAGGGATGAAGCACCAAGAATTATTGGGAGGTCACCCATCCTAGTTATACTTCACCTCAAGTGCACTTAATCATAGAGTTTTACCCACAATCAATTCCACTTAACTTAAAACCCCATTCACAAAACATTGACTACGTGTTGTGCCTTATGAACCATTAATTATGAAGCTCCCTAGTTCTTTTAAATTTATATAAGTGGTGGTTTTTTATAGTGTATCAAATTATGTGATGTGATTTTAGGATTTAACTAAAAGTTTTCAAGTCAATATAGGTTGAACCTTATTTCAAAAGTAGTGATTCATAATATTCTATCTCTCATGAGAGTAAATTTTCTAATCAACACTCATTACTTGTAAGTGATGTAGTAGACACATAAATTTGGTATTAGACACTTGATCATGCTAATATTGACTAATAATTAACATACATAACTTGTGTGTACATAATTTAATCTTTCTCCAATTATATCCTATCCATTCATCTATCTATGGGCTTGGCTTTCCAAATTCTCCATCATTAATATACATAATCTCACTAGTATATGCATAAAATATATATTATCCTAATTAGACTATCACTATTCTCTATATTATTGTCTTATCCATCTTGGATATTTATAGAAACACTCAAATGATACAAGTTATTGGTAATATCTATATTTTTTAGAAGTGTCTCAAGTTATCCAAATGGATATTTTCAAAACTTAAACCCTTCCTTTGGGTTGACTCACACATTTTTCATGTGTGATAAAAATGGAAATTACCCAAATAATCTCCTATATATACATTTTAAGCCTAAGACTATTCTTATCTAACACCTATCTAGAGATCAATTGATAAACTACTTGCATTTAAGGAATAACTTTACACATCCTTGATGTACTATTTTAAATCATTCAAAAATAAAAACCCCTAAAAGTAATAATCACTAAGCCAAGTATGAACACCTAAAACAAGGTCAAAGTTACCTATTATTAAGTGTCAAAATCCAAACATGTTGCATACATACTAACAGATCATTATTGAGAACACATCCACATAGGTGGGAGAACAGTGTGTGGTTTGAAACTTATTTATAATATTTAAACATAGGAAAAGCTCAACCATATAATGTGTGTGAATTTGGCTATCCAATACATCTTTATAACATCTTTTTTATAGGCTGAGAAAAGTGTAGAAAGTGAAGCTAAGGTTACAAGGTGAATGAAGACAAATATGAACATGTACATAGGAAAAATCCTCTAAAATTATACAAGAAAAATCTAAGTAGTAAGGTGCAATGATCAATCTTGGAACAAACCAAAAAGAATACAAAATATACTTATGGTAGAATCTGGATTAATTTAGTAACCTTAGGTTTCTAAGCATTGTTAGATATATCCAAGAATATTTTTATTATCATTATCTTGAGTTGAATGACCACAATCCATTTCAAGGCATTTAGATGATTGTACCTAAACATAAAACAAAAAATATATAAACAAGTTCAATACCCTATCCTCTTTGTCATTTATATAAATAATAGGTGGAATAAATCAATCCCAAATATAATTTTTACATTCAAATATATGTAATTTAAACTTATTTTATATATTATGAAAAATAATAGTTTTAACTTATTTATACCACTAAATCCAAAATAATTTAAACATCTTGATGAATTTGATCCTTATTTCGAGCACAAAAAACCTTAGGTTTCCCTTAAGGTTTCATCCTTCCTTCTTAAGGTTTTATATTTGATATATAACTATCTCCTCTTAGCATAAGTCACAATGGAAAATATAATTGATGTGAACGATAATAAAGTAAGAGATTACCTTGATATTGATAATATATTAGATGATGTAGATATATTAATACTAACTCAATATCTTAAAATGAATTCACACATGCTTTATGCATTGATACATGTAATTAGAGATGAAGTGAAAAATATTACTACAATTATCATATTTGAGTAACACCATGATCCCTTTAAGGATATAATTTACCTTATAGAGGTACTGATTCTATAATAGGTGTTTAGATCACTACTCTTACTACTACTATAATATATGCATACACCTATGACTACACATGTGGCCCCTTCATTATGTGAGGGGACACAAGGATTCCCATATATTGATATGGATATCCATAAACAACATAATTTTATACCTCTTATGATGGCTACATATGTGACATCATCCTTTGCTACACAATATTCTATCCCTAATTCTCAATCCATTCAACAAATTATATAATATCTTCAAATTAATGTTTCATAACTAAAACAAGGTTCTTGTAAAGTAGGTCATTTGACTAATTCTCAAGCATTGTTACATAATCAATTGGCCCTAGATATTTAAACTTATCTCTTACCTATAGGATTTTTAGAAACTATATTTCACTATATTATGATAAAAGGTGATCTTGAATAACACCTTAGATCCTTTCACACACCATGTTTGGGCTATACATCCAATGATGAGTTGTTAAAAACATAATTTATGTGGAGTATTAGGAATTATTTTTTGTTATGGTTCTATGAGCTCCCCTTCCAATTAATAGATGAATTTAATCCTTTTGATGATTAGTTATTTTTTAATAAACACCAATGATAAGATTTATTATGCTAAAATTACAAAACTTAAGCAAGGATCTAATGAACACATTAATGGTTATGTGATTTGTTATAAGATAAAAATTTGTAAGAAAACATAAAGTAAATATTGTTTGATCCACTACATGATTCCATTATGTTAAAGAGATTATAATCCTTTGACAACTTATACCATATGTTCAAGGATTGTGAAGTTAAGCTCCTTGTTACAAATAAATAAAAGTATGAGTCCAATCATCTAACAACTTCTAGTGCAATTTATAAGAGAAAACCAAGGTTTAAATCCAAAGTGAATGATAATAAGAATGAAGTAAAAATAATAGTTAATGTAGTGTGACAACTCACTAATATACTTGTCTTATTGGTTATTCAAAGTATGCAATTTTCACAATTATCTAAACCTCCTCATAGGATACTACAAAAGTTACTTGAGTGAAATTTAATATATCTCCCTCCACATAGGTTGATATGAATAGTAAATCATCTAATAGATTTTATGTCAATGCATAATGCGACTATCACATATGTTTGGGACACTCTATGAAAAGATGTTTTGGATTAGTACACAAGACTTAGGATCTAATTACTGATAATATTATTTATCTAAATTATATTAGCACATCTAAGAGAGATTCAAGGTCATAAAATAGTGGGAATGAAGAATTTAAAATATTTTCCAATCCCTTTTAAAATGACATGGAAAAATAAACCAAGACCAATCCTGAGATGCATATGAACTTTAACTAAGAATATAAACATCTTGTTGATGGTGTATGACCTAATATAAAATTTGATGAGCGTGATATTTTTAATGATGATTATATTAATGCACCATTATTTGTGCACACCTACATTGACTAAAAACCTATACATAATTTTATTGGGGATAATAGATCAAGTGAAAATGTTTGTAGTATGACACTACTTACTAGTGTTAGATACACATATGATGACTTGATTGGAAAAAAACACAATAAAAGGATTTGATAGAAAGAGACAATAATTTTATAATAATTATGTTATCTATTATGGTAGGGCCTATAAATTTTTATCATATATTCTTAGTCTTACCTAATACAATGACATTTGATATGTTATTAGGATGTTCTTAGATACATAATATCCATAAAGTACCATATTTGGTACATTGGTGTGTGAATTATAGCTATATGAATAAAGTTTTTAAAATTATAGGTCTTCCCTATGAGTATACTATTTATTGAGAGACTTTTCTTCATATACTTACCCAAAACCTATTATATAATTTATGCAGGTTCATTTTAAAAACCATGTTCATAAACAAGTAATCAATTTTCCTTGAAGACCAAGATGTCAATACCCATTACATTAGAGATATTTTCAAGTTACATAATAAATGTGACCTAATAAGTCACATTATAAGTTGGTTCTATATGCCACTCTATATGTTCCACATATAAAACATCTCATATTGCTTGGGTAAAGAAAAATTCAAAAGTTACAATGGTTTCTAGATTTACATAGGGTATATAGGGTCATGGGATATGATGACCATGGTGGTTATATTACACACTATGATAAATTATAATATATAGACCGATGGCTTATGCTCATGAGTTTGATCAATTTATGCAAATAGGTGAAGCTTTTATATATCAATTTCTACATTTTAAGTTTGTATATCTGAAGATTTTTTTAATCAATGGTAAGATCTTGTATTTATAGTTTTTTGAAATTGAAGATGAACCATGATCATCCATCTTGAGATCAATATGTGTGGCCATAAATTGATTCAATTTTAGAGGGATAAGCCATAAATATTTGGAATAATGGGCATTAATGAGGCATGGGAAGGCTTAATCTTGATATTTTTTCCATTAATGACTTATAGATGCCACCCCATTGATGATGTCATGGGATGATGCAAATTTGATGAATGAATTTCTAATAAGTAGTTTTTCAATAAATTCCATGAAATTTTCACTTAAGCTATTGATTTGATTTAACTTACTTAATTGAATTTGATTAATTTTTTGCAATTCTTTGGAAATATGTTACACACTTAATCAATGTGGTCAAAATTTTCATTTTATGAAGTTATACTTTGACTAGAGTATAATCAAAAGAAGGTGTTAGTTGCACACAAAATAATACCCTAGTTTGCATTATGGATGCAAAATAACATATGCATGTAATGTGTGCTACCAAATTAGAAGATTTCAGTGGTTTAGAGTGTCATTTTTCATGGTCAAAATTTGACTTGAAGTGATTTGAGAAAATATAATAATCACATAAAATGTATTGCCCATTGAGGGATACATTAGCCTAAATCGACACTTGAATGTGATAAGTTTGAACCATTTAGCGTGTTTTAGTGATTTTGGCCTAGATTGTGCATTGTCATAGAATATTGCTTAGATTGACAATTACAACATAATAGTAATAAGAATTGGATGTAAATATTTTTACCCTATTTGAAAAGGCATGGCGAGACATTTGGTTGAAGAGATGTCTTTTCAAAGATTGAAAAGGTCACTATATTATAAGGAATAAATTTCATTCCCATTTTTTATTTTTAAAGTTTGAATGAATTACAGAGAAATAGGTTTACAAAATTACCCAAACATCATTTGGGTAGCCCATGATGCCCCATCAAGGGTCAAACAAAAATTTGAAAATATTTGATGGGTGGGCCCTAAATTATAAGAAAGTATAATCTCATTAATTTCAACAAAATAGGCTAAAAAATGGAACAATTAGAAGAAAGAGGAAGGAAAAATTGATCAGAGGGGCCAAAATAGTAACCCAAGAAAGATAAAATGATGCAACTATAGGCACAAGGTGTGAAAAATTTGAAAATTTTACTATATTTTGACCCATAGGGGTAAAACTAGTCATTTTCACCCTAGCTATAGTAAATTTTGAGCTATGGTATTTGCACATGAGAGAGCTAAACAAAATGGCCAACATCCCTCACCACCATCATCTTGGGGAGAATGTGAGAGAGTACCAACAACCATTGAGGAGTGGATCATTAGTAAGTACCTTTTTTAGTTTTTAAATTTGTCATTTATTACATTTATTGGATGTAGGAAGTGGTATTTGGGGTGATCCTACCATTTTCCCAATTTGGAAAATGACGAGTTCACCTGTAAAAATGGGGGAATGCCACAAGATAAATGATCTCACCCACCCTTAAATAGGATCATGGGTCAAAATGTTGAGATCACAAAAGTAATGGAAAACTCACATTTTAAGGTGAATTTCACCATGTTAAATGATGTTTTTTACAATATTAGTGGGATCACCCTACCAATTGGTAGGAATGACCTACAGATCAGTGAGGTCATGGTAAACAATGGGATTGCCCTACTAAACATTAGGAATATCTTTTTAAATAGTATGATATCCAAAATAATGGTAAGAACACTAAAATAAAGTATAATGAGTCCCCAATGAGATTAATTAATGCCCAAAATTAGAAGAAGAGAGATAGAGACACATAAAGGATTAGTCAAGGCCTCAATATTAGAAGAATATGATAGAAAAATAATTAACATGATACCCTATGTTTGATTTTTAGGAATAAGCAGTGGTTATCACATCATGGGAATGACACTCTCAAGTATTGTGATGATAGAATCTAATGATGGATGAGCTCATGGGAATCCTTGTAGCAGTGGACTTGTATCACCTAACATGCTTACTAGTGATCCACATAAATCGAGCATATTTGTCAGCACGATGAAATTATAACAATTCCACCTTTCATCTACTGATTGGGGTAGATATGATGATACTGGAGGATGTTCACCAAATTCTACAAGTACCTATTGGAGGACCTAAGATTATGTGGATGGGGGTTGGATGGTAGGTTGTAATAGATGATCTATTTGGTGTTGTGGGTTAGGATATTGTGGATGAGTGCATAGACATATATGTATTGGAGGATTTGTATTGAACCCTAGAGGATGGAGTAGGATAGGGGATAGTCCCCCTTGAGTTATTTATTTTGATAAATATTATCAATGGCCTTCTTTTACCTAACAAGAGAGGAAATTTCTTTCCTTTGGGTTGATTAGCGTAGTGTAATAGATGTTTGATCAGCTAACATGGTTTTCATGGGAACTTATGATTCTAACATAACTTTATAGGGATCTACACATGATAACATACATGGGAGGGCATAAAATAGGACACAACACACTATTGAAGGTATGTGCCTAGGAACATATAACAATTACATGGCCCATGGGGATATAATATCAGAGGGGACTAGAGGATCCCATGGCTTGGGGATGGTAACCTATAGGTATAGGGATGTAGGGACATTTGGTGGACCTACCATATTAAAAATGAGCCATCAATGAGATGGAGGATGGGGATTTCATTTGGCATCCCTATTTAGGGACACAGTTTGCATGGGTGGAGGACCTATTTGTTATCAGATATATGATCACACCATGTTACATCATAGGGTGGTATGATTATGTGGTAGAGAGATAAAATCCATATTGTGTCTAGTGGTAGTTTGGAATGAAATAGGACATCATAAAAGGACCACATTACTTTTCAAATGTGACCCAAGAGATTAGGGAGATTAGGGAGTGGGGGTCACTAGTTCCTAGGGTAGAGGTAGTCATGGATTATGATAGGGTTATTCATGTTCTATATGACTATTTGGGAGGTTTTTATAGATGTAGGGGTGATTGATGTATATGTTTCATGGTGGTTAGGAGTATGATCCATCTATCTAACTAAGCTATTGCTTCATCAACTAGTTTTGAGACATAGATGGGTTAAGATGAGGAGGGATCAGGGATAGGCCTCAACACATCAACAATATCAAGTGCTAGTAAATCCAACCTTTCCATATGATATTCCACTATAGGTTTTATAACTTTAAAGGTATTAAGATCCTATAGAGAATATGGAGATGGTAGAGATATATGGTTAGGATGTGGATACAAGGGATGCCCTAGGTGGCCATGTAGTAACCCTTGTTTACCTGATCTCTAAAACTGAATATTTTTTTGACTATTTTTTGTGTATTCTGATTTTTTTTTGTGTTTTTTTGTATGAAATAAAAACAAATTGTGATTTTTGAAAAATAATTTAAAATAAATAATAAATAGCAAAATAATCTCTTATCTGGCAAATCAATGATCTTATTATCCTTCCAGATGATTACAATATTAAATCTCTATCATGCATATAAAAATAATATGAAAATATTGTCTTAAAAACTTGGTTCTTCTAGAAAACTAGAAAATAACTCTAAATCTAGACTGTTCAGGTTGCTGTGTTGACACACAGTCACTGACATCAGTTATACTACCGTCGTCGATTGATATACTATCGACATCGATCTCTATTGGTCAGCCACTCTACCAATGTCAGTCTTTAGTCAGCCGATGTCAGTATTTGGGATGCCAATGTCAGTCTCTACACTTCCCTATAGCTTGCAACTATTAACGGTGCCCTTCTTCAATTTGTGATTCAATTGGTATGGCTTGATACGGATCTGTATAGATTCTGTACAGTGGTGAAATACAATATAGCATGGACTATATGCTAGACACCTAATCTCAAGAAAAATGGCTTTAATACGGAAGATCTTAATCTAAACAATTACTAAATCAATTCCTAATGAAATAAATACTTGTAAATCTCAATGACAACTTTTGTATGAAGCTATCCCTCAAACTAGCAATAGATCAGCTGATATTTCACAACCTCTGAATTGCATACACTAAAGAGTGGATGTTCTCCAATATAACTAGAATACTAGAAACCCTTGGCTCCTTCTCAGAAAAACTTGGCAAAATTCTTCAATATCAAAATTCAATAATCATATGGCCTCTCTCCAATAAGAAACCCTTATATCTTCTAAAAAGTGTGCTTTCCCTAATTAGGGTTTCATAATTAAGAATTAGGGTTTCATAATTAAAGTATGCTAAATAATTAATATTTAATTAAATCAATCAAATATTAATATCTCCCTCAATATATGTCTGATCCTCGAACTAACTAAAGCTAGTGAATCAGGGAGTGATTCCGTACATGACCATACCAAAATAAGGGTGCTCCACTACATGTCAAAAATCCCTAAATAATAGGAGCTCAGGCAAATGTGTTTGAAAGAGCCTAAATGAAAGCCAACTGGAAAATTTTTGCTAATCGAAGCCAAGCCAAGCTCCATCATGACCCTCTATCCATCCTATCAGCCTACGAAGGTTGTATAATAGGCTAATCCTTAACTTTGAAGATGTCAACTGAAAAGGGGACATGACAATACACCCCTCCTAAAATTACTTGTCCTCAAGCAATCACTGAATGATAAACCACTCAATCCACCTGGATCCTAAATGTAGTCATGATCTACACCACTGTTAATCAATCCAAACTCCATGCCATGTCTATCACAACTCTCATCTAATGGCATCACATCATCCCAAGTACCAAGATAAGGATCCCAACATCCAATCCATGAATGGAAATCAACTGGAAACTCAAGTAAACTCCTCACCTGAATAATGTGAACAATACCAACTGACTCCACACACCTGTCTCTTGTACCCACTACAATATCTGAATCTGGAGTGTGAATGCTAGACATACTCATATCATCATCATCAACATGTGACCCAACCGTAAATGAAATCTGAGTCCCTACCACATGTGATAACCCCTGAACTAAACTCACCTCAAGACAAATCTCATCCACATATCTCCCTTGTGTTGGTGCCAATGTGTACTCAGCAGTGCACTCTCCCATATCGTGTGGTATGAGTCTCTCTATCTAATGAAAAAACATATTTTTGATGTTGCTGCCCCGTATTGACTTAAGAATATATGTCTTCCCACCAACATAAAAATGAACCTCCATGTCCTTGAGATGAAGAGTGACTTCCTCAAGGGAATGAAGCCACTTCATACCCAAGACTAAGTCTATATCCCCCATGTTCACCACATAATAATCAGCCTTGAACTCATAGTTGTTCAAGCGCAATGGGAGGTCTCTAATCATCCGCTCACACCTAAGAGTGTGACCATTAGCTACCTTAACTCTAATTCCATTAAAATCCTCGGTAGTGAGTCCATGCTTCTCCACAAATCTAGCATCAATAAAATTATGTGTGGCCCCTGTGTCACGAAGGGTGATGACCCTCTACCCTGCCAAAACTCCATGGAGTCTAAATGAATCATCTAACTGAATGCTAGATAGGCGTGCCTCCTATATGTGAAGCTCTAAATTTGTCTCTACCTTAGGCTCTAAAGCCTCTACCTCAGACTCCTTAGAACTATCCTACTATTTGGAATCTTCTAATTTTGAATCCTCATAATACGCCCACATCACACAATTTGCCTTGCCCTTAGGCCTCAAAGGAAAATCATGATTGGCATCATATGGACCTTTGCAGTAGAAGCAAAGATTTTTCTTGTGTAGATCATTAAGAGCCTCTCAATCTAAAGGTGGTGCTGCTAATTGGCCTTTGAATCATTCTTAACACCTAATTTATCTTTGTTAAAATCTAGTCCCTCTCTATCTCCGTTGGAGCCCTTATTGTCCCTAGATGAAGAAGTAACTCTGGAGTTAAATTTACTGGGTGGGGCTGCCATCTCCATACTACACACCTTCTTCATAGCTACCTGAAATGAAGGAGGATCAAAGGCTTTGATCCAACCTCTCAATGGTTCTGTCAATCCCTCCATGAAGATAACTACCAACCTACGCTCTAAAATGTTTGGCACCATGACTGCCAATCTCTGAAAATCACCAATGAAGGACTCTAAGTTGCTTGTTTGTTTCAACTATGCCAGATCTCAAAAGTAAACCTCAGGATATTTCTTGTCAAACCTCTCAACCAACCTATCCACAAAGTCTTGGTACTCTATCACCTGGTTATGTTGAAGTGTTACCATACCATGGTACCACCAATCATGTGCTACCCCCTCCAAGTGTAAAGTGGCGTATTTGATGGCCTCTATATCTGTCATTGGCCTCAATGACAAGAATGTATCAAGCTTATGAACCCAAGATTGCACTGTCATCTTGCCACTACCATCAAAAGTAGTCAAAGAAAGCTTTCCAGTAGCCTTCTTCAGCTCACTGAGTTGACCTCTAGGCCTCCTGTCCTATCTAACTACTCTGTAGTGCTCTCTCCTTTGATTAACAAAATGGTCAAAGGACATGTTCTCCTGAACCTGAGGAGCTAATAAGTCCCACTCATCATTTGCAGCCATAAGAGCATCTACAAATAGGGAATCTCCTATTGCCTCCTCTGCTGGAACCTCTGGGTCCTCCTGAACAAATGTAGGATGTGTAGGCCTATCAACTTTTCTAGAATGGGTTAGCTATGGTTTTTGATTAATAGTAGCATTCCTATTATCACCTTTTTCCCCATTCTATCTAACAAGTGGGTTCATCCTCCCTACCATAGTAGTAAGTGCCTGTAGTGCCTGTGTCATCTCACAAAATAATTCTCTAGTATCTTGATCATCATTATGTCTGTGGCCCCTTGGTGGGCTACCCTCATACCTGTCACTCATGGTGATCGTCTGTTATTCTAACACTTGGGTACCTTTAAGCAAATCTCTACTGTGGGTGTGATACTTGTGTGGTCCCAACTCTTATGGTTGTATAAGATCTCTAAACCCTCAGGATGGTAGGATTTAGCTCTGATACCACTGTAGTAACCCTTATTTACCTGATCTCTGAAACTGAATATTTTTTTGACTATTTTCTATGTATTTTGATTTTTTTTGTGTTTTTTGTATGAAATAAGAACAAATTGCAATTTTTGCAAAATAATTTCAAATAAATAATAAATAGAAAAATAATCTCTTATCTGAAAAATCAATGATCTTATTATCCTTCTAGATGATTACAATATTAAATCTCTGTCATGCATATAAAAATAATATGAAATATTGTCTTAAAAACTTGGTTCTTCTAGCAAACTAGAAAACAACTCTAAATCTAGATTATTCGGGTTGCTGTATCGACACACAGTCACTGACATTGGTTATACTGCCATCATCAGTTGATATACTACCAACATCGATCTCTATCATTTGGCCACTCTACTGACATCGATCTTTAGTCAGCCGATGTCAGTATCTGGGATGCCGATGTCAGTCTCTGCACTTCCCTATGGCCTACAACTACTAACATCACCCTTCTTCAATCTGTGATTCAACTGGTATGGCCTAGTATAGATCTGTATGGATTTTGTATAATAGCAAAATATAGTATAACATGGCCTATATGCTGGATGCCTGATCTCAAGAAAAATGGCTCTAATACGGAAGATCTTAATCTAAACAATTACTGAATCAAACCCTGATGAAATAAATACATGTAAATCTCAATGACAACTTATGTAAGAAGCTATCCCTTGAACTAGCAATAGATCAGCTGATATCTCACAACCTCAAAATTACACACACTAAAGAGTGGACATTCTCCAATGCAACTGGAATACTGGAAACCCTTGGCTCCTTCTCAGAAAAACTTAGTAAAATTCTTCAATATCAAAATTCAATAATCATATGGCCTCTCTCTAATAAGAAACCCTTTTATCTTTTAAAAAGTGTGCTTTCCCTAATTAGGGTTTCATAATTAAGAATTAGGGTTTCATAATTAAAATATGCTAAATAATTAATATTTAATTAAATCAATCAAATATTAATATCTCCCTCAATATATGTCCGATCCTTAAACCAATTGAAGCTGGTGAATTAGGGAGTGATTCCACACATGACCATACCAAAATAAGGGTGCTCTATTGCATGTCAAAAATCCCTAAATAATAGGAGCTTAGGCAAATGTGTCCAAAAGAGCCTGAATGAAAGCCAACTGGAAATTTTTTGCTAATCGAAGCCAAGCCAAGCTCCATCATGACCCTCTATCCATCTTATCAGCCTATGAAGGTCGTATAATAGGCTAATCCTCAACTCTGAAGATGTCAACTGAAAATGGGACATGACAGGCCATGAGATAGGTTTTATATAGGTAGAGACCTTTGAGAAGGTATAAGCATTTGGATCGGATTCAAGAGGGGTAGGGCCCTTAGGCATAGTGAGGTCCTCAAAAGACTAGGCATTGATTACTAGGATTAAAAGGGAGATTTCTTTACACCTCATAGAAATTACAAGGTTACAAAGAACTATGGTTAGGTTATAGGTGAAATTGGATACTGCATAGGGAGAGACCACTAGGTTATAAGGTCTGATCATAGATAGGGATGCATAGATTGTGGGTCTCAGTGGACATGTTGTATAATTAGCAGGGGTTTAGGCTAAGTTAGCCATAAGGGATGTGTATTTTTTTACAATAATTAGTAAGTGGTATTTTTATTAGATGGAGGTTCAAAGGTTGACATAAGAGAGGGATGAGGTGCATAGTGCTAGAATAGATATAATAATAGGTTCAACGATAACCTTGGCTAATGTGTTGTGGTAAAAAATGATGCCTTCTACACAAAATATGATTTCCTACATGCTAAGGATGAGATAGCCTACTATAGGTGGGCATATGAGGTGGTAGTGCTTATAGAGTAGAGAGTGGATTCCTATAAGGAGTATATGATGTCACAATGGTCTAGTTATACCTCTAGGTCTAGATATGGGATATATTTAAAGTAGTCGATGATGTAGTTAGCTACATAATAGGTTATCATGAGGCATCCAACAACACATCTACTAGTAATGTCTGCATTTAGGATGGGTCAAAGTTTTCAATAGATTCCTCCCAAGGATGAGCATGATAAGAGTTGATTATGCTAAATCCCTTTTTTTTAATTATGATATGTATATATATATTCTCATGATGTATAAAACATGATTTTTGGGAGATATTGATGACATACATTTTTGGATTATTGGTACTTTTACATGAACTCTTAATATTATTTTGTTGTCACATGATGTGTTCATTTATATTGCTCTTGTTTATGATATGTTTTGATATTCTAGTTAGGAGATGAACATCCTTAGTTAGCATATATATGTTGATGTTTTTTTTCATCTTCATGTATGACTATCTGATAGGATATAATTTATAATATGCATGTCCCAAACTAATCATATAAATAGTCAATTAGACTCATAGTGTATGTCAAAAGATACATATCTTGCATAGAGTCTCATGTCAAGTATGGTGTATCTGGAAATGATCTTCAGAGCTTCATTAAATTTTGAATTTGGAGCACTTGGTGTTTACTATATCAATTTGAAATTACGCATCATAAGTATAAGTAACTTATAATAACATGGTATTTATATTACAATTGGTTGGTTCAAATGTGAATACTTATACCTAAAGATAAGGATAAGAAATTACCAAAATAAAAGTTACATCTATTTACATTTAAATAAAAATAAACAAAGACAAAGATAAAAAACAATGCACATATGTAACCTAACTTAAAATCAATATATGGACAATCAAGATTTAAGAAGGGACAAGAATGTATAAAATTAAAACAAGAACAAATTATTAAACAACCTGAAATTAGGATATGAATAATTGAGATCCATGTGTATTAACAATATTTACTTAGAAAACAAACAAATAATAAAACAAGTCAACCACAACCTAAACAAATTAAACCTAAATGAAAACTAGATAATAAATGTTTATAGAAAGCTTAAAGGAACAAAATAATAATATAAACAAGAAAAACAACAAAATAAAAGATAAAAAGGAAGGAACAACAAAATGTAAAGAAACAAAGATCAAACTTCCAACGAAGTGATTAAATAATAAAAAAAAATATATCTCAAAAAATAAAAATGAAAACATCTTAAAACACCATCAAACAAAACATAAACATAATATAATATAAATACAAACAAATGAACAAACAATAAAACACCAACAAAAATAAATGAAGATATAATAAAGTACAACAAAACAATAATAAAAACTAAATAAACATATATAAATAAGGATTCATCATAATGTTAGTGAAATTAGAAAATAAATTATTCATGTACATGTAATAGAGGCATTATGTGTTGTGATAGGGTGACCCTTAAGCTCATAAATAACAACATTGGTACAAAGTTATCCCCAAGTGATAGGGAAACAACACAAAGCAAAATGGGGAAAAGAAAAGAAAAGGAAGGGGTGGTTGAGCTAAATACAAATGCATGAGGCAAGTAGATGTTGCCTACATAGTTATATGGATGTGAGATCCAACATGAAATTTAGGCCCAATTTAGCCCTACCAAGAAATGGGATAGAAGAAAATTGATGATAAGAAAACATGATTGTATTTTAGAGGAAAAAGGAAATGGGCTCACAAAATGGCAAGTGCATTCAGATGATTACTCAAAAAATGGAGAGAGCATGAGATTAGAATAAATAAAAGTGAAAGACAATGTTTTTATTCTTTTTTTAATCAATTTTTAATGTTTTTGTGTTTTTGGGATAAACAACAAAAATGAAATATTAACAAAAGGCCCAGGGAACTACCTAACTGAGGAGATGCACTTCCATAGGTAAGAGTTCAAATAAGATCTAAACTAGATGAAATGGGGATCATGAATATAAATAATGGCATAGGGAGCCAAATAATTGAGGAGATGCATATCTACGAGTAGAAGTTCCAATAAAAGCTAAATATGGATGTAACAGTCCTTTTTGATCCTTTCAAGGTGATAGTGCCTACCAAATAGCAAAAAAATAATAATAGAATAGTATGTAGTATTGGATTAGTTTGAGGAACCATTTAGTAGATTTAAACTATATGTTGATATATCCTTATTCACTTGTCTATAAGAAGAAGCTACACAATACTATTTAGGATGAACTACTTTGAAGAACTGGTGCTGAGTGTGTCTAGAATGCTTATGAGTCATAATCAAGATCATAATTATTTAATAAAATATAAATATATAGATTAAAATAGTCCAAGATGAGATGAAAATGAGTTTATTTTAATATAAATGATCCAAAGTTCCAATGGTCTAGGGGTATAATGTGTATGCAATAAGAAATTCATCATGTCTATAAATCAATCTTGGCTTAGAGAAGATAGAGCATACCTACACTTCTGATTGAGAATATATTTATTAAGAGGGAACATGACCAATATGGGGATAAATTAGACCTGATTAGGGGATCACTTGTTATAATAAACCATACTAAGAAGGGTTCCAAAGCCTATAGTCTAACATAATCATGCAACAACCCTAAACAAGTCCTAGGTTTAATGTTTCACTCTATATCTAATAACAAGAGACTAAATCTAATCTAATGAAAACCAAATCTTGTGTCACAACATGAGGGGTTAGTAAAGAAATAAAAACATGCATAATATAATCTCAATTAAGCTAAGTATGAGTAATACCCTAATATATGGAATATGAAGAGTAATATTATTTGAGCTAATACTTATGCTACTTCTATCTACTAAAGAGAGGAGAACAAAGTTAGAATATACTTACCTGAATGTGAACCCATCAAGACTAAATATATCCCTTATCCAAATGCAATTTGTAATGGGTTTTTGTGGTTTATAAAGATAACTAATAAAGGCCAAAGCATCCAAGACTTATCCACAAGACTAGATTCTCCAAGTAAAAGCCCTAAGATAAGACTCCTCAAGTAGAATGGTGTAAGAAAAGATTGTAAATAAGCATGATATAATAATAAATATTGATTTAATATTGCAATAATGATGAAATTATCTTGTATGTATATGTGGATATCACCCTAAATCCTTCCAAATATGTTAGTTATATGGGGTTCACCCAGTCGACCCTATATGTTTTGGGGAGATAAACACTAGGTCTTGAGCTAGGTCAGTTGAAGGGATACCAAATATTTCAAGTGTAAATACCCAAAAATAGTATATGGTTAACCCAATATAACCTATACTAATCAAATTCTAAAAATGGTATAGGGTTAACCCAGTTGACCTAGTACAGTCAACTAGTAAAAGGGGTACAAGGTGAGGAAAAGAGGTATGGAAAGAGGAAAAATATTGAAGTAATGTGCAAGAGAGGAGTAATAGATTATGGAATGGTTTTAGGAGATAGATATATTGGTAATAATGTGGCATTAAGGGACAACAATCATGTGAAGCACCAAAGGTCTGCCCACCCCTTTCCTAGTGCACCCCTTAAGGCATACACTTAGAGAGATTGAATCTTGATGGGTTCCTACAAGATGTAAAGCATAAATATTTGATAAAAGTTTGAATATATTATGTGTATATATATATTCCCCACTCAAATATCATCACATTTCACTATGATGCAATAGGGGATGGTGCTTTGAGAAAGAACATAGTAACATAAAATATTGATGCTAAGAAAAAGGTTATAGTATTTTAAAGCAAAAATAACTGAAAGTAAATGACTAAAAATTAAATGTAATGTATACCTTGAATTACCTTTATTTTTGGATAGTTGTCTGCTATGTTATTTTTGATTGTGTAGGGCATAGAGACTACTTTCAACAAACCCAAGAATACAAAACTAAAGAGCAAAAACAAACAAATATAAGAAAAGCCAAGATAGATGGTGCTATGAAGATAGGACATACTTGGTAAATTTGGCAAGATGGGGTAACAAGTGCAATGTTATACCAAATGACCAAGTCAAACAACAAGAGTAAATTGGGTAACCAAAAATCTAAGGATACTAAAGACCAAAACACTCAAACAAGTAAAACTTAAGTAAGAAAGGCAAAATCACCAAGTCAAACCAATGATACATGTCAATAAAATAGTAACAAAACAAATTAATGTTAAAATCATAAAAAGGGTAAAATAACATTGATGAGTGAGCAGTAACAATCCTTATCTCACTCAATAAGGGGAAAAGGTGCATAAAAGGGAAAACAAAATTGATGAGTGAGATATAACAAGCCAACCTCACCCAACAATGGAAAAAGGGTACAAACTTAGGTGTCCATAATAACAAGAAAGTAAAATAATGAAAAATGGTAAAAGGAAAGTAAAGTTAGTCTAGGAATGTAATTTGATGGTGTAAAGAAAGTAATCCATATTTACTCAAACATGTTGTTTCACTTCCAATGATAGATAAAACTGAAATAAAGTAGTTTTAGCATGTTTTTAAAAGGTGAAGAAGAATGAAGTATAAAAGAAAGGAAAATAGATTTGTAATCACAATTTGCATATCAAGGGGGAAATGAAATGGGTAGAGGGGAGAATGAAGGAAAAACCAAGGTAGAGGAACTTTTTATCAAAGTCAAGACACTCAAATTAGGTTTGTCAAAGAAAGATGACTTTCAACCTTAAGGACTTTGAAGAACTTATCTTAGCTACACAAGTATTAGGTCAATAAATGGAGTATGCAGATCATATTGTGAAGATTATATGCATGAAAAGTAAAATGGACCTACCTTCCTGCAATGTGATCCCCATTCCTTAGGACCACATATAGAGCCATCAATATATTGTAAGGATTGGGTACTTGCATGAGAAATTAGGTAACACCATAGAGTTTTTTGAATTCCCCTATTCCAATTTATTGGCCTACTACACCCCTATGGACCTTGGTTCTATGTGAGGCCAACTATGGAGTTTGAGCTTTGCTTAGAGATAGGAGATGTGATTGTAATAATGTCTTTTGGTATGATTTTGAATTTTTATATTTGTAAGTTATCTTTTGAATATCATTTATTTTTATTTCAAATGATTTGGATTTTAATTTTCTTGATGGATTTTTCTATTTCTCCTCCATATGGATTTGGAAAAACAAACATGGGTGATAACGATGACTTTCATTTGAATACTTGGGACAAGGTTGCTAAGAGAGAGAACTTCAAAGAGCATGGGGTCTAAGAGTCTCATAAATCTAGGTGAAATAAAAGTGCTATCTTGACTTTGACCTTATTTTATCCAATATGGAGTGAAATAAAGGGGAAATCAAGAGGAATGACACATGGAATAATTTGAATTAATTCAAATAGCAAAAAATGTGACAAAGGGAAAAAATATACAATGATAATAAAGTGTGATTTCTTATCATAAGAATAAGGGAAATGGAGGAAAAACATGCTAACATATATTTTTGTGCAAATTCCATCAAGCAAAAGAATCAAAAGCTAAAGTTTGAGAGTAAGGATGTAAAAAGATGAAAAGATGGTAATTTTATGAGGAGGGTTGGGTCCTATCTGTGGTCTTACACTAAAACTTCATAAAAGAGAAACTCACGAGGGTGTCAACAAGCAATTGAAATATAAAGTGAGGTAAGTAAAAAGATGGTAGTTTTGTGAGGAGTGTTGGGTCTATCCATGGTCTTACGAATCAATTCATAAAATAAAAACCTAAGGGGTGTCAAAAGGAGAAAATTCAATAAGAGAAAGAAGACTATGGTACATCAAGAAACCAAAAGACCAAAAGGGAGGACTAAAGGTTTGTGAAAGGAAGGAACTTATTGTAGAGGGAAAGAGCCATGTATGTAACCTAACAAAAGTGTTAAATAGATGTAGATAGAAAACATGAAAATAAGGAAATGTTTAGGCAAATCACTTTTTGAGAAATTATGCTTTGGTGGGATCCTTGAAAACATGGCCTTTATTAGTTTGAATATGGTAGGTACTTGGACCAAGAATATATTTAACTAAATATGGGCCCCACCATTTTTTGGTGTATTTACCTTATTTATCATGGGTGTCATCTAATTTAAGGATAATATTACCAACATTGAATGTCTAGACTTTAACACATTTATTATGTTGTCTAATAATGTGAGCCTTGTGTTTGTGGTTATGTTATAAGGTAGAAAGATGACATTCATCAAGAAGATAGAGGGTATGAAGATGATATTCATGTAATTATTCATCAGGAATAATACCATGAAGAGATATATGAAGAGAGGGAATCTTAAATTCTAAAGGAAGAACTAACTCATAACCATAGATTATCGAGAATGGAGTTGCCCTAGTGGCACTGCATATGCTAGTCTGATAGGCCTAAAGTGTAGGGTAAAGATGAAGATGCCATTCCATATAGGTTTCATGAATTATTTTCTAGAGAATTTTGTTGATAATTTTATTAGTGGCCTCATCTTGACCATTGCATTATGGATGATAAGGCATGGAAAATTTATGATTAATATTGAATTTATTATAAAGTTGTTTAACATGTTTGTTTTTAAAATTACCACCATTGTCTAAAATGATGGTATGTGGAACACCAAAGTGACAAATGATTTTATTGAGAATAAATTTTGAAATGGTAAGACCAGTGATGTTAAAAAGAGACATGAATTCTACCCATTTTTAAAAATATTTGGTAGCAGTGATGATAAAGACATGCCCATCTTGGAAGCAAGGTAGTTTTCCAATGAGATCAAATAACCATGTGGAAAATGGCCAAGGATATTCAATAGTTTAAAGTTTGACTGGATGTAAATTGATTAGATCATTATAAAGCTAATAAAGATTACACTTTTTAGAATATTCAATTACATCCTTTTCAAGAGTAGGCCAAAATAAACCCATACATAGGAATTTGAAATCTATAGCATGTTTTCTATAGTATCCACCACAAATGACTCCATGTGATTATTAAAGAAGAGAAGGGACCTCATATTGCATAACATAATGGAGCAAGGTACCTTCAACATTGAAATAATAAAGGATGTTGTGTCAAAATACATACATGAAATCTTGTTTATGAATATGTGTCTTTTCATGAGAGTCTAAATTAGGAGGAATAGTTTGATGTTACAATAATTGAATGATGTCTTGGTACCATGGGCTTTGTCGAATGGTAACAACTTTGATATGATAGATAAATGAATATGGTGTTTAAGTAAAGGATAGATATTTTCATTTGTATAAGAAAATTAGGATCAAAAAGGACTTAGTGGAGATGAAATATAGATGCTGAAGAGGCAAGAGAATCATCAATGGAATTTTGATCTCTAGGAATATGCTCAATAGTGAAAGAGATGAAATCCTTAGCAAAAGAGGTTATAATTTGATGATATGTGATGAGGTTATCACTTTTACATTGATAATAACTATAGACTTGGTAGTAAAGAAGATGAGAATCACTTAAAGCATGAAGGTATTGAATGTCTAAATCAAGAGCAACTCTCATTCCTAAAATGAGAGCTTTATATTTGGCCATATTTTTGGTAACATAAAAGGTGAAACAAAAAGCTAAAGTAATGATATTGATAATAGGACTTATGAAAATGAAACCTTCCCCAGTTCCCTGAAGGAATTTAGTACTATCAAAGTGAAGGGTCCAAGTATCCTCATGTAAGTGAACATTAATTTTAGGAAGCTCTTTGATAACTACTTTTGGTTTAGTAGTACTAAATTGAGTAGTGGATTCATCAATATTATTGGATTTAAGATTGATAGTAAAGCTATGAAAATAATCTATGTAAGAAATAGCTTGATTAAGACATTTGATGTGAAGGATATTATCATCTAGAAGATCATTTTGAAGAGAAGAAGTGGCTGGTATGAGAAGTGGCTAGTATGGGAGTTACGATTAGTTAATCAACTATGATTTTCCATTTGATAGATATTTGAGTGATGATATGAAGATAAAATTCCATAAGGAGGACCATACATTTACTAATTATATCTCTAGGAATAAATTCTTTGAAGAAGAAATGATGAAGGGGGTTAGACTAAATAATGACATAAGTAGTTTGGTAAAGCATATAGTGCAAAAGCTTTTCAGTTGTGAAATAGATAGCGAGAAAATCATGCCCAAATTTGGTATAATGTGTCTCATAATCAATGAGGCCTCGACTAATGTAGTAGATATCATACTCTCTTCTGATGTCATCTTGTTGGGAAAGCATTGCCCCAACTAAAATAGGTGTGGAAGAAGTATATAGAATCAAAGGTTTATCATTATAAGGATGAATAAGTGTAGGTGGATGAAGTAATGAATATTTCATATTATTAAAGGATTTTTGGCATGGATCCATCTATTTTAAAGTAGTACCTTTCTTGAAAAGTTAATTGATGGAGTGAATTTGATATGCCATTTCAGGGACAAATTGCCTAATTTCCCCATGTTTGCCTAAATAAGTATGAATGTTTGGAATAGAATGAGGAATGGGCATGTTGATGATTCCACTAATTTTGGTAAGGTCAAAATCAATGCTATAAAGAGAGACTAAGAATCCTAATAATTTTCTAGATGTGAGTATAAAGACACATTTTTAAGGATTATGTCTAACTTTATATTTAAGGAGATGGTCAAAGATGATAACAAGATTAGAAAGATGATTCTTACAATTTTTAGATTTAACAATGAGATCATCTGCATAGGTTTCAATAATTTTGTGAATGAGATCATGAAAGATGTGAGTCATTGCTCGTTGGTAAGTGGATTCAACATTCTTAAAACCAAATGGAATTTTAACACAAAAATAGGTGCCCCATTCCATGGTAAAATTTGTCGTATGTTGGTCCTCAGGGGAAATATGAATTTGATTTTATCTTAAGAAGTCATCGATAAGAGACAGCATTTCATAACTAGATGTGGAATCAACAATGGCATCTATTGAAGGAAAAGGGAAGTTGTACTTAGGATAAAAAAGGCCAATGTTATGAAAATAAATATAAATGCAAATGACCATAGTGACCTTTTTTTGAATGGGAATAAAGTTGGAAACCCATTCAAAATAATCCACTAGTTTAATAAATTTAGCATCAAGTAGATTGATGATTTCCTTATGACATAAAGTGGAAACTTTGGATGTAAATTTTATTTGATTTTGATGCACATTATTTTTATTAGGATAAGTAATGGTTTTATGTAACACAATGCTAGGAATTTTTTCATAGGACCAAGCAAAAACCTCATGATATTTGTCAAAGTATAAGCTAAAATTATGATGTTCTATAGGTGAGAATTCATGAGAGATAGTAATTTGTTGAGGAAAATATGGAATAATATATTTAATGTGAGTGTTTTTGTAAATAAGCATGGCATTTCTAGCTTAAAAGTGGTATGTTGCATTGGGTAAGGCATAAATTAGATTTATGTTCAGATAAATACTAGCAATGAAGTTGTTGAAGAAAGGAGTTTTAGTTTTGAAATTACCAAGTTTATGATGTTGCTGAGGAAGTTAAGGTTCTCAGGCATAAATTAACTCAAGGATAGATTCATCACTAGGCAAGGTAGGAAGAGGACCATAATACTCAACATCTACTTCAAGATCTAGAATTTGATTTCCATGGTGATCATACTCAGAATGTATCTGACAAACATTAGCTACCTTGGTGTCTAGTGTAATTTCAAGAGTAGAAGTAGATGAATTATAAAGGGTTGGAATATTAGTGGGTTTAATGATGGGAGAAGGATTATATGTAATTATTGGATTGATAGGTAATAAAAGAGATGTAGAAATTTTTGGAGGTTCAAAAGGTATGATTTTTTGTACCACCCAAGGATTATCAATAAGAAGAGAATTCAGAGGAGGCACATGACCCTTAAGATCTAAGGTATGATCCACAAAAATGGTATGAACATCCTAATTAAAAGCATGAATTTGGGCTAAGGTCTTATGATAATGTTGGACATCCAATTCTCTAGATTGAACTTTAGCCATTATATAGTTATCATCATATGTTGGGGAAATTATACATACTTGAGAATCAAGGGGACTTTCAGAGGGTGAAATCCTGATATTACTAAATGTATGAGGAGACATGATGAGAGGATATTGAAATAATTTGGCCACTCTAAAATCATTACAAGTGAAGGCATCATTAGGTAAAGATGGCTCTTGAGCATTACATGGAGGGGAAATCGATAATCTCATCAATAAGAGGAATAATATGATCCCTAGGTAATAGATAAGGAGGAAGACATTACAAAATGTAGGGAGGTAACTTAGTAGTATTACAAGTATATTGTAACTCATTAGGTTCATCATCATCAAAATATAGAAGAGTAATTTGTAAATAAGGATTTATGTTGATGAACTCAAATAAAGGAACATTATTGATCTTAGGAATCATAGGAATTTGATATTGTGATTTAAGATTAGGAAGTTGAATGATCCATGGATTGGGATCAACTTCATAATTATACCATTTTCCATTATGTAAGAATTTAATACATTGTCTATCGAAAGAAGCAATGTCCATCATTTGATGAGTCCATGGATGACCAAGGAGTATGTTATAAGAAATGGGTAAGTCAAGGAGCATAAGCTTGGTTCAATCAGTCTTAAGTACAATGGTTAATGGAAGCCAAATGCAACCAAGTGGCTTTTGATTAATATTGTCAAAACCATGATAGGTGAGGCATGTTTGCTTGAGATGATCCTTGTTATAACCAAGTTATTATATAAGCCATAAACATGTCACATTAATACCAAAACCTTCATCAACTAGAAATTTATAGATAAGAGTGGTATTAATGGTTACTTTGATGAAAAGTGGTGGATCATCAACATAAAAGAGAATTTAATCATTGATCATGCCCTTTTCAAAGAATTCAATAGAGGGCTTGGAAGAAGGACACATAGTTTCAATGGTATTTATGTTGGTAGGTTGAGATTCAATAGAATGTGGTTCTTCATCTAAGGAGGATGAATCATTAATTTCTTGAATATGTTTCATAAGGAATTTGTGATGATAGGAATAAGTAAAAACTAATTCTATAAGTGAAATCTTACAAGGCATAGAGTTTAGTTCTTCAAGAAAGTTCCAATGAGACTTAGATGAACTAGCATGAGGTTTAGAAGATAAATTAGTTTTTGGAGGAATAGTTGTATTTGGAGGATCAAAAGGAGGAGATGGTTCCTCTTGGGATTTTGAAGTAATATTAGTGGTGGTAGTATATTTAAGAACTTGTTCCTCTAAAGATAGCTTCTTAGGCTTGGTAACATGAGCTTTATGAGCTGGTTTACAATGATAATTGACCTTAGTAGTATTGACATATTGAGAATTATTAAAATATTGGTCATAATATGTGTCAATGGCACAAACATCCTTGGTATTTTATTGATTATTTTAATAATTTTTTTGGTTATTATAGGTATAAGCTTTGGTAGCTTATCATTTTTGAGAAGAAACAATGCATTTTTGACAATGAAGATTGATCATAGCTTCATGATTGAATGAATCACCAAGCATATAAGATACAATAAATTTAATGAGCCCTCTAAAATATTCATGAGAATTCCCAATGTAGGCATAGAACCAAAAAAATATATTGGGGTCATACCACTTAGGAGGAGCATTGGGATAGATGAAAGGTTTATATGATGGTAAAAAATGTTTCATTTGCTGAACCAAAAGAGGTATATGGGAAGGTGAAAGAATATCAATTTTTACACCTCTTGGTTTGGTTTGTGGAGTATTACTAGTGATAGTATTAGATGTTTAGAAATATCATTTAAGAAATTTAGGATTAGGTTTGAATTGTTTCATAAGAAATTCTTGACATTTATCTTGATCAAGAGTTTCATTAAGTGTTTGGGGAGAAAAGGCTCAAACCTTATATTGGAGAGTGGGAGTCAAAGCGGTGATAAAAAAATTGAATAAGTTATTATCAATCATGTTATGGTCAGATTTATGGGACAATGATTTCCATATTTTTATAAAGTCATGAGATAATTAAGTGGGATATTGCTTAGCATTGATGAAGTGGCTAAGACAATTTTTGGGAAGATCATTATGTTGAAACTCTTTAACTAAAGGATTAATCAAATATTCAAGTTACCAAATAGAATGTTGGGGAAGTTGATTATACCATTATAATACATCACCAGTGAAGGTTTTCACTAAGATTTAGTTATGATGAAGGTATTAGCTTGGATCCACTCTTTGTGATGGTTGTTAAAGGCTTTGAGAAATGAGGCAGGGTCTTTAGTCCCATCATATTTGATAGTTTGAGATATGTTACCAATATCAATGGAAACAATGAAGGGGGCCAAAGGCTAATTTTGATTAGTTTGAAGCATTTTTTAATTCAATATGGGTTAAGGAATAACATTGCCTGAGGCATCCCAAAGAGGTGGAGGAATATAATTTGGATTAGCTTGAGGATGGATAGTTGGAGTTTGATTAGCCACATTAATTAAATGTTGTTAAAGTTGCATCATTTGGTTGGTGATAAAAATTTTCATTATGTTCATTTGTTGGATAACTTGGGCTAAAATTTGAGTTGTATTAGGAGGTGGGTTGGTGTTAGTAGGAGCACTCCCCAAATTGGTGTTAGGGGGATGATTAATAGAAAAAAGGATTATTAGTGGGATTATTAAATAAATTTGTATCAATTACTCCCACATTAGTTTGAATATTTTGAAGATGAGAAGTTTATTGGTAAGTATATAAAGGATTATATCCATCAAATTCATATTAAGGTATTATTTGTACCATATTTCAAGTCACAGATGGAGGATGAGAAGAGTTGCCCCTAGAGTGATGGTTCTCTTAGGAGGAAAAGAGAGGAAGAAATGAACATCCCATATAGTATCTAAATGGATTAAAAATATCCAAGAATATTATGATAGGAGATTTCACTATGATTGAAGAGAGATGAATAAAATGCAAAGTAGGAGAAAATAAAGACTAGATTGATAAACAAGGAAGGCATAAAGCAATATAGGGTTAACTTAGCATAGAAAATAGGGTCTAAAAATAGTATAAGGTTGATTGGGTTGATCTGGCATAGTAAATAGAGGCTAGAAAAAGAGTAAATAGGGTCTTGAAATAGTATAGGGTCAATTGAGTTGATCCAGTATAGTGAATAGAGGTTGGAAAAATGTACAAGGTCAATTGGGTCAACCTAGTACAGTAGATAGGGAAGATTAAAAAGCCTATAATAGATTGTGAATTGAAATAAGATAATTTTTGCAAGTAATTTATAAAATTAAGAACTAAATGAAAATAAATAGTCAATTGAATAAATGCTAGCCAACCCAATTGAGGCACACAACATAAAACCTTGCACCAATGTTGTTTAATGCAAGTTTTTGCAATACAAAATACAATTGAGCAAAGAGCAAGAAATAAACTTGGAAATTAAATAGTTAAGTAATTGGTCAAGCTAAATTTTTATTAGATTATTAGAATATGATTTTAAATGTGATGGGAAGTTGGCTATAAGAAAAGAACCTAAAGGTAATCTAAAGATGGTTTTAGGTAGTTTGGGCTGAAAGGGATCCATAGTGGTAATGATAAAGGTTTGGTATTGGGGCCTACCCCCTCACTTCACATACCATTGAAATAAGGGTGATAGGTGCTTATCTATAATATACCATTAACCATGCTTTATATTTGACTAGAACATCAAGTCAGCTTCCCCTTTGGTGATGAAATCCAAGTAGGTTGGCCTTAGGTAGATAAGTGTTAAAATGCTTATTTAGATTTTTTGATTTGGTCATGTGTGCATTAAATATAAAATAGTGAAACTAAATGATTTATTAAAAAACACCTAATTAAACTATGTAATTTATTCTAAGCATGTATATTTCTATGCGATTTCGCTTTCTACATTCAAAGAGAGAATAATAAACTAAGAAGAATGGTCTAAGGCTTGTATGTACTTAGATGAAGTCGTGTGCACCATTATCCAGACAATGTGAGAACTCCTCTTTGGTTGTGGAGGATGACACCTGCAAAAGAAAGAGACTAAGACAAAGAAGGCATTAGAAGAGGAGATGGTGGGTTGCCAAGCAAAAGCTTAATCCCAGAAGTAAAAGCTTGAAGGACGTCAACCCACAGATTGATAAAAGTAATGTTTGATAAAAGGTAGAGTGATAAAATATTGAAATGATTGAAGACTAAAAAGGAAATGGAAGCAAATGCTTACCTAAATGTTGCTGTCGGCCTGGTCACAGTCGCTGATGTTGGTGGTCCTATCAGCGTCAGTTGTCAAGGTCTGCCGACGTCGATTAGTCTACCGACATTAGTGGGGGCAGTGGTCTCTGTGGCCGGCATCGGTCAGGGTAGTATTTTGTGGATGAAGTCTAGATGAGTTTTTGGTCTGTGGACGGGTCTGAGAAAGGCTATGGGTCTGGTTGAATGGTCTGTGGGTCTGGGTCTGAGAGTCTAGTTGAATGCTCTATATAGGGTCTTTGCAGGTAGAAAGAATGGTCTGAAAGAGGGACCAAATAGAACACAGAGGCAATAGGGAGATAGAGAGATAAGGATTTGGGTCTGGTCTATAGTGTGGCTTAGAAGTAATAAATAGAAAGTTGATTACAGAGACAATCTAAGCTATTGAAAATGACATAATAGAAGAGTACTTACCACTTGCCTACTGAAGGAGAAGTGTAGGAGCCCAAGTTGTTGATGTACCTGTTGTTGATGCAAAATATCATTACAAGGTGAGGCTCCTGATACACATTGTGCTTGCTGGTGTAGAAGCCTGCTGTGTGTACTTGAGAGAGAGAGTGAGAGGTCTGGTGAAAAGATTGGCTGGTTGATTGATCAGAGTGTTAGATTCTAGAGTCTGATGAAGCATAGGGGTGAAGGGGGGATACTGGATGCAAAAAACCATTATGAAGGAAACTGATGCTGGCACTACCATTGACGTTGATTGACAGTTGACCGACGTCGATGGATGGAAGGCAGGAAAAAGGCTAAAAATAACCTTTCGTCCATTTTCCCAATTGTTGGGTTTATGTGGTAGGGTAATAAATGGTCAAGAGGGGTTAAATGGGTGTGAGGATGAGGAATAGGTCATAAATGGGTCATGGGGGGATGAAGGGAATCTAAAAAAGGGCATCTTAGGGTGGTGAGGTGGCAAGGGAGAGGGAATTATTAACTTAAAATAAGATAATTATTTCAAATTAATAAGACATAGGTTAGGAGTGTCGAAGTGGACGAAGGGGACCAAGGGGGGAGAGGACGAGGAGGATGACGAAGGGAGTAGACATGATTTTAGTGTCTACATTTGCCCTTTTTTGTCTTGTTGGTTGTTCTAGATGAACTGCAAGACAAAAATAGGATTTGATTGCCCCAGGTGTAGGATGAGATTGATTTTGTCTTGTTGGTTGTTCAAGTGAGCTGCAAGACAAAAATAGGAGGGTTGGTTGCCCCGATTATGGATGAGGTATTCCCCCTCAAAGTAGGAGTCGAGGGAAGGGAACCTGGAATCAGGTGCTGATTTGATAGAGAGTGGATGAAAATGGGTGAGGGTGAACGTTGCAATAGTTGTGACTATGTGCATACCACTTCACAAGATGGTCAGGTCAAATTGTCATAGGTTAAGGGTTGAGGAGTGCCAAAATTGAAATAACTGGGCCCCAACATTTGGTCGTAGCTGATCGAGTTATTCAATCTAAGCTGAAGCTCCAATGGTCATCATGTTCCAGGTATCCTAGGCTTAGGAAGTGCTCTTGAAAACACAAAAATGTCACAAATAGTGTGGATCAACTAGCTTGTGATCCTATACTTGTGAGGGTCAAAATATGGGTTGCACACAATTTTGCTAACCAGTCATGAGGTAGCATACATGCAAAAACAACCAAGGTAAAGTGGTCTTGGAAGTGGTCATGGTCGGAGGAGATAGGCATGATCTCCAATGGTAATTGGTCAAGGTGGATGGATGGATGAAAAAATGTGGCTGAGCTAACCTCATAAGATGTCAGGTGATCTGAGTGCTACCTACATAGCCCTTGTGTGAAGGGCCTTAGGCCAATGTAGTTCTCCCTAAAAGGGAGGAAGGGTCAAAGTGGTCGATGGTCTTGGTCGAGGTCAATGTCATGGTCAAAGAAAAGAAGGTTTGTCCATCAGAGAGATGAACAAATAGAGGTGGCCAAGCTAACCCCAGAAGGCGTCGTGTCATCTGAGTGCTACCTACATAGCCCCGGTCTTAGGGCCTCAGACCAATGTAGTTCAGACTAGTTGAGAAGATTGGTCGATGATTGGTTTGGTCATGTGTCGAAATGATGAGGAGAAAAAGAAATTATAGCCTTTTCCAAATGGTGTATGCTGTAACATTGGTTGAGGGGTCTTTCATCCCTAGCAATTTTCCATATTCGTGATGGATGTATGCTAAAAATGAATTGAGGTCTATTTATGCTTCAGCAAGTATTGGTTTATGCTTAACATAAATTGTGTTGGGTCGATAGTTTCCATGTGTATTGGTTTCCATAGAAACTATGTGAAGTGGACTATGATGATGTCATGATGTCATGTTGTTGGTCTAAAAATATTGGGTTGGCTTGGTTGGGTAGAAAAAGGTTTGGTTGAATGTGGCCAAAGTGTGAAAAAAAAGTGAAAGGTAAATTGCTCTTTCATTGATTGGACCAGATATAGAGCATAGATAGGGGTTGTTGGAACAAAAGCCCCATTTATGCATTGCGTCATTGACCAAGTTGTGCTAGAGAAGTAATCGAATCACTTGAAGTTAAGTGAGCTTGAAGTCCCTTGAGTATGTTGGGGTGATAGGTTGGATTATGTGATATGAGAGGATGGGATAAACTTTTTTTGTGGCAGGAAGAACCTTGCCCCTTTTATAGGTGACCCAAGAATGACTATAGGCATGTCCATGACTTTAATATCTTGTCAATTTTTTTTTTTTTTTGCACAGACTGATCGATGCAGGAAGTCTGCATAGGGATGTTGTTTTGCTTTGTGGTCATATATGTGAAGTTGATCGATGCGGGAAGCTTCAAAAAAAGAGTGCTATCTGTAGAAATATTTAGTCATAGCCATCCTTCGAGGGAGTGGTCTATATTTTGCTTTAAATGCTTTGATATGACTTATCCTAGCTGTCCTTCAAGGGAGCAGTCTAGTAATACATCAATTATGTAGCTATCCTTTGAGGGAGCAGTCTACATTTAGAGTTTATGACCTTTGATGTGATAGGTATCCCATTTTTTGACATGTTTTATTGACTGAATTTTTTAGCCATGGACAAGCCTCTAGAGGTTTAAGGGTTCCCTTTTATTAGGACAAAGCATTCATGCTTGACAAAAAGGGTTGACTAGTGTTGGGAAAAAGGGTTGAAAGGAATAGGAATGATAATGACAGAGAGTTGCTCAAGGGATGAGCTCAAGTAAAATGTCAAGTGATCGAGTACTCGACTAAAAGTAGAATGGTCACAGATGCAAGGCATTTAAGGGCTCAAGTTCTGATAAGTCCCTGGGCCATGCTTGTGCATTATTATAAGGTTCGAGTCAATTAGGAGTAGACTTGCCCCATTTGCCTCTTCGAGATTGGTCACATGTTGATTGATGTTGATTGGTTGATGATGGTCGTTGATTGGTCAAGACTTGGTTGAATGTTTGGTCAAGGGTCAGGTCGATGGATATTTGGTCGATGATTGGTCAATGGCATGTTCATTGTCTGGTCATGGTCAATGTCTAGGTGAATGTCTGGTCAATGTCTTGGTCAAAATTTGGTTGAGGTCTTGGTCAATGTCATGATCGAGGTTAGGTTGAATATTTGGATAAGGTCAGGTCGATGCTTGTTTGGTCGAGGCATGGTTGAGGCCTAGTCAAGGTTTAGGATTAAAAGAGTGATTGATATTTGGTCGAGACTGGGTTGAAAGGTTGGTCGAGGCTTGGATGAACGTTGAATTCCCCTAGTGGCTAGGGAGAATGTTTAACAGATTGGTCAAGGTCGGTTGAGGCTTGGTGGTTAGATTGACCATGTTGATGTTAAATAAAGGGGTCAAAGGTGGCAAAGGGACCAAAGTCTGGCATGGAGATCCCAATTTAGGTGATGAGGTTTGAGAAGCATGGGTCGGTGTTGATGTTTTGTTGAAGGAGAGGTCAAGAGGATCCTTGATGAGAAGGGAATCCTTTCTTTGTTGTTAACAAATGATAGCTTTGAGAGCGCAACAATGCTCAATGTCATGTCCCAGAGTGTGATGATAGTGGAAAAATTTAGAGTTGTCGAACCAAGATGGTCTTGATCTGAGAGTCGATGAGTGGGGTGGTGTTGAAGGCTTATTGCTAACATGGTTGAGAAGAAAGGTGTCATTCCCAAGACATTGGCGAATGACAACCTTGAGGGCACAATAATGCTCAGTGTCGTGCCCAGGCATGTGATGATATGCATAAATCTGAGTGTCGTCGAACCAGGGTGGTTTTGGTTTGAGAGATTGATATGGTTTAAGAGGTAAGAGATTGATGTGAGAAGACCACAATAATTGCCATAATAGCAAGGCATAAGAACCTACTAATGCGTCTGAGTGTCTTGTTGCAGTGGGGGTTGATGACTTTGGTTTAGGAGGTGTTGGTTGATGGATTGGAGGAGATATATGTTTGATGGGTTGAGAGAGTAATGGAGGTGACTTGCCTCTGTGAGGTATGGGAGTAGGGAGCACTCCTATTAAAGTGGATGAGTACGGGCCTAAAATTAAAGGTAATGATGAAGGTGGGGGAGGAGTCCTCTGGTGGGGTTTAGTGGCCTTCTTTGGTTTGGGTTGAGGACCACCATTTTGTGAGGCAAGGTTAGATATGGGTTTGGGTTCAGATGTGGATGGAGGTGAGTGAGATGTAGTAATCTCAGACAAAAGGCAAGAGGAAATTATGACTGGGTCTTCCTCGATCGAAATGGGCAGAGAGACTGGGTCTTCTCTTGGTGGAGAAGAAATAGGAGAGTGTGACTCCTCAAGAGGGTAAAGGGCATGGATGATTGTGTCCTCTGCTTGTGGTTGAGGAGTAGGCAAGGTATGGTCTTCCATTGGAGGTGGGGCTAATGGCATTGGCATGGTCAAGGCATCCTCCAATATAAGAGAGGTTGATGGAGGACTAATAGGAGAAGAAGATTCTTCTACCTATGGAAGAGAAATAGGGGAAGAAGGGTCTTCCACCTGTGAAGGAGGTTGGTCAAGGACAAGAGGTGAGACCGTGTTGACCATGTGTATATCATGCTCATGGGAGCTATCAGCCATGGTCTGGACATGGTTTTGGGTAGGCAGATGATTGATTGTTTGAAGATATTAATGTGTTGGTTGGGTGGGGCGTTTGGGTTGTCCAAGACGAGATCACCCCTATCTATCATGTCTTGAATGATGTTTTTGAAGGTTCGGCAATTGTCGATGTCATGGCCTTGGACGCGGTGAAAGTGACAGAAGTTAGCCTCCCTATACCATGTAGGGAGGGCTTTTGAAGGGTTAAATTGAGGTGGTCAGATTGGAGGGAGATTGAGGACCCCCTGCTTGACAAGTTTTTCCAAAATGGAAGCGTATGACTCTCCAAGTGGAGTGTATGAATGCTATATGTACCATTGTTGGAATTATTTGGTGATGCTTAGAGATGTAGAAGGTTGAGATTGGTTGCTTGTTGTCAAAGATGGTGATCTAATGACCACAGTGTTGGCCACTCCTTTAGGTTTGGAGTGGGAAGAAGAAGGTCTGGAAGAAGAAGGGTCATTGGCTTTTGTGTTGGTATTACGTAATTTGACCTTATCTTCTTTAATGGCGCGGAGTTTAAGCTTTTGGGCCATGGTGAAAGCTTCGTCAAAAGTGCAGAATGTTTGAACCCATAAGGTGGAAGAGATGTGATTGACACATGCTTGAGAAAAGAACTCGATGAGCTCAGGTTGAGGCAAGGAGAAGGAGAGCTGGTTAATCAAGCCTCTCCAACGGGTGACAAAATCAACTATTGATTTGTCATCAAATTGCCTGATGGAGTAGAGGTCTGTGATTGAGACTTGTTTGGTGATATTGATAGAAAAATGGTCAAGAAATAATTGGGCGAGTTGAGTGAATGAAAATATAGAATGTCTGGTAAGAGAGATATACCAGTCAAGAGCGGGGCCAAAAAGTGACATGGGGAATGTGCATAAAAGTAACGCATCATCGTGGGCTATGAGATAGTAGGCATGTCTGAATGCCTGTAGATATTGTTATGGGTATTCCTTACTCTTGAAAAGAGAAAATTTAGGAATCTCCCACTAGTTGGGGTATGGTCAGATCGAGATAGAAGGATGAATGGGTTCATTGCAAATTTGCTCATATGAGAGGGCATTACGCGAACTAGAAATAGAGGTCTCAATATTGGACATTTTGTCCATCAGCATTTTGATGAGATCTACTGATGGATTGGTGGATGGGGTGCCCCCTAAGTCGTAGGGTGCTTGAAAAGTGCTAGAAGGGGCATACGACGTAGTCGATTGCACTTGTAGGGGTGCAACATATGTGTAACTAGTCACAGGGATAGAAGTGGAGGCCAAAGGTGGTTGGGTTATGGAAGTAGAAGGTATAAGTTGACTAGATACCAACAAAGATGGTTGCGTGATGGCATTGGCAAAAGGGGAGGTAAACACTCCTGCATTTATGGGTACAAGAGTGTGTGAAGTCAAGACAATTAAGTTCTGGTATGATGTAGAACTTGGTTGAATTGTGGGTGGTTGACGGGGTAATGAAACCCCAATGGAGGTCGATCAAAAAATAGACAGGGAGGCCAAACTTTGCATATTAGCCATGGTCGGGTTAATGGTTGAGGCAAAAGGCTAGGTAGCGGGTGGTGTTAGTGTCATCACCGTTTCACCTGAAAAGTCTCGCATTGGGTTTCTTGTGAGATAGTTTTGGAGGGCTGTGACATTGAGGTCCAAGAATCTCTCAAAATCTTGGTCCCCTTCAGGGATGATGGGGGTTTGAGTCGGGGTCGATCGAGTAGGAGTTATTTCGGTCTCCGAGTGGAACTCCATTATGGGACTAGTTATGGATGGGGAAGGTAGAAGCGGTTGATGCCTTGCTTGGTCAACAAAAGTCATGGTTTGACTGTGTGTCAAAATCATTCAAGGCAAGAGGGGTCAGGTTTTAAAAACTATGTTTTTTCAGTTTCAGAAGCTCAAAATGTGGTTTTTGGTAGAAAAAGGGTCGGGCTTTAAGGCTACTATTTTTGGAAAAAAAGGACTGTGACAGTGACCGACGTTAGTTTAAAAACTGATGTTGGTGATAACAGATGGCCGACATCGGTCAGATAACCAATGCCAGCGAGAAAAGGTTACCGACATCGGTGGTAAAACCAATGCCGGTGACTGTGTTTTCCAGAAACCCAAAAGATTTGAGAGTTTTTGGAAAAAAGGAAGAAGAACATCTTCATTAGCTTAAACAAGCAGATAAGAACAGAAAAGATGAAGAACACAAGCAGAGCCTAAGCATTAAATCCTTAGAAATAAATTATTAAGCTTGTGTGGCTTATGCCTTAAAGTGATGTTTGGGGAGGTTGGCTATTAGAAGGGTCTTATAAGAGGTAGTCTATGGATGGTTTCAGGTTTGTTTAGGTGCTCAAGAGTCTGGGTTAGGTTTTGTACATGGCCTGGTGCTAAGGAGCAAGCTCCCCTCACTTCACGAGCCCAGTGATGAGCTGGTCTCACTTAGCCAAAATATACTTTCCCTAGAGATTATCCTCTGCCAGAGAATAGAGTGGGCTTTCTCCTTAGTGATGAAATCCAAGTGGGATTGCCGAGATGGGTAAGGTATCCGCTGGGGGTTGAAATCCCAGTTGGGCCTTGTCTTAGGTAAGTTTTGATGTTTGATTTGGTGCAAGTGGTTTGGTTGTGTAACATAAAGTGGACTATGATTAATTCATGATACAGTTTATTAATTACTAGGTGTGGACTAAGAAATGTAAGCAAGCAGAAATGAAAATGCAATGTGTTTTAAATCCAAGTCGAAATGTTAGTTCGTATGAAAACAAGTTGAGAAAGGGTTGAAGAATATGACTTTTGACTAGTTTGAAATGCAAGAAAAGAAAGAAAGGTTCTTTTTAATCCTGCTTATGATGTCATTTAGAAGAGAAGAAAGAGGTGAAAAGGGAGAAACCTAATGCACCTATATGAACAGAAAGAAAAAGAACCCAAGAAAGACCCTAAGGTCCCACCAGGCATGCCAAAATGTTTCTATGCGATTTCGCTTTCTACATTCAAAGAGAGAATAAGAAACTAAGAAGAATGGTCTAAGGCTTGTATGTACCTAGATGAAGTCGTGCGCACCATTATCCAGATGACGTGAGAACTCCTCTTTGGTTGTGGAGGATGACACCTACAAAATAAAGAGACTAAGACAAAGAAGACATTAAAAGAGGATATGGTGGGTTGCCAAGCAAAAGCTTGATCCCAAAAGCAAAAGCTTGAAGGACATCAACCCATTGATTGATAAAAGTAATGTCTGACAAAAGCCAGAGTGATAAAAGACTAAAATGATTGAAGACTGAAAAGGAAATGGAAGCAAATGCTTACCTAAATGTTGCTGTTGGCCTGGTCACAGTCATCGATGTTGGTGGTCCTACCGGCATCGGTTGTCAAGGTCTGCCGAGTTCGGTGGGGGAAGTGGTCTCTGCAGTCGGCGTCGGTCGGGGTAGTAGTCTGTGGATGAAGTCTAGATGAGTTTTTGGTCTGTGGACAGGTCTGAGAAAGGCTATGGGTCTGGTTGAATGGTCTGGGGGTCTGGGTCTGAGAGTCTAGTTGAATGCTCTGTATAGGGTCTTTGCAGGCAAAAAGAATGGTTTGAAAGAGGGACCAAATAGAACACAGAGGCAATAGGGAGACAGGGAGATAAGGATTTAGGTCTGGTTTGTAGTGTGGCTTAGAAGCAATAAATAGAAAGCTGATTACAGAGACAATCTAAACTATTGAAAATGACATAATAGAAGAGTACTTACCTCTTGCCTGCTGAAGGAGAAGTGTAGGAGCCCAGGTTGCTGATGTACCTGTTGTTGATGCAGAAGATCATTGCAAGGTGAGGCTCTTGATACCTATTGTGCTTGCTGGTGTAGAAGCCTGCTGTGTGTACCTGAGAGAGAGAGTGAGAGGTCTGGTAGAAAGATTGGCTAGTTGATTGATCAGAGTGTCAGATTCCAGAGTCTAATGAAGCGCAGGGGCGAAGGAGGGATAACAGATGCAAAAAACCATTATGAAGGAAAGTGATGCTGGCAATACCATCAATGTCAGTCGACAGTTGACTGACGTCGGTAGATGGAAGGCAAGAAAAAGGCTAATAATAGCCTTTCGTCTATTTTCCCAACTGCCAAGTTTAAGTGGCAGGGCAAGAAATGGTCGAGAGGGGTTAAATGGGTGTGAGGATGAGGAATAGGTCATAAATGGGTCATGGGGGGATGAAGGGAATCCAAAGAAGGGCATCCTAGGGTGGTGAGGTGGCAAGGGAGTGGGAATTATTAACTTAAAATAAGATAATTATTTCAAATTAATAAGACATAGGTTAGGAGTGTCGAAGTGGACCAAGGGGACCAAGGGGGGAGAGGACGAGGAGGATGACCAAGGGAGTAGACACGATTTCGGT
Source organism: Torreya grandis (assembly GCA_037957365.1). Lineage (NCBI taxonomy): Eukaryota > Viridiplantae > Streptophyta > Pinopsida > Cupressales > Taxaceae > Torreya > Torreya grandis. The sequence continues at coordinate 492,568 of JARHVA010005683.1, read as the reverse complement.
GTCTACAATGTAAATAATAACAAAAGAAAGTATGAGATAATTACTAGCATATAAGGTTAATTCCAACTTTGAAATAAGATACAATGTTGATATAGTCAATAGTGCATGAAAAAAATATATAACAAGGTCGACAGGGTTGATCCTATACTACAGAACCAAGGTATGAAAATGAACAAGGTTAGCAGAGTTGACCTAGTTATCTAGATATCACACATAACATAAAACTGGGTCAATCTAGTTGACTGTGCAAGGGCAATTTTAAAGACTAAAAACTATAAAAGGAAAAATTGTAAAAAAAGAGATAGAGAGACATAAAGGAACCTTGGTGTATCATAGATGTAAATAGAGAAGATTAATATTCAAGAACCTTGGTATATGCTTAAAACTCCACTAACTATGTTGACTAGGTTGATTAAGCTTTGTAGAAACTTGTTACTAAGTGCTTAGAATGTATAGGGTTGATTGGGTCAACCTAGTATGCTAAATAGGGATGTCTAAAAGTTTGGAAACTATAATAGGTCAATTGGGTTGATTTAGTGGTCTAGGCTAAAATTTTGGAAGTTTGAAAACTTGTACTAGGTTGATAGGGTCAATCAAGTAGCCTATAACTAAAAACCTACGCATAAAAGTTAGATATGAGTTGATGTAGTCAACCTATTATTAAAAATATATGAGAAAAATAATGATGAAAAATAATGAAATAAAGTGAAAAATTCTTGCAAGAATTAATTCACATCAAGTTCACTAGAATGTATGTAATCAGAAATGCATCATGTCTATAAATCAATCTTGTCTTAGAGAAGAGAGAGCATAACTACAATTTCAATTGGGAATACATTTGTTAAGTGTGAGTATGACCAATATGGAGATCTATTAGACCCAATTAGGGGATCCCTTTTCACAATACACCATGCTAGAAAGGGTCCCAAAGCCTACAGTCTAACACAATCATGTAATAACTCTAAAAGAGTCTTTGGTTTAATGTTTCACTCTATATCTAATAACAAGAAATTAAATCTAATCTAGTGCACACTAAAGCTTGTAGCATAACATGAGGTGTTAGTAAAGTAATCAAAACATGCATAAGAGAATCTTAATTAAGCAAAGTATGAGAAAGACCCTAATACATGGAATATGAAGAGTGACATTATTCAATCCAATACTTATGCTACTTATATCTACTAAAAAGAGGAGAACAAAATTAGAATATACTTACCTGAATGTGAACCCATTGATACTCAATCTCTCCCTTGGCCAAAGGGGATTTGAAAGAGGTTGTTGTGGTTTGTAAGGATAACTAAGAAAGGCCAAAGCATCCAAGACTTATCCAAAAGACTCCAAGTAGAAACCTTAGGCTAAGACTCCTCAAGTAGAATGGTAGAAGAACAGATTATAAAGAAGCATGAGCAAATAATAACTCTTGATTATATATTAAAATAATGATAAAATGATCTTACATTTATAGGTGGATCTCACCCTAAATCCTTTTGAATATGTTAGTTGTTGGGAGATAAATAACTCTCCCAAGCTAGATTGACCAAAGGGATAATAAATATCTCAAGTGAAAATACCCAAAAATAGTACAAGGCCAACCTAGTAGACCCTATATAGTAATCAAAGGCTGAAAAATATTTAGGGTCGACCCAGTCAACTTAGTATAATCAATTGGCAAAAGGGGATCAAGGTGAGGAAAAGAGGGATGGAAAGAGGAAAAGACTGGAGGAGTGTGCAAGGGAGGAGTAATATCTTATGGAATGGTTTTAAGTTCTAGTTGTATTGTTAATAATGTGGAAATAAGGGACAAAAATTCTATGAATCACAAAATATCTACCCACCCCTTTCCTAGTATACCCCTTAAGGCATGCACTCAAAGAGATTGAGTCTTGATGGGTTCCTAGAAGATGTAAATCATCAGTATTTGATAAAAGGTTTAAAATATTATGTGCATACATAATGATCCAGAGTTACAATGGTCCAAGGTAGTAAAATAATAGTGTTAAAGATAGAATGGTCTAGGATAAAGTGAGTTAGAATAAAAATGGTCCAAGATAGAATGGTCTAGAATAATAGTGGGACAAATGACTTTGACACAAGTTTCCACCAAGTAAAGTTTCTTGTATAAAATGGTTTAAAAGGTTATCAATCATAGAACCACTTGAGATTTACAATATTCATAGGTTCTAGGAGATCTTCACCATATAGAGTAGCCAATTGGTATGCCCTCAATCCATAATTTATTGTGATTATATATGGGCCTAGCTAATTGGGTTGAAACTTACCAATTTTTCTTGCTTTCAACATTAACATTATTTTAGTTCTCCTTCAAGACCAAATTACTAATTTAAAAATCCCTAGGGAGTATGTACTTGTTAAATATTCTATGTAATTTGTTCTAATATGTTTTAAAGTTATCCAGGGCAACCAAATGCTTACCATTAAAGAGTTATATCTCTTGCAACCTAAAAATTCTATAATAATCATCATCTTCAATGTTATCTAATTATAATTGTAGTGAAGGCAACTAAATATCAATTGGGATAATAGCCTCCATACCATAAACAAGGGAGTATGGAGTAGCTCTTGTAGGGGTTTGATGACTAGTGCAATAATCCCAAAAGGTAAGAAAAATTTTCAAGTGTTAATTATGGCCAACATCATTGATAATATTTTTCAAGATTATAATTATAGTTTTATTATATGCCTCATCTTGAGCATTGTCTTATAGGTTATATTATGTAGATTTATTGTGCGTGATTTTGAATATTGCATAAAGAGATTCAACATCTTGATTTACAAATGATCTACCATTATTAGATATAATACAAGCTAAGATACCATATTGACAGATGATATGGGAATGTAAACTTGGAAATCTACTTCCCCATGACATAAGTGAGAGGAATGGACTTTATCCATTTAGTAAAATACTCACTAGTAGTAATAATGTGCTTGTGTCCATTAAAATAGGTTGGGTTAATTTTCTTGACAAGATTGAGGCCCCAAGTAGAGAATAACTATGGTGTAATGATCAACTAGAGTGGTAAGGAAGGTGTGTGTATCATATTTCCATGTTTTTTCTAAGTAATACACTTCTTGACATAGTTACAAGCATATGTTTCCATCTTGGTTTTGAGTATTACCATTGACGTCAAAGTTGCATCTTATGAAGGTTGATGTCAAAGGTGACTAAGCCTAGTTAGTAGTGTGTGATGTGATAAGCATAATTGAGAGAGTGTTTTCATTAGAGAGTGATGTCATGAGAGAAATATAAAGAGATAAGTTTAAGGAAACTAATGTCTTATGTGTGCATGAAGGTATACATCATTGATGTCAAAGTTGCATATGAATCCTAGTCATGAGCCTTATCATGAATGCAGATGTATACCCATGAAAATGAATGACAATAGGCATATGAAGGTTTTATGGAACTATTTTATCATGTATGTGAGGCATTGAATTATTCATGAGAGTTTTAGGGTGAGCTTATAGGGGTAGGACATTCAAACTAAGCCTACACCTAAACCTCTCTTAGAACCTATATGGCCTAATGAGGTATGAAGATCATAATTCAAGGTAATTATGCATATTTGATCATTTAAAAAGGTCATATAATTTTTTTCAGGCATTCTCACAAAGTTTAAGGTCATGGTTTGAATTAAATTGCATGAATCAGTATTTTAGGCCTTCTCGAGTTCACAAAACGAGGTATCAAGACCTAAAAGGCACTTTCATACATTCATTGGCATGTGTAATCTTTGAATGGGGACATGATATATTAAAGAGAGATAGGGAAGGGTCTTAGATAAGATATCTAGGCACTAGTTTTGGATATAATGGGTAGTTCTTTATGAATAATTGTTAACACCAAAACATGTGTTAAACCTCCCTAAAACCCTAATAAGGACCCAATTTAAAATATATTGTTAAAATAAGCCTATGATGGATTCAAATTCCTATAAAATCTATTGGATCAAGTATTCAATTATCTTAGGTACCTCTAGGTGGTGATTAGTTAGATGAGAGAGAAAATGCATAGATACAGGCTTGTTTATCAATAAATTATTATAGCTCTCAAAATTTGTATTGGTAAAAAAAATAAAATGGATGGGAGAAGAATATAAATATTAATTTTTCATGTCCATGATGATTTTTGGATAGTTTATATCCTTAAAATTTTCTAATTTGGTCATCTAAGTTAGCTAGTTGTAGGCATACCTAATGGTGCAAATAGTGCAAAACCCAAGAAAAAATGAGAAGATGGATTTGAAGGTTTGTTTATGTCATATTGATGAAACAAAGTGAATTAAGAGTTTATTTATTCATTTTAAGTAATTTTAATTCTTGGAAAAGGTTTTATATGTTAGTGATTATGGTGAAAAACTTGGTCACAAAATGACCTATCGGGTTTAGATAAGACTATGTGATATAAGGTCAAGAAATCAGTCTATAAGACCAATATTTTAAATTATACCATATGATATTTATATATAAATATGGTTTTTACAACTCAAAGAACCATTTAAATTCATTATTATTAATGACAAGTGTCTACATAGGTGTTGGGGGTCTAAGTCACCATGACTGGTCTTTGACTCAAATTGGCAGTTCTGAGTAAGTTACAGAGATGTTCTTGAGCCTTTATCTCTTGAATTAAAGTGTTAAAATAATTTTGTGATGACACTAAGGTTATGGATAATACGTATAGATGTTTCATTTTTCATATTTCAATAGCTTAAATGTGTTTAAACTTCACTTTTACAAGACAGACCTTTAAGGTACACATGCCTAATATGATAGTTTGTCTTAAAAGAGATTTCATGGTATGAGCGAAGGATATAGGTCTAAAAAATAATTTAAAATGTAATTGTATAAGTTATTAAATTGTTTTTTATTATTTTATAATTCCATATAGGCCCAAGAGGATCAATATTTAACGTTAAGAGGATAAACCTAATACAATTAAGTCTCAATGAGACCTAAAAAAGAAATGTGGACTAATTTAGTTGTTTTAGACCAAAAGGGGTATAAATTTCATTTAAATCATGTTAATAATATGTCATAACACCTATTACATGAATAAACTAATAGGTTTAATGTGTGTGGTTGACCAAGTGGTGTGTGACCATGAGACTTGTATATATACAAGGCAGTTTAGGCCTATTTGGATGTATGTAATATAAGAAAATAAAATAATGCTTGGTAGAGAATAAAGAGGTATTTAAATGAGAACATAATTAAAAAAATGTGTGGTCATCTAAATTTCATGATTTTTGTATTTTGGTGTTGAGTCACCTAGGGATTTGGTACTTCCTTGCAAGTAGGTGCTTGCTAAAGTCTAATCAAGTGGGTGTTTCAGTTCATTGGGGTTGGTGCTCCAATTTGAGTTGGTGATTAATATAATTTGATCTTTTGTTTTATAGTAATGTAGTCCATTTTTAGTAATGATATTTGGTTTTCTTCCCCTTGAGAGTTTCCCACTCATATGTGTGTTTTCTTGTATCATGCTCATGTGAATGGTCTTTATGCATTTCTAAATCTCAATGTTTCTTTCATAGTTCATAAATGATTGGATATAACTGAAATAAATTTTTTGGTACACTAATTCAACCCATACCTACTGATTATACTCCCAATAATTAGTATCTTATCCTAGTCCTTTAAAGCATTCCTAAAAATTTAAAGGAGATCTTAGAAGCATAAAGAGGTTTCTCAACCAATAAGGCTCCTATATTTAGTGGGGATAACTATGAATTTTGGAGCATCATAATGAAGAATTATATAATATCCTTAGGCCGTAACATATGGCAATATGTTGTTGATGGATTCACTCCATCTTCTACACCACCAACTGATGCAACAAGAAAGAAGGCAAGTGAAAAAACATCTAAGGAAATTAATGCCATCATATGTGGTCTTTTAGAAGTATAATTTGTAAAGGTCATGCATTATTATATAGCCAAAGGGATTTGGGAAAATTTTTAGACCATCTATAAAAGAGACACCAAAGACAAGTTGGAAAAGTTGTAGACCATCTATGAAGGAGACACCAAATTTAAGTTGTCAAAGTTTCAAACCCACTAATGGTAGTTTAAAAGTCTGAGAATGAAGGAGGATGCAAACATTGCATCTTATTTGTTAATAATAGATGAAGTGGTAAATGTCATAAGAGGTATAGGAGAGAAGTTGGAAGAATAACTATTAGTTCAAAATGTACCAAGATTAATACACAATGATCTCTATGGGACTACAATAATCTAAAGTATGCAAGGAGATAGCTACTTCATGTTACTCATAAATGACTACATAATAATGACCTGGGTAGCATTATTGACAAAAAAATCATAAGTTCTTGATAAGTTTAATGCATTCAAAGCTCATTGAGGATGAGAATAATGGAAATATCAGATGCTTAAGATCTGACAGAGGAGGAGAGTTTTGGTCCAATGAACTTGTTGACTTTTGTGAGGTCCATGAGATAAGGAGATAGTTCTCAATAGTTAAAACACCTCATCAAAATGGGGTAGTGGAAAGAAAGAATAGGATATTTCAAGAGATGGTAAGAGCTATGTTAAATGAGTCAAAGTTAGTTAATGGATACTAGAGAGAGGTAGTGAGCACTATAGTCTACATGTTGAATAGAGGACAAATAAAAACTAATCATAAAAAGACCCCTTATGAACTATGGAAAGGTAAACCTGCTAATGTGGAACACTTTAGAGTTTTTAGAAGAAATTGCTTCATAAAAAGAGATGAGGAATACTTAGGTAAGTTTGATTCTAGTTTTTATAAAGGTATATTCTTGGGATACTCATTAGTGAGCTCAGCCTATAGATCCTATAATAAGAGGTTTCAAAAGATAGTGGAAAGCACCAATGTGAAGATTGATGAGACAAGTTATAAAAAGTCACACTCACAATCAAAGGATACATAAAAAAATGTGGACTTCAAGAATGAACAAGAAATAATAGATATTAATGAGGAATAAGAAGTTAAAGAAAGATAATATTCAAAAGGTATTTTAAGAGAGATTTAGAAAGACTATCCTCAATCACAAATCATTGGAAACAAAGATGTAGGTATGCAAATAATTAGAAGATTGGTAAGTAACCTAAATCAAGAGAATGTTACTCTATTATCTAATATTGAACCTAATAATCTTGTATAAGCAAGCAAAGATAAGTTTTGGATAGGTGTTATGAATGATGAGTTATACCAAATAGAGAAGAATGAGACTTGAGAAATAGTTCCTAGGCCTAAAGACAAGAATGTCATTGGTACAAAATGGGTGTTTAGAAATAATTTTAATGAAGATGGACAAGTTACTAGGAACAAGACTATATTGGTATGAAATGGGTATATAAAATTTGAAGGGGCAGATGTTGAGGACACCTTTTCTCCAGTAACAAGATTGGAGGACATCAAATTATTTATAGAATATATAGGATTTAAAAGGTTCAAGGTGTACTAGATGGATGCCAAATATGATTTTTTGAATGAGAACTTAGAAGAGGAGGTGTACATAGAGAAACTTGAGGGTTTCTCATTATCAGGTAACAAGTATTATGTTTGTAGATTGAAAAAGTATCTTTATGGTCTTAAGCAAGCTCTTAGAGCTTGGTATGCTAGATTAGATAGGTATATATTAGATCAAGTATTTAAAAGAGGAGTTACATATAGTAATATATACATAAATATATAAGATAACCATTAGTTGATAGTAGTTGTATATGTGGATGACATCATATTTGGTGGAAATAGTGAGAATATGACTAAGGCCTTTACATAGGTGATGAAGAAGGAGTTTGAGAGTTCCATGTTGAAAGAACTATCATTATTTATTGGGTGAAAAATTAATCAATATAAAAGAGGTATATTCCTTTCACAAGTTAAGTACATAAGAGAGATATTGAAGAAGTTTGAGATATAATATTGTAAGGTAGTTATCACACCTATGATCATAGGGTGTAAGTTGAGCAAGGAATATGAATCTTCAAGGGTCAATTAGACATCATATAGGTCAATGATTGGAAGTTTGTTATACACTACTTCCTCTAGACCTATAATTATGTAAATAGTAGGTCTTGTGGGAAGATTTCAAGCAAAACCAAAGGAAAATAATTTACAATTAGTTAAAAGGATACTTAGGTATCTCAATGGGACTATAGATTTTGGGTTATGGTATCTAAGGAGAAAAAGAGTTTGATTTAGTAGCCTATATAGATGCAAATTTGGTAAGGAGTCTAGATGAGAAGAAGAACACTAGTGGAGGAGCCTTCTACTTAGGAGAGTGCCTAGTATCATGGATAATCAAAAATAAACCCTCGATGGCATTATCTACTTGTAAGGTTGAATACATTATAGTAGCTTCATGTTTTACTCAGGTCTTATGGATGAGACAAACCTTAAAAGACTACAAGGTTGATTATGATAGTCATACACTTATAGACTATGATAATATAAGTGCCATAAGCATTTTAAAGAATCCTATCATGCACTCAAGAACTAATCACATTCCCATCAAGTATCATTTCTTGAGAGATTAGGTAAGTGAATAAAGTGTTAAAATTTAATATGTTTCTAAAAAGGATTAGATTACAAACATTTTGACCAAGCCACTTCCAAAGGCAATAATTAAATATTTAAGATAGGAATTGGGTGTAGTTATTACCCCTAATAGTCATTAAGGAAGTCAAGTGATTCAAGGGATCTAATCAAGTGGTTTATTATCTCTAAGAAGAAGTGATTAGTGCTAAGAAGGGATACATGGAGATAAGGGGAACATTTTTGTATGGAGCTTCATGAACTCATGATCTTATGTGTTGATTATTTTTGTTGCAAGTAGTGTGATCCAAGAAGTTGTAGGAATTTATTTGTCATTTATGTCAAAGGGGGAGAAAGTTAAGAATGAGGGATAATTTACTTGTCAAGATAAGTTTATGAGAGTGGTTTCCATAAATGAGAAATGTGGATATTTTTAAGTATTATCATTGATGTAAAAAGTGCATCTTATGAAGGTAGATGTCAAAGGTGACTAATCCTAGTTGGTAGTGTGTGATGTGATAAGGCGCATTGAGATATTATTATCATGAGAGAGTGATGTCATGAGATAAAGATAAAGAGTGAAGTTGAAGGCAATTAATGCCTTATGTGTGTATGAAGGTATTAGTCATTGATGTCAAAGTTGTATAGGAAGCCTAGTCATGAGCCTAGTCATGACATGAAGAGGTATGTGCATGAAAATGAATGAACATAGGCATGTGAAGGTTTTATGTCACTTTTTGAGCATGTATGTGAGTAATTGAAGCATTCATGAGAGTTTCAAGGTGAGATGATAGGGGTAGGAAATTTAGATTAAGCCTAAACCTAGACCTCTCTTAGACCTTGCTTGGCCTAATGAGGTATGAAGATTAGACAAAGGTGATATAAGCTATTTTAGGCATGTTCACAAAGTTTTAGGTCATGGTTTGAAGGAAATTGCATGAATCAATGTTTTAGGCCTTCTCAAGTTCACAGAGTAAGGTCTCTAGACTCAAGAAACACTTTTATATGTTCATTGTCATGTGTAACCTCTACATGGGATCTTGAAATATTAACGATACATGGGAAAGGGTCATATATAAGATCTCTAGGTATTGGTTTTGGATTTAAGGGGCAGTCCTTTATAAATAATTATTAACACCAAAACCTATGTTAAACTTCCCTAAAACCCTAATAAGGACCTGATATGAAATATATTGTTCAAATCAGATAAAAATGGATTAAAATTCCTATAAAATATATCATAAGATCTATTAAACTCTCCCATCCATGTCTAGGTGGTGGTAGTTAGTCAAATGAGAGAGAAAATGCATAGATACAAGCTTATTTATCAATAAATTATTATAACTATCAAAATTTATGTTTATCAAGAAAATAAAATGGATGGGGGAATAATATAGAGACTTATTTTTAATTTCCATGATTCTTTATGGATATTTTCTATCCTTAAAATGTTCTAATCTGGTCATCCAAGTTAGCCAATTGTAGGCAGACCTAATGGTACAAATAGAGAAAAACACAAGCAAAAATGAGAAGATGTATTTGAGGTTTTGAGCATGTAATATTTATGAAAAAAATCTCATGAAGAGTTTATTTATTAATTTTAAGTCATGTTCATTCTTGGAATAATTTTTGGAGGTAAGTGAATATGGTGAAAAGGTTGCTCACAAAATGACCTATCTGCTTCAGATAAGACTCTGTGATATAAGGTCAAGAAATTAGTTTACAAGACCAATATTTTCCATTATACCATATTATATTTATATCTTAAGATGGTTTGGGGATTTCATAAGACCATTTACATGCATTATTAGTCATGAAAATTGTCTACATAGGTGTTGGAGGTCTAAGTCACAATGACTGGTCTTTGAGGTAAATTGACAATTTTGAGTGAGTTGTAGAGATGTTCTTGAGCCTTTATCTCCTGAATGAAAGTGTTCCAATAATTTTGGTGATAAAATTTATGAAATGGATAACCTATCTAAATTTTTCATTTTTCAAAGTTTAATAGCTTAAATGTGTTTAAGTTTCACTTTTACAAGATATAATTTTTAAGGTACACAGGCCTAATAGGATAGTTTATCCTAAAAGAGATTTCATGGTATGAGCAAAGGATATAGTCTAAAAAATAAATTAAAAGTTTAGTAAAGGCCATTGGATAAGTTATTTAATGGTTCTTTACTTTTATAGAAGGCCATCTAGGCACAAGAGGATCAAGCTTTGACGTTAAGAGGACAAACCTAATGCAATTGGTCTCCATGAGGCCTAAAAGAGAAATGAAGCCTAATTGAGTTGTTTCAGACCAAAAGGGGTCCAAATCTAATTTTAATCATGTTCATAATATGTTTTTAGACCTATTATATTTCCAATGTAAGAGGTATAATGTGTGTGTTTGATCAAGTGGTGTGTGACCATGAGACATATATATATATATATATATATATATATATATATATATATATATATATATATATATATATATATATATATATATACAAGGTAGTTTAGGCCTATTTAGATGTATGTAGTATAAGCAAATAAAATATTTATTGGTAGAGAAGAAGGAGGTAATAAAATGAGACTCTAAAAAAAATATTAGAGGTGTGGTGATATAAATTTCATGATATGGATAAGTTAGTGCTGAGTCACTTAGGGAATTGGTGCTTACTTTCAAGTTGGTGCTTGCTAAAGCCTAGTCAAGTGGATTTTTGACTTCATTAGGGTTGGTGTTCCATGTTGAGTTGGTGCTCAATAAAATTTGATATTTTTTTTTATAGGAATATAATAAATTTATAGGTATCATAGTGATTTTTCTTCCCCTTGAGGGTTTCCCACTCATATGTGTGTTTTCTTGTGTTATTCTCATGTGAATGGTCTTTATACATTGTTAGATCTCAATGTTATTTTCATAGTTCATGAATGATTGGATATAATTGAAAGAAATTTTTTGGTACATTGATTCACCACCCCTCTTAGTGATTTTGATTCCAACCCTTAGGACAATAGTATCCTATTATTATGAGTTTCTTATCTAAGACAATGCCATTGGTGTGGGACCTACACATTCTTTAATGAACCTCCTTAAGCACTAGATTGGATTCTCCCAAAGATAAAAAATGAAGAAGCATTCCATCATATACTTTATGATAAATAATGTTTAAAAGGAGGGTATAATGGGATATTAAATGAAGGAAAAATTTATATCAATTATTAGAAAGGTAAGGAAAAAAAATTAGTCATGAAAATAATTATCAATGTCTTTAAACAAAGGTAGTTCAGGTGGGGGATTGGGACTAGCATTGGTGCACAGCCTCTCTAAATCTAAAATTACATGAGGAGGCTATAGAATATTTTCAATGAGAAACTGATACTCTTTATTCCTATTGGTAATTTTTATCATGTAACCAATTATTACCATTGCATAGGCTGATCTATTATTGGCCTATGGTGCCTGCTCAAATTATAGGAATTTAAAATGAGTCTTGAGATTATCCATAATGTGCTTGTAGGGTACAAGATTGTCATTTAGAGTTTGATATTGATTTGTGGTTTGATTAATAATTAATTAAGAATCCCCATAGACCATCAAGTGATGGATATCCCACTATATTACAAGATGAATTTTGGTAATAAGGGCTTCATATTCAACCATATTGTTGATAAAATGAAAATTATTATGAAACACTTTGGGAATCAGATCCCCTTGTGGTGTAATAAAAAAATTATCAACCTCAAACCTACAAGATGTAAAAGAGACATGAAATTATATCTCCCATTATTCATTTTCTTTTTTCACTTCTTTTACTTTCATAATAGGATCATCTGGAAAATCAAGTTTGAGTGGTTGATTATCTGTAATAGGAGCTTCTACAAGTTAATTTATAATGACCTGCCTCCTAATAGATTTCTGATTCTGGTACTCTACATAAAATTCACTTAGGATCATGACCCATTTGGCCATGCAATATATTAGAGTTACTTTGGAAAATAAATATTTGAGGGGGTACACTTTAGTAATAATAATAGTTTTATTATTTAGCATATAATGTCTCAACTTTTGGGAATTGAACACCATTTCTAAACATGCCTTCTCCATAGGCATATAATTATGTTCATAATACACAATTGTGAAACTCAAATAATAGACCACATATTACTTTCCCTTTTCATCATGTTGGGCCAAGAGTGCCCCCAGTGTATGTTCAATGGCTGAAATATAAAGAATCAATGGCTATACAGGTGTTTATAGACTCAAAATTGGTGGGTTGGACATATATGTTATGAGATTAACAAATGCTAATTTACATTCAAAATCCCATTAAAAATTGACCCATTTCTTAAAGAGGCATTTAAATAGGTGGCACTTATTTTCTAATTATGAAATGAACCTATAAATAGATTAGAACTTTCCTTGTAGGCTGTGAAGCTATTTGAGATTAGAAGGTGGAGGCATTTACACAATGGAATTGACCTTTGCAAGATCCAATTCAATCCCTCTTTATGACATAATGAACCCAATAAATTTTACCTAAGAGATGATAAAGACAAACTTATTAGGATTCAGATGAAATTTGTACTCATGAAGCCTCTCAAAGATTTTCCATAAAACTTCAGGATGTCCATCACATGTTTTTGATTTTGCCAGGATGTCATCAACAATATCATACATTATGTCATAGAATATGATAGTAATAACACTTTGATAAGTGGTACCAACATTATTCAAACCAAAGGGCATGACTTGGTAATAAAAACTTCCCCATGGTTTGGTGAATGCATTTTTGTGCTAGTCCTCTGGAGCTATCTTGATCTAATTGTATCTAGAGAATCCATCCATGAGCGACAACATCTCATACCTAGTAGTAGAAATGATAATCATGTCAATTTGGATAGAGGAAAATAATCTTTGGGACACACCTTATTGATATCTCTAAAATAAGTATAAAATCATATACCCTATGGATTTTTACTTACTAGGACTATATTTAATATCCATTTAGAATAGTCAAGTGGTCTAATGAAGCTTTCTCCTAATAGTTTATCTAGTTATGCTTTTACCAAAAGGGTGATGCATGGATGCATATTTCTCAATTTTTGTTTAACTAATTTAGATCTAGATGAAAAACAAGTTAATGCACAAGCAAGTTAAGGTCTAGGCCTAGAATGTTAGAATAATACCATGCTAATATATCAATTAAATCCCTTAGAATGGTGAAAATGTGGTCATGCTCTTCATCAGTGAGGGAGGCTCCAAGATAAATTTTTTGGGGATTATCATATGATCTCAGGTTTACTTTAGTATTATTTTCTACAAAGAACATAGAACCATCTTCTAGAATAGTGGAAAACATCTGATCTTGATTACTTTCTTTTGTTTTAGCTTTGGGTTGTTATTCCCAAAGCTTTGGATAGTGAGACAAATCTAAATATACTAGTTAAGGTAGTGGATAAAAAAATATCTCTATAAATTCAAGATTAAGGTGCTCAAAGACTTAATGTTATTCTAATGTGATACTAACATTAGATATAGAGATAGGACTTGGTGAACACTGCATCTCCTTTAGAGATGAGAAAACCTAGCCATCCAAGAGTGCCTAAAATAAGTTTTCACTTAATAGCTTATAAAATTTGTTTATTATTTCCTTGATCAATGAGCACCTCAAAGAGGGTTTCACCTAAAGATCTTGATGTTTTATCTTTTTCATGACCAATAAAGTTTTCCTACTCTCTAAAGTAGGTAGAAGAGTCAAAAGAGAAGTCAAAACCTTGCTAATGATCATAAACTAGAAATCCATCTCTGATTCCCATGTACTTGGTAATATATTTCTCATTCTAAAATTCATCAAGGGGTATAACAAAATCTTGCTAATCCTAATCAATGAAGTCATGATGGTGAAGGTAAAGGGGATAATGTTATGTGATGGTTATAATGGAGTTAGAGTCAAATAGGTTTGTGTTAGTAAGTTCATTGTAAATTCTATAATGTAAATGATATAATGGGATGATACATCATTGTCAAGAGTCTCATTTCTAGTTGATTCAGAAGAATCACTATCAAAATACAATAGGCCACCCCTAGGTGGTATAAATTTGAGACCTTGACTCATGTTAGGTTTATCATCTGATAATGGTTTTAGGATTCCTTACTCTTATAGCCTAAGGATTTTACCTGTATAATCAAAGTTGTCTATAATTTGATTACGAATAGGATACATATGATTCTTAAAATAATCAATAATGCTATCAGAATATAGCCAATCTCTTTCACTAAAAGCTTCATGATCCTAATTTGGTGAAGTAGAAGGTACAAATACCATTGGTGGTTTTTATGTATATTTCTTGTTTTTCCAAATCATATTGGGCCTACAAGGGTTTTGGTAAGTTTTGGGTTTAGTGAAAGACTTAGGAGACTTTAGGAAACTTAGCAATGTGAAAGGCATCTTTTAGATGGTATGTGAAAATACATGCATCCTCAATAATGATTTGTTGTGCAAGAGTTGTAGGAAATAGATAAACTAACATGGAAGAAATGCCATTTAGGTTGATATAATTGGATTTGAGTGATTGTGAAACTATTTATTTATTCTTCTTTTCAATGAATTTAGAACCATGGTAATAGTAATAAATTCAAAATTTAGCCTCTAGGTGTTTATAATATTCTTAGGGATGTATATTAGAAGGAATGGTAACTTCAATCCCATCATAGGGTAACTTAAAGCATTGGTGTAAAGGAGATGGGATGGTCTATACTTCATGGATCAAAGGATGACCAAGATGTTTTTTATATGGCAATTCAATATCCATAATATGACACAAAGTATGATGGGACACATACCCAATAATGATTGGCAAATAGATAATTCTAGAAGATTCCCTTTTGGCATTATTTTATGCCTTGATCATGATTGTTTTAGGCTAAAAGTCTTTGGCAGTATAACCTAATCATTATACTAGCTTGAGTGACACTATGTTTAGCCTTGAACCAATGTCTATAAAAACTTTCTTGATATTATGATGTTCAATGATGACCTCAATATATAAGGGGTTATTATGGCTAGGACCAAGATTAGACATGTCCTTATGATCAAATGTAACTTGTTGGAAATGGGACAAATGCCCAACAAGTGTTTGGAATTATTTAGGGTTAATGTCTTGGGAAATACTAGACCATTAAATTCATTCATTAAAAATAGTTCTATAAACTTTTGATGTACATAAAAGATCTAAGATAGAACAGGGGTTTTACTTAGTTTGAGATACTATACATATTTTCAACAAAACTATGAGAAGGTTTAACCTTTACTAGTAGAGCATTCAATTTTGGATCCAAAGGCAAAATGATCACATTGGGTCTAGTGTTATAGGAGGGAAAAGGGATTTGGAGGGTGATTTTTGAGAATCTAGTTGTGATTGCACAAGTTTGAGTCAGAAAGGAGCTATTATAATTAGAAGAAGATGGTAGAGGGTCTTGGATGGTGAATCATGAGTGTCTAATTATGATTATGTAATTTTGGGTCATCAAGGAGTCATTATAATTAAAATAAGGGGGTCTTTAAATAGTAACCTAAAAAAACCAAGGTGCAATAGTATTGCTTGAACCTAACACAACATTGCTTGAAGAGGGTGTTCACCCTATAATGGGGGGTCTAGTACTTTGAGAAGCATTTGATGATTTATGAGCTTTGATGGTGACAATGTTAATGTGATTTGTAGAAACACATCCCATAATGCTATTATAGTCATATGACATGTTGTTTTAACCTAGGTTATTAACTTGGGTATTATGACCCTGATTATGATCATGTTGATTATGATTCTAGCCTTGTACTTGTTGATACTAATTCTACCATTGATTCTTATTATTTCTTATTGATAGATGATTATGTTTAGGAAATGGGTCTTTATAAATGCCCATGTCCTAATTAGTGTTTTTTGACATGTGTTTTACTTCAATTTCACTACTTTCAATCAAGTCCTCACTAAGATGTCTCAGTTAAACACATCAATAAACTCCATGGATGATACCATGATGGAAATTACAAAAATCATCTTCCGGATACAAATCAGGTCTGGGTTGATCTTTAGGGAATGAATGTGATATCAGATACACAATTAGATTAGATCCTATGATATTTAAAAACATGGCTTCAATAGGATCTCTTAGTTTGCTAAATACTCTATATTTATTGAATTCCCCTCATGGAGGATCCCTTTGAAAAGTGGTTGGTGGATTAGATGAAACTAGTTGCACATTTGGAGTTAATGGAGCCTGCATCATTTACACATGTCTAGATTATATCACTCCATTTCCCACCACGTTCTTGTTTTTATTAAACCCTTTAGGCTTTTTTGTATAAATTCTTGAATAAGTGATTGGGTCTGATTGGACATTTGACCTTATAAATAAATCTTGACAAGGCCCTTAGTAATAAGTATCTTTTCAATATGTACACCCTTGTCTATAATTTATTTGAATGTATTTTCACAAGCAAGTCATATATTATGATCCACCTCAGGATGTAAGTTTTGTGAGAATATATATGCCTAATTTTTATCTAGAAAATTATGTTGAAAGCACATGGATAATTCTCTCCATCACTATAGATATGCTGTGAAGCTTTCCTCATCTCATTGTTTTGCTTTGCACAAGTCAACCATAATAAACTCATGTTCAATGTTTTAAGAGAAATGGTTGAATTTTTTTTAGATAAATCATTTCAATCTTCCACTAATCCCTTAATTAATTTAAGGATCAAGTCCAAATCTTGCCTATCCTAACTATGGGGAAACAAGTGAAGTAGATAAACACTACTATGGGCTACCTCTTGACATAGTACCAAAAAGGTTTGGATATGTTCTCGAGGTTCACCCTTATATTTTTATTTATCAAATTTGGGTGCCTCAAAATTAGGTGGAAAGGGAACTTAGAGAATATATAAGTCAAATTTATATGGACATATCTCATCAAACTTATACTTCTTCACTCGGTTTCCCATCTCTAATCTTGACATGATTTCCTTCTATGAATTCCACTCCTACATGTTTGGTAAATTTTTAGGTGGAATATAATTTTTTTGGGGTGGTATGTACCCTAATTTCATTATTTTTTATGGATATAAAACCTATTATTAGTGACTTTGTTCGAATTTACTCCTTGAGTCAACTAGGTTAGTTGTTGATTTCTAGGTGGTTAATGAATAGTTCCTAGAATCTATCATTATGAATTATAAGTGTATTATTGATTTTGAGGAGTTTGTGGTCGATTAACCAAAGGATGTGTCATTTGGGAGTAAATTTCCAAATTATTTTGAACAATACCCCCAATATGTGCCAAGTTTTTCATCCATTTATTCTATGAAGGAAATAAAACCTCTTGGTGATTGAAGAATGTATGCTTTGTGTTTGGTGAAACATATTGTGAAGCATTCCTAGGTTTGTTTTATTCAGATGAAGTGCCAAGATCTATCTTATATGTAGGCTCAAATAGGTATGTTGTATTTGATCTATCACATTCTATTTTTCTTTAGAAGCTTTGTTATTGATCAAAGTTGTGGCCAAAGAGTCTGTTAAGTCCATAATAAGCTATTCTATGTATCATTGAATAATTTTATTGATCTTGGTATCAAGATATTGATCACTAGGATTATACTCTATAAGTTTTTATTTTCCCTTGATAGAAGAAGTAATGTTGGATTTTTTAATGTGAATAAAAGATTGATCTTGCTATTACTCTTCTACTCTAACAAGTGTGTGTAATTGTTCCATTGAGAATTATAGTGGAAACCTAATGCTTGATTCTATCAACCTTAGGATGTATTCATCTTTGTATTTTATGGGTTGATGTTTAAAATAATATTCATTAGACCCTACAATTATTTGGATATATTTAAACACAACAGAGTTATCCTATCCATCATAAAAATGCTCTTCCTCGTAATGAGGGCCATAAGACACCCCACTAAAAGTATACATTTGCATCATGCTTAGAAGATTATTTTATACATTTATTAAGATGTGAAATGTGTTTTTCAAATGTTTAAAAAGGATGTTTGTATTTATTGAAATAAATGATAAGGTAAAATGAGACTATAATAAAATAAGTGGTGTAGTACCACATAATTAGAAGAAAGTGGTTACAAATTTTGTCAACTTTGGTGAGTTGGAATCTTCAAATTAGAAGAGGGTAAGATAATTTTGGAACTTAAAGTGTAGTCTATAGCAACAAACTTGGGTCAAAGATACATCAATACCATAATATATATATATATATATATATATATATATATATATATATATATATATATATATATATATATATATATATATATATATATATATATATATATATATATATATATATAAATATAACTATGATGAGTTATGACTAGAAAATTAGAATGTTTTTCTAATTAGGAGGATAACAATGTAAACTAAGAAGCTCAAACATAAATTAACACAAGAACTTGTAAGTATAAAGCTAAAACAAAATGGGAAGCATAATTTTGTTATATGGTAATAAGATGTAGAATAATACATGAACTTAGAGAGTGAGAGAACAAAAGATAATATAAGTCCATAAAGAGAATAAAATGATGTTGTGTCTATGTAACAACCTTAAATCCAAATGGGAAATCATATCCAAGTTAATCAAACCAAATGTGAAAAGTAAACCAATGGCACCTTGGATCAAAACTTAGAAAGGTGAGATTTCAAATTTAGACAAAAAATGAAGGACTTTGATATTTTATAAAGAGGGAAAATGGTCTAGACTCAAATAGATAGCATAACAATATTTTTCAAAAAATACAAACATGATGTTTTAAATGATGATTTGAATAATATAATAAATGATTTAAATTTGGTCAGCATATTGCCTCTTTGTTTAGATAGAATGGTGTATGAAAAAGTGTTTATTGTTTTGACGTGTTTTAGATTTCACATAAATAGTTTTAGAATAAGAAAGTAAAGGATAAAATGATAAACACACCTAAGTGTAATGTCTTAAATCCTAAAATTGATAAGGTTGTATGATACTATTGAATTCCATCTATATACATCATCTTGAAATGATTTTAATTGTTAATAAAAAAATAAAAGCACATCAAAAGTAGGATTTTTAGGCCTCCTCTTATCTCAATAATTTTTATGGTGACATAGAACTTCAAGCTACTTTCCCTACATCAATAGTATATCTGCAACAAGTGGGGTTTATCTAAAACTAAATTTTCATGCATTTAGATGGTTCCAAGTGTGGGTAAATATAGATATGTTCATGTCAATTAGATCCAAGTCAATTGGATTGTTGTGAAAAGGTATTATCCTTTTTGCAACTACTATATCCATAAATTACTTAGTGTAGTGTGATGTCTAAGTTTCCCCTATGGTCTGAGGCTGATAACCACTAATGGAGCTTGTTTTAATCACTTAAAACAAGAATCCTAATGGGTCTCCCTCAATTTATATACCCTACCATGGAGTGGGATTTAAATGATTCTAAGATCAAAATTCTTAGGTCAATGCTTCCCTAAAGAACTTGTGAGGAGGCAATGAACTCCCACTCATAAGCCAAAGTGCATAAAAATAAATACAAGTGAAAATATTTTATGGTCATTTTATGATCACCCAAGTTTAAAGAGGGCCCTAAAAACTTTCTTTTCACATATTTAGACAAAGCACCAAATGCAAATACTGAGTGCTTTTGGTCACCCAATTTCCCTAAAGGGGATGGGGAGAGATCATATGCAAAACACTCATTTTTTTTTTCTAAAAAACAAATAATTTTAATAAATAAGCATGAAAATAGAACTCTTAAGAGTGTTTAGCTAATGTGAGAGTTATTTTTAAGGCACCAAAATGATGTATGAATGAATTTTGCCTTTTCTTGTTATTTAAATGGAGACTACATTCCTTAAATCCTACAAAGAAGATGTTAGAAGTCTAAAATTAGGGTGTGAATTGTTAGCAAAAAATTCTAGCTTGCTATTTTAGGTCTTTATTTTCTTGTTTAGGTCGATATCAACATTCCATAGATCAATCTTGCTAAAAGACAAAACAAAAAATAGTGGTTTGTGATCTCACCAAATAATAGGGTGATATCACTGATTAATAAGGTGATCCCATTGAAGTATAAGGCATTCTCATTAAAATGATAAAAAATGACAAAGAAAATAACAACCACTTGTTAGTTTCTGGTCCAGAGTGATCTCATCATTTTACTAGCCAATCTTACTAATTCACAGAGTGATCTTGCTAATCTACAGTGTATTCCCACCCTTATATAGAGTGATCCCAATGATTCATATTTTGATATAACAATCCTATAAAACACACAAGCAGATTAAAAACTAATGAAGTGATATTGTTGTTCATGGATGTGTTATTGCTATTTCATAAGGTGATATTGCTAATGTTTAGGTCGATCCCACTGACTTTTAGAGTGATCCCACTGTTTCATAGGTCAATCTTGCCATTTATCTCAAAATCCACACAAACATAAAATGAAATAAAAATAAGTGGAAAATAGCCTCCAAAGATTGTTTGAATGCAAAATTAAAAGGTATAAAGATTTGTGTGAGGTGCAAGTCCCATCGGGAGTGCAAAAATGTAGATTAGGACTAAAATATGCATTAGTCCATGTGTTAGTCAAGAAAATATATATAATAAAGCATATAGACACTAAAACATCAAACCCACTCCCTCATTGGGTGTTTATAATGAATTCTAATAACTATTTATAGAAAGAATACTACAAAACCTTCCAAATAACGTCCCTCCTTCCAAGAGTGGCCAAGAAGCATGTTTTTACCTATATTTGTTGCTCCAAGTCTACATCAATGAGTATCATGTTAATCCATCAATTCCTATTGAAATAATGGCTTAGGCTCATGAGTTTGATCAATTTGTGTAAATAGGTGAAGCTTTTCTATTACAATTTTTGCATAGTAAGTTTGTATATCTTAAGATTTTTTTAATCAATGGTGAGGCCTTGTATTTATAGCTTTCTAAAAATGTTGAGAATAAACCATGACCATCCATATTGAGATTAATATGTGTGTCCATAAACTCATTCAATTTTTGAGGGACAATCCATAAATATTTAGAAGAATGGGGCATTATTGAGGCATGGGAAGGCTTAATCCTAATATTTATTCCATTAATGGCTTATGGATTCAACCCCATTGATAATGTTATGGGATGATGAATATTTGAGGAATGAATTTATAATAAATAGTTTTTAAATAACTTCCATGGAATTTTTACTTAAGCTCTTGATTTATTTAACTTACTTAAGTGAATTTGACTAATTTTCTATAATTATTTGGAAAAGTATTGCATGCTTAATCAACCTGGTCAAAAATGTCATTTTATGAAGTCATAATTTAACTAGAGTATAATCAAAATGAGGTGTCAGTTGTGCACATAGAAATACCCTAGGTAGGGCATTATGAATGTGAAATAACACATGCACATAATGTTTATTGTTGAATTAGAATAATTCGGTCGTTTAGAGTGTCATTTTGCATAGTCAAAATTTGTCTCAAAGTGATTTGAGAAAAGATAATAATCACATAAAATGTATTTCCCCATTCAAGGATAGATTAACCTAAATCAAGACCTGTACATGACAAGTTAGAATCATTTAACACATTTTAGTGATTTTGGTCTAGATTGTGTATTATCATAGAATATTGCTTAGATTGAAAATTGTACCATAATATTGATAGGAATTGGATGTCTACACTAATTAAACAAGTTTAAATGTTTATTTGAATTATCCATTTGCAATTAATGAATATATAAAAATGAAAATTCAAAATATCAATCATTTTCATCATTGCCTTTATGAGTTGTCAAGATCCTCCAAAATATCCCAAAATATATCATTTGAGAGTCATGCCTAGTAATTCAAAATCATAATTAAATGACACATTTTAAATTAAATAGAGTTAGTCTCAACTCACCTAGGGTAAGTTTGAACCCATTTCATGTTTAAACTCAACATTAAGTCACCTTGGGTGAGAGTAAATTCTTGAGGCTATAAATACGAGGCCATGCCTATTGATTTATAATCTATTTTGGTGTAATGTTATAATGATAAAATAGATTAAAATAAACTTTAAAAATAATGTTACCATTCCTAATTCATAATCCAAGTATCCAAGCCAAGGTGCCAAGGAGAGAAGGGGAAAAGAAAGATTCATTGTCAAAGAATTCTTGAAGCAAAAATTGAGCAAGCCACTTCAACAATCCATTTGGATATCCAAGGAATGTAAAAAGAATGTTTTATTTAATGTTGTAGGTGTGTTTTCATATGCTTGCTTGTTACGTATGATCTCCCTAGTGTCTAGTCTAGAGGTGTTAGGATTTTAGTGTGTTACTTTGATTTATTTTATTGGACTAACACAAGACTAACCTCCCCTCTATGTATTCCTTATTCACATCATGACACACCCAGTGGGACCAATGATCCTATATGGATAAGGAGATTGATATAAAGGTTTTAGTTTTTATAATGGATGCATAAAATCTTCAAGTTTCAAGTTTTATCTTTATTTTTTACATCTTTCTATTTTAATAAATATTTAGGTTACATGGATCAACACCTATTTTCTAGATCAACATCAATTATAGGAATTGACCATGATATTTGTGTAAAATTAAAATAGAACATGACAATAAACATGGCTAATAATGGTTTTACTTGATTTTTATTTCCATCATTTTGTGTTTGATGATTTACAAGTTGTTTGTATAACTCATTTATATAAAAATGAGTGAGATGTTTTAGTTTTAATCTCATTTTATTATCCATTTTATATTAAAGTAGACTATGTTTTTATGTGTTTTAAAGGAAATGACATCAATCTTCTTAATCGACATCAATTTATATAATTGACTTTGATCCCTATGGATTGATGATGATCGGTCTTTGAGATAAAAAATAAAAAAACTCAAGAGCTAAATTTCAAATGTTGTTTTCTCACTTGATTTTGGGCTTCTAAGAACCTACACCCTCTAACAATTTGTAGTTCCTGAGGTAAAAAAATCAAATTTTAAGAAAGGATATATCTTACACACATTGTATTTGGTGCTTAAAATATACTTAGTTATTTTCATCTCTTAGTTGTTTTTGAAGTTTTTGGAAATGTCAACAATAAATCCAAAGGGCTAAAACTTCATAACATATTTTGTTTTGGTACTACAAAAAAAATAACTTTCACTTTAGTTAAATACTCATAAGAGTTTCATTTTTATACTTGTTTGTTTAAGTATTTGTTTAGTAAAATGAGTGATGCGTGTATGATCTCCCCATGTCCCTTTTAGGGAAATTGTGTGATAAAAAATGCTCACACTTTAAATTTGTTGCTTTAGTCCTAAAGTGTGAAAGGAAAGTTGTTAAGGCCCTCTCTAAAATCCATGTGATTTGGGTGAACCCAAAATAGCCATAATGTCCTTCCACTTGTCTTTATTTTCATTTATTTTGGCTTGTGAATGGGAGTTCATCACCTCCTCATGAGTTATTTATGGAAGCATTGACCGATAAATTCAACTCCTAGAATAATTTCAACCAAACTCCATGGTGGGGTATAAAATTGAGTGTGACCCAAATCAATGCTAATTTTGAGTGGTTAAAATAAGCTCCATTAGTGGTATTTGGCCTCATAACATAGGGGCAACTCAAACATCAGACTACACTAAGCAATTGATGAATGTAGTGGTTGTGGAAAGGATAATACATTTTCACAACAAGTCATTTGATGTAGATCCAAATGACTTGATTGTGACCTAGTGTTTTCCATACATATGGGACCATTTATAAATGAATAAAAATTTATAGTTTAGATAACTCCACTTTCTATGGACATATTTTTGATGCAGGGCAAGTAACCTGAAGTTCCATGTCATTGTATAAACTCTTGAGATAAGAGGGGCCCTGAAAAACCTAATTTTTGTGCACTTTTACTTTTTGGATTAGTAATTTAAAATCCTCTCAAGAGAAAGTATATAGATATAATTTTATAGTACGATGCAACCTTGTTAGTTTTGGGATTTAGGATGTTACATTTAGGTGATTTTATCATTTTGTCCTTTTTACTTGTATGGTCTTGTGTCAAAACTATTTTTTTTCATACCACATATAAAATAAGTCTTGTTTGTGCATCACTCCTTTTTTTGAAGATGAGTTATGTCATCCATTTGATATCACACCTTTTCCTTAATTTCTTTTCAAACCTTTTTGTTTGTGTGTCACTTGTTTGAAAGGGGTATCATTACGTTTCCCAAATAATTCTAAATATTCATGCCCTAAAGTATTGAAACAAAAAAATTTCCATATATTTAGAGCATGATAATGTCATTTCACTACTTGAATTATTTCAAAGACTTATTTCCTTATGTCTAAAATTGTAATTTGAAACCCCATGTGCCTTTTGGATCTATGCCTAATACCATCATGTCATTCTTTCTCATTTAGCTTGTTATCTATTTTGAAAATCCTAATCTTGTAAATTACGTTTGAAATTAACCTTGACAATTTCAAATCCAAACATTGATTGATTTTTGCTTAAGCCTTGAGTAATTTTAGCCTATATACTTACCTTTCACTTTTGGGTTGTGTAACTTAGCTTAATTCCTTACTCAATTTACAAACTATTTTTGTGCCTAGATTAGGGGAAGTGGTTTATCTTCAATATGCCTAGAGTTCAATGTCTTTTGCCATATGATCCAGTGTGTGTTTGAATATGAATGCCTATTTTGTGTCAAAGTGTTTCATATTTGTTAGATTAAATATATTGCCTTTTAGACCTCATTTTGTTTAAAGTCTATATTTTATGACTTGTTCCCAAAAGACCTAGTAATACCTATTTTAATCCTAGATTTTGTGCCTTATTTTCCAAAATACATAGCAACTTTTGTTTCTTCAGACCTAGTTTAGACTTATTTTAAACACTGTATACCTAGGTTTGGTATTCTAGTTTTATTTCATCCACTTGACCCTTTTATGTAATATATTTGATGTTGGACATTTGATGTTAGATTTTTTTATCCCAAGTTTTAGCATTAACCATTTTGGAGATATAGATCCATCCTTAGACCAAGTTAGGCCAAGTTTGAACTATTTGTCATTTGAACATTATTTTTAATAGTTTCTATAACTCTAGGCCTTTTCTACAAAATGTTCATCATTGATTTGGATATGCCTTGTTACACTCATAATAAATCTATGTTATGAAAATGTGGTTGCACAAGATGACTTTATTCAAGACCCCTATGGTGATGATGTAGTTTGTGAGATGGATCCTTATCCTTTTTATAATACTCAATGTCTATAAAAAATCCAATATCCCTTAGCACTATTTAGTTAATATGCCTTGATACTCAAAGTAGGACCAAGAAAAAACTACATATTACCTTGTTATCATACCATTAATTGTATACCAAGTTCAACAACAATCATATTATGTTACTATGCCATCGACATATGACCCTTATTTGTTTGATCATCACTCTATTTAAAATAAGGATGAAGTTTTAGTCAGAGCCATGGAGGTAGGGGCCAAGTTTTTAGTAGACTTCCCCCATGAGAATTTACCAAGTCTAGTTAGAGTGCCTCTCAACATGCATTATACCCAAATAATTAAAAAAAGCCTCTACTAGAAATCCTCAAGCACTCCTGTCGATGTTGTATCAAAACCCCAATATGATTGTAAAAAGAAAGGGCCTCATGGAGGATCACTTTATATAAATGCAAATAGTATATCAAACCTATTTGAACTTAGCATGTAATTATAATAACATGTCCATGTCAAATGCTCCACTCATAGAGTTAGTTCCTTCAACATGAGTATTAATTGAATTAACCAGTCAAGATAATTTAGGTATAGATCTATTTACACAAATCACTTTAGTTGGTGATATGTTTAACTTCCAAAAAATTGAATAAGTATCTACCACTTCTACATAGAAAAATGTGCTAAACATGGTGGATAGCACAAAAGTTGTAGACACTCAAAAACTTCACAATTTTAGGTGTCACAACACCTTGAACACCTACTCACCCTGAGGCTAGTTGACCACCTAGTTGAATTATCCCATTTATTAATTTACTAACTTGAACCCATTAACCAAACTCCTTTAACTTAAATTTTTAATCCACCCCCTTTTAACTTATTTTCCTCTAGAACCTCGACCACTAATGGTCAAACTAATCATTTCTAGTTAGCTCAACCATCGATGATCAGTCCTCCAAGATTGCTTTAAAATAATTACTAGCTATATGAGATAAGCATGGTTGTATTTAACAAACTTTCCTTATATGATGCAAACAAGATTTAAATCATTGTAAATGGCAAGTTTATCCTACTTCACAATTAGTAACTTCTTCCTAAAAATTTAGTAACTTCATCCTATAAAAGGAGAGAAGTAGGAGGATAAAGGGTTCCAAAATAATAGCAATACACATCCAATATATCTTGCATATAGGTATCCAACATCCCTTTAGTAAACAAGCAACATAAACAAAGACCTAAACCTCTATTAAAATCAAATTTGAAGGCCAAAGTACTATCACTCTAACCAAATTGCTTCAACCTCCCACCATCAGATTATAGGTATATTATGCTTGTTTTTTTATCAATTTATTTTCTAACTTCTTTGACCTATCCATACCTATTTGTATCTTATTTTCCATCTTTTAGATCCATAACATCCCTCTATTTGACCAACTACCTAATCTACCATTACTTTTCTAAACATTTTTAGAATTTCACAAGCAACCATTGATGGTTAGCCCAACTATCAATGGTCACCCCAACTATTGATGGTCACCCAACCACCAATGGTTAGCCCAACCACTGATGGTTCACCCCACCATCGATGTTTACTGTGGTAAAAAATAATATCAGGTTATTTTCACCCTATTGACCCTAACCAAACCTTATTTCCTATGTTCCTACCTATCTATAAATCCTACCTAGAATTTCTAAACCTAACCCCAACTATCTTGACATGAGTATCGATCCACTTTTCTATATTTAATCATTTTGTTTAATAAGTAATTTACTTTCATCTCATCTTACATACATTTACTTTCATGACTATTGAATGCATGTTTCCTTTCTTTTCATTTATATCAAATTAACTAATATAAATAGTGGATTGATAGCCTCTTAGTAAGCATACACTTCTTAGATCTATCTCACACTAGGCAGTCCACTCAACTATCCATCTAACAACCCATTTTCTATTGTCTTTCTTATTTGCAAGTTATTCCTTCCAAGCCAAAGAGGAGTTTCCATTATCATCTGGATCACATTTGTACTTTATTAGGTATACCTTAACATACCCTATTATTAGTTTCATTACTTGATTCCAAATTAATAAATGAAAAGAATTTAAGAGAAACATTTTGGCACACCTGGTGGGACCCAACATCCTTTTTTATTCCTTTATTGTATGCTCATCAAATGAAATCTAAAATTTATTTTGGGCTTAAAATAAATCTTTTGCATACATTGATTGCATGCATGTTTTAGTTCATATATTAACTTAAAGGCAAAGTAATTAATCATTTTTTTCACTCTTGTTATCACATAATTATCCAAACCACATAATCAATCAACACATCAAACCATACTTGAGATAAGGCCTAACTAGGATTTCATCACCTAGCAGCAAACCTTACACATTCTCAACAATCCTACTTGGAGTTCATTACCAAGGTGAGAACCAAATCAACTCTGTAGTTGAGTATAAACTTTGAAATTTAGTATATTTTGGCTAAACACCAAATACCCTTATCACTTTAGTGTGTGAAGTGAGGGAGTAGGCCCCAATACCAAGCCACACATTGAAGATCAATATAGATTTCTCTCTTGAGCACCTGAACATAACCTAAAACCAACCTTAGATTTTTACTTTAGTACCTAATCTAAAAATCAAATTTCCTCTTCACACTCTCTAACGCATAAGCCAAAAGCAATTTAAAAATAACCCTAAGTTATTAAACACACTTTAGTGTATGTTTGATTTACTTGAGTTATTTTCTTTTGCTTTCTCTTTTTTTGAGGTGTGAGTTTCATCATTTTATCTCCTACTTCCTCTCATGGTCTTTACTAGATAGTAGTTGAAGAATTAAAACAACCAATAACCACCTTCTTCTTCTTCCTCCATGGAGTATAACTCCAATGCTGAGGGTTCCCCTGATTTTTCTCCCCCTCCTACTAGGCCTCTAATTGTTATTAAAGGTGATCCAAATTATGCTATCTTCCTTGATAACAACCTTATGGATCTTCAATATTACCTAAACACCTTATCTAACCACACCCCTTTTGCTTCAGTTCCTCTTATGGATCCTCCCTATGGTACACCTTCCCATCTCCTAGTGGGTGCCACCTCAACCCAACCCATGATCACCCAAGACTCCTATTCTTCCAATATACCACCTAATACCACTCCCTAAAATCCAACCAATATCCCAACTAGTAACCAAACACATACTACCCTGACTAATACCTCCATTATTGGATCAACTTTATCTATTGTTACCTATACTCCTAACATGGGGGTATTTTCTACCCCTATTTCTACTATTACCCTTATTCCAACCAACCCACTAACTTCTACCCCACTTCATATTTTGGTACTTTCCATACCTCAAACCCTCCCACCTATTAGCACTAGATTTACCACCCACTAACAACCGACTATCACTTTCATACCCCCAACCCAATCGATGTCCATTCTGCCATTCACAAACCTAAACATACCTCTAACCCAACCCATATCAACCCCCCAACAAGTACGCATGACATCTTACCTATATATTTCTAACCCACAAGGATACATAACACCTTACACCTAACCATATGTGCTAATTAACCCTTATAGGGCATTATCCAAACCTCATATGACCACATACAAATATGTGTCTTCTTCAATACCCTTTATCACTTATCCATACATCACTACCACCTAACCTAAACAAAGCTTACCACCTAATTATATAGCTTCCTAACCTTAAATGGATTTGTTCAAGATGTTAGTGGACAAAATGACCAACCTGGAGTCATCTATCTTTGGTTCTCAAAATTTTTTATCCTATGATCAATTCTATGATGAACCCATCCATCCATCTGTTCCTATCCATTATTATCCTCCTCAATGGGAATTACCCAATTTTTTCAAATTTCAAGGCAAGGAATACCCCCAAAAAAATTTAAGAGCATTTTGTCATTCTTGTTATTTGACCATGTATGATGATACTCTCCTCTTTCATACCTTCCCCATGTCTTTATCAAGACCAACCCTTGATTGATATAGTGATCTTACCAAGCACTCCATATTTTTATTCTACCAACTAGCCCAAATATTTTTAGAGAACTTCTCAATAAATATATCTAAAAAAGTTTCTATTATCATCCTTTATTCTATTAGGCAATTTGATGATGAATCAATGGTCAATTTTATAGCTAGATGGAGGGGTCTCATTAACCAAAATTTTTTCTCCTTACCCTAACCTAATTTAATTGAGATCTTCTTTTAGGGTTGTGCCAAACATATTTCCCTCACTCTTCAAGTTCAAACTTTCATAAATTTTGATGAAGCATTCATCATGGCACATAAACTTGAAAATTGAGCCATTGATGAAGGGAAATTGAAGTTATCAAAAAAGAATTCTAACTTTAAATCCAATGATCCTACCTATACCAAAACCAATAACCAATCCAACCATCCCAATACCAAAACAAATGCATCTACAAAATCAATTTTCTTAAGAACTACTCCACCACCAACTATCAACCAACCCCATCAAACCAATTATTCTAACCCTTCTTACCAACAAAATTGAAATCAAAACTAAGCTCCTCCAAAATAATATAATCCCATAATGGAACCTTATGATTTAGTTTTGGACAAATTTATCAAATATAACCTCATCCAACTTCCACATATCGAACCACCCCAATAATTTAATGCTTCTCACCTCGTGCCTAATTGGTATAATGAGAATGAACATTGTGCGTTCCATTGAGTTATTGGATATGACAATAATAGGTGCAATACCTTCAAAAGTCTTGTCTAAAGCTTAATTTATAATGGAAAAATTGCATTTTATAATCCTAATGCACCTCCTAATTAGTCCCTTGACATCTTCTATAAAACTTTTCCCAATCATGCTCCTTTTACCCATCACCATGACAACAAACCAAAATCATCTCACTCTCATGAGGCATATACAATCAATGTTATTATTAGTAATCCAATTATTGATGAGACCATTACCTCAACCACTACTTCCTCTATTTCACTTAAAAAAGTAGTGGACTCACCTTATATTCCTTTGGATACCCAAATGAAGGAATCAACCATCCCTATTTATTCACTTGATGAGACCTTAACTTTATCTACCTCTCCTCTAATGGAAACACCAAAGGAGACAACCTTTGCTTTAAACATTTCTTCTTCCTCCACTCTACCCATTGAAGTAGTATATCTTCCCTCTACTCCTTTGGACACCAAAACCAAGGAAGCATCCATTTCCATTCTTTCACTTGATGACACTACACCTACCTCCCCCATCATAGAACCATCCATTCCCTCTTTGGAAACCAACCCACATGAGAAGGTTACCTCATCCACCCAACCACCAATTTTGGAACCTTCCATCAAAAACAAGGATGGAAGAACCATTCCCTCTTCTCCACCTATGGGATTAATCTTTGAAACCAATGACCAAGGAACCAAACCCATCTACAAGACCTTTTATAGACTAGTCCAAAATCTAGAGTTCACTTCTCAACCCAAATTTGATAGAGCCACCTTTTGGCATCATCCAAGGATTCCTTAACAAAATAAATTGAATCCTCAACCTCACTTAAATCCACCCTTAAACCCATTATTACCACTCCATCAAATGCATATTATTCCAAAACCATAGGTGAACTATCCCAACTACCTCCATCTAATATTGACAAATCTACTTATGCCTCTCTCACCAAACCTATCAAGAATCTAGGAATTATTCCCACACCTAGTCAAACTCACCCGTATTTGAAGTTGTACTTAACTCCATCTAGTCCACCAAAGAATCCCTCAAATAAAAAAATCAAGAAGGTAGAGTTTCCCAAACCTTAACCTCAAACTAGACCCATACCACCTCCTTCCAACTTACCTTTTATTTTAGGACCCCATCCTTCTACCATCCCAATTACCTACTCTTCCTCTAGTAAACCATCCCCCTTTTCTCTATCTATAGGTACCCCTACCAAATCATCTAGTTCTCCTTCATTCTTTACTAACCTATCCACCTCTACTTTCCCAGCTATATCTAACCCTTCATCATCTAAATATTCCACTTTCAAATCATTTACCCCAAAATCAACCATAAATAAGCAATCCCAAACACCAACTAAAACCATTCCACAACCTACAACTTCTAAGGTGAAAAATAATTCTAAGAAGGCTCCCATACTTAAAAGTATAAATTCATCACCTCTACCACCTTTGAATGAATCTTATTCAACCATCATACAAAGGTTGTTTCAAACTTCTTCTATTAGCTTACCACTTACTAAACCATTCTACCCCTCCAATACCAAACTTCTTGGTTCAATGATATCTTTATTTATGCATACCATAGGGTACCGGGACATGACATGGAGAACTAAAAAGCCCTCCAAGCTCTCATTTATAGCCTATATGATGAGGATGATATATCATTAGATAAACCTCTTTTACCTCCATTACCAATCCAACTAT
The DNA here is from genome assembly GCA_037957365.1 of Torreya grandis. Classification (NCBI taxonomy): domain Eukaryota; kingdom Viridiplantae; phylum Streptophyta; class Pinopsida; order Cupressales; family Taxaceae; genus Torreya; species Torreya grandis. Next base: position 460,270 of record JARHVA010005683.1, on the reverse strand, counting down.
CAACTCAACCTATCCAATATTTACCTACTCCCCTGATCTCACCCAAGAGTGAGGAGGAAGAACAAAAACAACTATCAAACCTAAAAAAATCCCATCCACACTATTCACATGGTTACCTAATCTCGAGCCTAACAAAAGGATAAGGGAAATACAAAGTCTCCATTCCTTAGATATAACCTTCAACCCCTTAGCCTTATAACCAAACCCAAACACCTACACCTTCACCTATTCCACCACTAAATCCCTAAGTGTCCATTTTAAGACCCTTTCCCTCCAACCCTTATTAATCTAGCTAGTATATAATGTTGAAACAACTTAACTAAGCACCGGTGAAGATTAGCATTTATAAACTAATTAACACCTTTCCCCACGATCATTAGGCATTAATAGAAGATATAAAATCTATAGAGGTTCAACCAAATTACCCTCAACCTCTTGCACCTTTTTTTGGATCCATCCAACTTTCTACCTTCATCATCTTTTAGGATTTTGAAATACCTCTTATTCATTTTGAGAATCTTGATCCTCCCCTCTTCATCATTGTGTACATCAATAAAACCCATGTCAAAAGGGTGATGATTTATGGATGAGATATCATCAAAATTATCTCCTCCCATGCTTATAACCAACTTTAGTTTCCCAACAACATCATGTCAAAAAGCAAAATGGTCCTTCATTCCTTTAATGATACCATGCCCACTACCTTGGGGATAGTGGTCCTCCATATCCACTTGGGACCTCACACCATTCCCAAACTATTTTATGTTATATAGGGTGAGTTTCAATACAATGTGTTACTTGGATTCCCTTAGATCCATGTCATGAGTTGTGTTCCTTCTACCTTACATCAATGTGTTAAATTTGAGCATGAAGGTCAAGTTGTTACCATCAAAACTGACCCTAGTATTTTTGCCTCTTGCAACATGATATATTAACCTAATTATTTTCTTATTCCTCTATCATCTAACTCACAATAAACTAATAACAAAACCACCTCATTACTAACCAAAACTATCAACACTCCCACCCACAATAGTGATGAAGCTTCTATTAGCTCATCCATCCCTTCTTCCTAGATTCGGATAGAGGACCCCTTGGAATCCAAATTCCAACATATATTTCTTATGGAGTATCATATTTTAGCCTTGGATGCTTTACCTACTCTATAAGAGTATGTGAACCTCAAGCATCACCCTTCCTATGATCCCAACATCAAAACCATCATCTATTTTAGGCTCCATAACAACCAAAAAAATTTATCTATGGGGGACTTAATCGGCCACTTATCACTCCCACCACTATCTCATCCATTTGACCATTCACCTCTGACTTTTCTTACCTCAATAAATCAACATTTACCAAAGCTTACCCTTATAGGTGTTCTTGGAAGGGGTTTGGCCCTAGCTTTTATGAATAGGGACCTCATGAGTTACCCATAATAAAAACTCAAAAACCTTGTGAGTTATTTGGCCTTGGGTTTGTACCACCATAAGAACCCACCTCACTAAAACCCATTGTCACCATTGATGAGGATGTTCCATCTTCACCAACCCCACATTCCTCTAAGACTAAAGACTTTGATATCATCCCATATAACTTTTTTTATAAATACCATTAGTTTAAGACCCCTAACCTATCAAAAGGGTGGCTAAAACAAAACCTTTTCATCCATCTTGAAATGATAGAGCAATATTATCCTACCATCAACACTATCCAACATCAAGATGATGATTCCATTCTCACCTACCTTGGTATATGGTATTATTATATTCATAAATCCATTCCTCTTAAGAATCAAATCATGCTAAATGAATATACTATCGATGTCAACTTGGGTACATAGGATAACCCCTATATCATCAAAATTAGCCAATCTTTAAATTCTATGGAGAAAAAAGATTACCCTTCTATCCTTCATGACTGTAGCATAGCATTTGGTTGGTATTATAGTATATGCCTATAATTGACCCTTTTATTTCCCTCCATAAGATTTTCACCCATCTTGAGGTTAAGCCAGTGTAGTAAAAGCTTTGTAAGATACATCTTCACATAACCCTTCTTATCAAAGAAGAAATTCAAAATATTTTATCTGTCAAATTCATTTAATCCATTCAATATCCATAATGGGTTTATAACATCATTTCCATCACTAAGACCATAGGGGGACTTCATCTCTGCATCAAATTTTGTGACCTCAACCTCACTTGCCCAAAATATGACTTTCCTTTACTAAACATCAACCAACTTATTGATATTACAACTAGCCAAAAGATGTTATATCTCATGGATGGTTTCTCAAGATATAATCAAATCTTGATTGCCCCAAAAGATCAATACAAAACTTCCTTTATCACTTTATGAGGAAACTTTTATTACAGGATCATGCCTTTTGGTCTAAAGAATGCTAAAACAACCTATCAGTGTGCCATGACCTACATCTTTCATGATCTCATCCATAAAATTGTAAAGGACTATGTGGATGATCTCTTTGGGAAATACAAATGTCATAAAGATCACTGAGCCATTCTCTCAATCATCTTTAACTAAATAATCCATTATCATGTCAGGCTTAACCCTAAGAAATGTATTTTTGGGGTCTTATCAGGAAAGCTTCTTGGCTTTATCATCTCTCTTCAAGGAATTGAAATAGACCCTACCAAAGTTAGAGTAATATTGGAGATGCCTCCTCCTACTAACCTTAAGAAACTCTATAGCCTATAGGGGAAGCTCCAATCCATATGTCACTTCATTTCTAAACTATAAGATAGATGCCAACCCTTTCACCATCTTCTAAAGAAAGACACCTCTTTTAAGTAGACTAAGGACTGTCAATAATCCTTTGATTAAATCAAGGAGTACCTTATTTATCCACCCATTCTTATTCATGTTAAAGAGTACCAACACTTCTACCTTTATATATCCACCATAGACTATTCCCTAGGGGCAATACTTGCTCATCATGATGAACACAACAAAGAGCATGATGTCTATTACATTAGCCACATACTTATATAATATAAGACTCAGTATACTCATCTTAAGAATTTTTGCCTCACCTTGGTCTTTATGGCCTCTAAATTCCATCACTACCTTTCTTACTCATAAAACCTATGCCATCACTAACAATGACCCACTCAAGTACATTCACTCTAAACCATACAAAAACTGGTGTATGTCTAATTGGCTCATGCTCCTAGATGAATTTGATCTTGAGTTCTTTAAAAAAAATCCATTAAATAGAAATTCATCATTGATAAATTGGCTAAAGATCCTCTACTACACAATCAACCACTTCTTGCATTTCTTGATGAGTCCATTACAACTCTTTCTCAGGAGGAACCCACCTACCAAATGGCCATGTTTTTTGATGGATCAAAATATCAAGTGGTGGGGGTGATAGAGTTATTATAATTCCCCTTAATGGTAAACCTCTTCCCCTTTCCTTTAAACTTGACTTATAATTCACCAATAATGTGGCTGAGTATGAAGCCCTAGTCACAGGTCTCCAAACTGCTCTAGCCCTAGGGAATAAAATAATCAATATCTTTGGTGATTCCCAACTTGTGATCAACTAGGTAAATATCTCTTATCAATGTAAAAATGATGTCCTATTCAATTACAAACAACTCATAGACATACTCTTAGCATCATTTTATCATTACCTTATCTAGTTGGTTCCTCGATCTACCAATAAGTTCATAGATACGATGGCTTCCCTAGCTTCCTAAATTCCATCCCAACATACTGAATCTAAATTTTTTCTCACCATCCATCATTTTACCACCTCATATATAAATTTTGACCTTACTACCATTAGTAGTGTGGAAACATCTCCTTCTGACATTTAGTATGACTAAACTTTCAACTACCTTAACCTGGGCATTATTCCTCCAAACCTTTCACAAAAATCCCAAAGATCCTTTATTCAAAGTACATCTCATTACGCCATACTAGGGGGAATACTTTATAAATGTGGATTTTATATCCTCCTCTATTTTTTTCATAGTTATGAAGCTTCTCATGCAAACAAGGAAACACAACAGAATTTATGGGGGACACTTTAGTGGCCTAGATGTCACTAAATATATCCTTTGCCTTGGTTACTTTTGGCCCATACTTAATCAAAATTATTTTTATTATGTAAATAAGTTCATAAACTTTCAAAAACATGTTAATTTACATCATGCACTAGGCCATGGCCTTCGAGTATCCAAATACTATTGGCCCTTCTCATAATGGGGTCTCAATCTTATTGGGGAAATCAATCCTCATTCTTCAAAATAACATCAATCTATCATTACTTCCACCAAATATTTCATCAAGTGGGTGGTGGCCATTCCTCTTATCTCAACCAAATCCAAAAAGATTATCAATTTCATTAATCACCATATCATCTGCCACTTTGGTGTTCCTCATAAGATCATTACTAATAATGGTAAATCTTTTAAAAATAAGAAAGTCCAAGATCTTTGTGACAATTTTGGTATCAAGTTAATCTTTTCCTTTCCCTATCATCCACAATCCAATGGATAGGTGAAACCCTCTAACAAATCCCTCAATTTTTTAAAACCAAAGTAGTAAGTGATTTAGGCCAGGATTAGCACTTACACATCCCTTTCAATTTATGGGCCTATTACACTAGTATTCAGACCTCTATAGGTGCTACCCATTTCTCTCTCATCTTTGGGGCAAAGGAAGTCTTTCCTCTTGAATTCTAGATCCATTCTCTTAGTATATCTTTGCATGAGATGCTTTTTGAGAGTGATTATCATCAAGAATGTCTCACATGACTTGAAATCCTTGACAAACATCACCTCACCATGAGTAATAATCTTCATGTCTATAAAAAAAAATCAAGTGCACTTACAACAAACACCTAAAGGAGTGAGAATTTAATATTAGAGACCTTGTCCTTAAGGAAAACCAAAATGTAACTAATATGGAGAAAATCAAAAGAGGCAAGTTTGATTTCAATTAGTTTGGACCCTACATCATAACCCATAAGTATGGATCAGGAGCTTATCATTTATCTTCTCTTGAAGGCAAACTAGAACCTGAGCCTCTCAACACTTTGTATCTACATCATTTATATATTAAAAATAAAGATCAAACTCACTTTGTGTCTAACTTAAGCTCATCCCTTGGTTTATGATATTTTCACTTCACTTTACCTACCTATCCCTATTCCTCTTGGGGACAATTGATTACAACATAGGACTATGTGATTATCCATCATAGACATAACCTCATCTTAAGCATGGATACCATAGATCTACCCATGGCATGGTTCTCATGGATACTTTTCATCTCTAATCAGATGGAATCCCATGATCAGTTATCTTTCAAACCACTTTTCCTCATCCATCATTAGACTTTTGTGCTAAAAACCTTGCCTCCATAAAGGTATATCTTTAAGCCTAAATAGACTTTTCCATGTCTAAAAATAAAATTCAAAATCAAATTAGAATACCAAAATATCACTTGGGTCCATATCTATAGAAATGTAGACTACTTCCTTGAAGGATAACTACCCAAAAATTGCATTACATAAAGATATACTACTCCCTTAAAGGATAGATATAAAAATCTAACTTTAGACCACTTCCTTGAAGGATGGATAAGTTAAGTTTATCAAAAACAAACATTTGAAGCTTCTTACATTGATCAGGTTCACCAAACTTATCGACACAACAAAAGCAACAAGTAACCCTATGCCAAAATTAAAGAAAGCAAGCCACAATCATATTTTACATATGGCATTATTAGACTTCCTACATCAATTACTCTACACATTATATTAAGGCATGGACTTATCTATTATAGTTCTTTAGTCACCTATATAAGGGATAAGCTAACCCACATCAGGTTACCATATTACCCATTTCCCATCTACCTATCACCTACTTTCCCTTGTTAAACTCTCTACAATAAAAGGACTATGACCTTACTTGACACAAAGTGATTATAATACCTTCTTTTTGATCAAATCATGCTCATGCAAAGTATTCAAAAGGCTTATTTTCATTAACTCACATCCACCTTTGGTTTTTTTAGGCCTTTTTCAATAAACACTTAATGTTTTTTTCTTACCCTATCATTATTAGTTCATGTAGACATGTGTCTCATAATTCTTATCCCTTTCCCACATTTAATTTTATATCTAAACTTACTTTATTCATATTCATTATATATCTATTAATCCATATCATATACAAATAATCAAACAATTAAGTTTACACACTAATCCATATATATCCTATCTATGAACCTAAATATCAATCACATCATCACTCATACCCTAAACCATGTCATCTAAAACCCCAATCTAAACCATCCTATCTAGGATCATGACCATGAAAAAACACATAATCCACCATATAATCACCAAACACTAATATTATATTAAATTCAAAATCACAAGCACATTTTAATTACCTCATCTTATCATCACACAAATCATCCATAATATTTAGAATCATATCTATCAAAACACAAAAAAAACCCTATTCTCCATTAACATGCCATCATATGCCTAAACTATACATCCACATATCACCTTATAGAGCATGGGGCATGAACATCCTACCATTTCCTCATATCACAACAAACACCATGTACATTCATAAACCTTAAAAATAATGAACCATAAATAAACCACATTAATAACCATATTCACACATCATATCAACAAATAACATAAACCATGACATTTACCATTTACCATAACCATTATCCATAAGTCACATCATATCTACCAAATAAAAACCATGTCACATCTATAAACTATGCCATCATTTTCTTTAGCATCATCATATATACATCATTCATACCATCATAAATCACATATCCATAATAGCATCATAAACAACATCTTTATATTATAATAATCAAAAGCATCCATGATCATATATATATCATATCCATCCAATGAACAAAGCATAAAAATATATGAATAACATTACCCTTAGCCTAATCATATTGTCTATAACATATCTATAATTATGTCATAAAAAAATCATTACTCATTCATAATCATGTATATCAAATGCCAAAAACATGAACATCTATAAACATCATCACATGGCTAGGGAAACAAGCCGAAATATCATAAGCATCAAGTATTAAATATCTCATCCATAATCCACATCATCATAAACACATCCTAACCATAATCTACATATTTATCATCATAAACATAATCAACATCATCAATATCATCATGAACATAATCCTCATCTATATAACCATAATCATCATATACATCATAATCAAAATCATCAATGTTAATGAAGAAAACACCATAAAACATGGAATAATGCATCAAATCTCTCTCTCATATATACATCTCACACCATCAACATGTAGGTCAATATCAAAATTAACAATATATACATCATATAATCTCCTCTATTAAGCCCTTGGGGCACTAAAACCACTACCACCTACAACACTACCATTGGCCCCATTTACACCAAAAACCTACACTACCATCTAGTGGTGGTCCCCCTGATATCCCTACCTACTCCACTATCAAGGCACACTATCTTAGAGTAGCTATAAATAGACCACCTACTAAACTAGCCTTGTACTCTCCATATCTCATCTCCAATGGCAACTATGCTAGAATTATCACCTCATAATATCTCAACTCTTTAATTATGGCTAAGTATTGTGTCCTCAAAATTGTGTTTAGTGGTCCTCATATTACGACAACCACTCCTACCTTCTATCTTAATGAATCTATCTCTTATGTCACTAACCTAAGAGAGATACTCACCTAATCTTACTCTCTAATTAAGGTAGATATCTACCCCTATAAAGTGGCCACCTATCCTTGTAAGTTGGTAATCTGGGCTTGTGTTGCTACTAGTACCACTACCACCTATCCATCTTATGTTGATTCCCTTGTAGGATCCACATCCATGAGCTACTTCACCTTATCACCCCATCCAAAATTAGCCATTGTATATCATGCTTGGTATGATGCTACATAACCATCCATGATACCTACATCATCTATGGTGGCTCTCACCAATATCTCCTCATGGTTCAACATAACATCATGTGGTTGAGGCTCTAGGAGTAAGAACTCAAAATCCTCCCTCCTGTATCATGGAAAATCTAGTGGGATCCCCTACACCAAGCCAAAATATCTCCATACTCACTTGAATGGGATAAGCTCAGTCTCACCATCCCATCTCCCATATATCTAGTGTCAACTCTATAAGGATAATATGTGGTAGCTATATCTTGGCCACTTAGGCCAACCTACATATGGTATCCACATTATGTCACCTACCACCAAACCCTCCAAGGAATCCTATAACCACTTAGTGTCTCATCCTCCACCACCTCTACCTATCAATTCATAGTCACCTCTCCATCTAGAAAAACCAACTAAAAATAGCTCTTAGATAAATCCATCCCAGGGTGCCCCCACTAGCCTCAATACCCAAGTGTGCTCACAAGCTTGGTAGTGGAGCATAAACCTGATGCTAATATCATATTTCTTATGAGCCCAAAAGGCCTATATATATATATATATATTTTCACTAATAAGATTGGGGCCCACCAAAAAATAGTCCTCCCCAACATCTCCACCAAAATGCCTAATAACTTGTATGAGAAGTGGTCGCTACTCAAATCTAGTACCATGAAGTAGGACACATCTATCATCATCATCATGAGTAATCATTTATCTACAAGAGCCCTTTGGTATAATGGTCTATAGCTAAATCCACCTAAGTGAAACTAATTATGTACCCAATCTACCCCATACATCAAATCCATATGATAGTCAATCTCTTCACTCTCTATATGGTAGATTGGATCCACATGAATGGGTAGCTATGTGATACGCTGAATGTCCTTTAGGAGAATCATCATCTCCCCCATCATTAGCAAAAATATGTTTGTGGCAAGGTATCATCTCTTAATGAGGTCTATAATCATACCCACATCTCATAGTAGGTGTTTGTAATGAATCACCATGCCTAGTCCAACTGTATCCATATGTCTCCACTCCTTTGTGGTCATCTCATCTTAAACTTTGAAAAAAAATTGAGGGACCCAGTCCATCATCTATATCTAATTATATGCCTGCATAATAATCACATTATTAATGCATACTTAGTTCTCCATGTCCAACTAAGTACCACCCTACACCTACCTTTTTTGACCTATTATAGCCAAACCCATTACATCTACCTTACTTACATTTATCTAAACCTCTCAAACAAACCTATACCTCTACTTGGCACCAACCTTAACATATCATTTTAACAACCTAATCACTTCTATTCACTAACCTATGCTCATTGACCCCTCATCTTATCTAAATATTTTGACATAAACCTCCATCCAATATTTACGTATCTTCAATAATTCACCCACTTTAAAACCTTTTACAACCTTTCAACCACTCTCTCAAATAAGAATTCATCACACTTTCAAAACTTTCAACACATACTTTAACCCAATTACCAATTTTAAAAACTATAACAAAACCATCAAAAATTTAAACAAACTGTAAACCAATTACCACTTTTATGACCTATCACAAAACTTAAAAAAAAACATTTGAACACTTTAAAATACTTTAACAACTTTTAATGACCATAAACACTTTCTAACATTCATACACACTTTACACACTTTCAACAATTTCACATACCAACATTTTCAAACCTTTCAACATTTCCTATTTTTCTATACATTTCAAACATTATTAACACTTTACATCTTTTACAACAACATCACACATCTACACAAGTACTACTATTAAAAAATTTCAACAATCGCACAAACTCATATCATAATCTTTCAAAATACATTCAAATAATTTACCCTTTATTGTTTTTAACAAATCTTTCAAACACTTTAAAACCATAGCAAATATTAAACACTCCAACAAAAATAATTTAAAACATCTTAACAACATTTTAAGTTTCAAACCTTTCAAACTTTAAAATCAAACACCCCCTCTTTTATCATAACTTTCCCCATATCCTTTAATTGTCAATAGTTCCTCAAACCGTCAATGGTCCCTTTGAGACCTTTTACCCTTGGCACCTAACCATCAATGGTTGAGTTTAACTACTAACGGTCACTATGTGTGACCACTGATAGTATAAATCAAACCCTTAACCTCCCAAAACCTCTAAAAAAACATCTAAAATCCATAATTCCTCTACCTAACCCTATTCCAAACTCAATATCTACCTAACACACCCTTCCCTTATCACTTTCATCTACTCATTTTCATACGATCAATAAAACCCTTAAAACCAAAACTAGGGGATCATATTCCCCACAACCAATTTTTAACCCTAACCAATTATTCATAGCCATTTATATGCAACTTTCAAATTAAAAAAATTACATTATCCTATCAAATTTAAGACATAACCTACCTCATTATACAATTATTGAAATGGTCAAATCCCTTGTACTGTCACCCAGCCATATCCTTGTCTACCCTCCATCAGACCAAATCTTGGTCAACCCTACACAACTAATCACCTAATCAATTACCTCCAACTCCACAAGCTCAAATCATAAATGGTAAAATGTAAAAAATACCTAGAATACAAATACCAAAAATCAAGTGGTAAAAATAAAGTTTTGTTTTACTTTTAATCTTTCAGTTTTTAGGTTTTTGTCCTGATCATCGATGGCCAGGGAGACCATCAATGGTCAACTCTAGGGAAAGACTTGACTAGTGATGATCAGGGTCCCCAACCTTTTTAAATTTTTTTAGAGTACCCCACCTTGATGTTAAAATTTTAAGGAGATCAACCTAATCTCCACCTACCCCAAACTTGAGTTATCAAGAATTATCCTTCTTCAATCAACCCTTTGGACTGCATCCACCTCAATGTTGGTCATTTTTGACCTAATTTTTTTTAGATTTTATGATGAACTTACGATGATCATTTTGATTGCACCAACCAACCTTACCATGTTGAAATTTTGCAATTTGTACCACCTCATGCATGACCAAACCATTTTTTTTGCTTTGTGGGAGAAGTTCCTACCCTAAGTACCTATGAATAATGCCAACCCTATCTCAATGACTTGATATGACTAACCTAATAAACTATGACTAATGTTGTGGACTAGCTACCCTATCATATGTCTCCCTAGAACTTGATCTTATTTTTATCAATAATAACAACTTTAGTCTTAACACGATCTTAACTATCACACTTAGTCACATTTTATGTGAAAGTTAGCATTTCAAATGCCCAACCCATTTTATGTCACCCACCTTGTGACTCACCCTTTTACCATTTATCAAACCCTAACCCAATTTTTCTTTCACCTCATCAGCTCTCAGTTTGAGGGGGAATACCTCCTCCCATACTCAAAGAAATCAGACCATGACCAATAATCCATTCTTTTTTTTTATAGCTTGTTAATTCAAAGCCACATAAAAAAAAGAGGGCAAAATGTAGACACTAAAAAATTACACAATTTCAGATATCTCAAAGCCTTGAAATCCTACCTGAACTTGAGGCTAGTTGACCACCTAGTTGACTTAACCCATTTATTAATTTACTAACTTGAACCCCCTAACCTAAATCCTCTAACTTAACTTTTCAATCCACCCCATTTCAACTTATTTTACTCTAGAACCTCAACCACTGATGGTCAGACTAATCATTGAAGGTTAGCCCAATCATCGATGGTTAATCCTCCAAATTTTCTTTAAAATCATTACTAGCTATATGAGATAAACATGGATGTATTTAGTAAACTTTCTTTATAAAATTTTAAAAATATTTAAAGAATCATAAATGGTAACTTTATCCTCCTTCATAATTAATAACTTATTCCTACACATTTAATAACTTCATCCTATAAAAGGAGAGAAGTAGGAGGGGAAAGGGATCTATAAATCTAGAAATCCACATCTAAGCTATTTTGCATACAAGTATCTAGCCTCCCTTTTGTAAATAAGAAACATCAATAGAGACCCAAACCTCTATCAAAAATTCTTTGAAGGCTAAAGTACTATCATTTTGGCTAAATTGTTTTAGCCTCCCACCATTAGGTTATAGGTATCTCATGCTTGTTCTTTGATCTATTTCATTTCTAACCTCCTTTCCCTATCCATACCTATCTATATCTTATTTTCCATCCTCTAGATCTACAACATCTCTCTATTTTACCAACTACCCAATCTACCATTAATTTTCTAAACATTTCCAAAATTTTAGAGGTGACTATTGATGGTTAGCCCAATTGCTGATGGTCACCCCAACCATCAATGATCACCCAACCATCGATGGTTAGCCCAACTACTAATGGTTTACCCCATCATCGATGGTCACTATGATAAAAATAATAATAAAAAGTTATTTTCACCCCCTTGACCCCAACCAAACCCTATTTTATGTGTTCCTACCTATCCATAGAGCCTATCTAGACTTTTTGAACCTAACCCCAACTATCTTAGCATGAGTATTGACTTAATTTTTCTATATTCAGTCATTTTGTGTAACAAGTAATTTATTTTCATGATTATTTAATGTAGGTTTCCTTACTTTTAATTTATATCAAATTAACTATTATAAATAATGGATTGACAACCTCCTATCAAGCATATACTTCTTGGATCTAGCTCACGCTAGGTAGTCCACTCAACCATCCATCTAACAACCATTTTTCTAGTGTATTTCTTATCTGTAGTATATTCCTTCTAAGATAAAGAGGAGTTTCCATCATCATCTAGATCATGCACACACTTTATCAGGTATCCCTCTACACACCCTATTACTAGTTTCATTACTTGCTTCTAAATTAAGAAATGAGTGGAAATTAAGAGAAACATAAGTATCATCCAATCTAGGTCAAAGTGGTTTACCTACACCAATAACTAGTCCATAAAAAGTGCCTTTACTTAAAACTATAAGTGGTTCATAATAGTAGGGGTCAAGAAATCCCATCTTCCAACCACAATAAATTACCTCTAATCCTCAACCAATTGATTTGTCAATAATGTAACTATAAGGATTAAGTAAGCAAGCACTAACTAGTGTTTTTCCCCAACAAAACTTGATGAATGCTCATCCACCTCAATAGGTGATGACTAACATTCCACAACAATAAGTACTTTCAAGTTTACCTCTACTATTAGTAGAGGTTCTTGATACAACAAAACTTGTTAAGGACAAGGATAATTAAGTCTTATTCAAGTGTGTAGGATAGTACAAAGAATTCATATTTAACGAGGAAGATAGAAACATAAAAAAAATATATTTTAGTGAATTTGATAGGAATTAGGATTAACCAATATTTTAGTAATCATTCATAGAGCAAAAAATATAACTTAGATAGGATTAAACCATATATTAAACATGATTACACACACAAGGAAAAAAAATACAACATGTAACCATAACCAAGATACTCCATATTGATCTCAACAAAAGTTCATCATCTTCTTTATACAAGCATACATATATATAGTCATTTATAGTCCCTGTCTATCCATATTATTCTTCTATTATGGCACCAAAAGAGGATATTGTTCATATTCTATCCTTTTAAAAGTTGTGGAGGATAGGATAAAATAAATATATATAACTACTTACATAATGCATGAAAATTCAAAGAATATCTTGTATAACTTTACTTATCCATTTTATTCTCCCAACACTTTATTATACTTAAAATGTTCTCTCATCCTGAGACAACATCATAGGATCATCTAATGGTGCACTTATGGTATAAGATGAAGAAATGGGTAGACTAGTGAGAGTCACAGTAATTACTCAAGGCACTATTTCTAGTTTTCACCTCTTGCACACTACGTAGACACCCTTTTAGGTTTTCAAATAAGTAGTGTACCAACCTACCACCCTTTTTGGTTTTTAATAGACAAGCATAACTAGGTGGCTTCCATTTATGGGGTTTTAACCATCCTATCGCTACTTGTCACACTAGTCATTCCCAATACAAAAATTGTTTACAAAATTTAAAAACTTATACCTTGCATAGTACATAACTAAAGTGAGGTGGAATTACTATGGAAGAGGACTAGCTAGTAGGATCCTTGGCCCCTAACTATGTAGGCTTTCATTATGTGATGACTTACTAGAGCTTAGATAGTAGCTTTTAAATTAGAACATTAAGGATTTAGGCTACCTCATTAGGTCACTGTTATAGGTGTACTAGTCAAGTATCATTTCCTAGACCATATAGACCATGATGTGCATTAGTGCATGATATATGATAAGTTGTTTTAGGTCTAAGTCCTCAGTGGTACTTGAGCATGTCTTTGTATTAATGACCTTCATTTTTATTTCATTACTCAGTTGCTCCAATTTTTTTGCATGGCATTCTAGCTAGAGACTTGTAAATGAACTTTGTCATAAGTCATGATGTTAGTCGATGAGTTGATCATGATTGTTGTCTCTAGAATTAAATGATTAATAGAGAGTAAGGTCATTTTCATCTACTGATGTATTCTGACTATGCATGGTTGTCTTAGACATTATAGCTATAGTGAAATTTATGCTAGAGTTAGTTTGAGAGTTTTCAAGATACTGCTTCCATTTTAAAAGACTTTATATGACCTAATGAGATTGGAAGGTTGAAATATCAATCATGATTTAATACTCCTCCAATAGAGTAATTAAAGCAATAGCCTTAGTATTCATACTCTAGCATAATGTCCTGACTACATGAAGTTTTTGGGATATGCACCAGTCTTTTGTGAGCTTAGTGACTAATGTCTTGAGCCTATGTTGGTCAGATATCACTTGTTCCTTGATTACTCAAGAGGAAAAATCTATGTAGGTGTCTTAAATAATATTCACCACTTCATAAAGGTGAGCCCTGAGCTCCACATTATTTTCCTTTGACTGATCTTAATATTTCTCTTAAGATGTGGCCTTTTGTGTGATGGACTCCTAAAAAGTTATGGTACCTTCCAATTGTTTCTTTAAAGGAAACTTGGAAACATCAAGTGAAGCCCCATACTTGACTAAGATTGTGGCTAATGTGCTTGTAGATGCTTCAGGGTCTAGGTATGACATGGTGGATAATAGGAGTGAGAAGGTAGTGTGACTAGTAGTTACTGTGGGAATGTCATAGAGTTAGACACCTAGTGGCAACTCAAGTTGCTATGATACTAAATCCATGGTTGTTGGTACTTATTATTGCATTATGGCCTCTACTGCTAGCTTACTTTGTTTTGAAACATCTTCAACCTTATTTATTTTGGATTTATCCTCCTATTTCTTCTTCTTGTCTTTTTCCTCCCTCTTATTTTTCTCATCCTCTTCCTTTTGCTTCATTTTCTCTTCCTCCTCCTCTTCTTCTTCTTCTTTATCTTTTCCCTTTTTCTCTTCTTCTTCCTTCTTTTTCTCTTCATCTTCATTCTTCTTCTTCTACTCTTCCTCTTCTTCTTCTTCTTTATTATTTTCTATTTACATATCCATAGCCTTGGCTTTATCTTACATAGATTGGGTTTGTGCCTATACTTATGCTTGAGCTTGTTTCTATGATGTTGTTACTAAAAGGCTTCATTATCCTCTTATTTATTCTTCTTGATAACTTCCTCTACATATTGCTATGTTTGGATTACTACATCTTATTTTCTCTTTTCTTCTCTTTTCTTCTTTTTCATTCCTTTCTTTCTCCTCTTATTTGTTCTTGGTAGTGTTAACCACTTTCTGTGCCTACTTAGCCATTTCCTTTGCCTTATAAATGTCTACCTCTACATATTTATCCTTTTGTGTGGCCCCATATTCTTTAACTTATTGCATTGCATGATGTTACTACACTTCTTTATTTCTCTTCTTTTATTCCTTCCTTAGTTAGCATTCAACTACATGAGTGACTTCTTCCCTGGTCGCCTATTGCTCCTCTAATGTTGGATACTCTATTATAATTTATTTAGTTTCTTGAGCCTATAGTGATAATAGTAAATCCACTGGTCTCACCTCTGATATTGTAACCTACACTTTCCTCTTCTTGATCATGACTAGTCTACATCTATGTGGTGGTGCAGTAGGTGTAGGGGTAGGTTGTACTTCTTACATAATAGATGGTCATCCAAATGTGCACTATTCTAAGGTAGGAGAGACCCTAACCTCCAATATTTTACATGGAATACACATAATTTATTTACATGGGCTCTCTGAGAGAGGTTCAAAGATGTCTTCAGCCATGAATGTTCATGTAGGTTGTAATTAAAAGAATTCCATTACACACTAGAGTTATTTTGCTTCTTCTTGAACTGTGTCAATGATGATGGAAGGTGGGTAGGATGGGAGGTCCACCTATATATCTAGGGGAACCTAATTTATTACTTGAACTATATGTACCACCTTCCAAAATAATAACTTTTTTTCTTCTTCCTTCTCATAGTAGTCTCCAACCATGTTTTCCATCATGACCTAGTAGACGTCCTACTTGTTTGTACCCATCTACATGAGGTTTTAGGAACTTAATATCTGTATAACCTTGGGATCATCCTTCAACGTTTTGGTTCTACATGTTATTAACTTTGAGGGAGGGGATTCTAGGTGAGGCTTTACTTTGTCCTTTCCCTTATACTACTGTGAGTTGGTTGTTGACTCTAGTTGTTATATAATATGAACATCTATGCCAGGTGGTATGGATTACAAGGGGGTCACATGCCTAGCTAAAAACTCTTTTTATTGGTCTACTTTGGCCTACACCATATCCATTATCATGAATAAGGAGAGTGATTGGAAGGGTGACTATGGAAGCTCATGAATGGTGATGAATACACCCTTTGGTATCAAACTAATAGATTCATGTTAACTTATATAGTGAATGACATTAGGTGGCACTTGGGGATGTATTGAAATGAGTTCAAGACATTCCTCCCACCAAAATTTTAAATTTCACTCATGTGTAAGGGATCCATATTTGTATATCTAGATGAAATTCTAAAACTACTACACCAACTAATAGTCTATGTTTGGATATACTTCTCCTTCTAGTGATTTCCACTATGTGCAAAAGAAAAAGAAGATCAATAACTAATATTGGAACATATTATTAGGATTGGTTTAAAAATTATTGATGTTTATGATTAACTCCTATAGGAAGTACTCCAACTAGTTAAACTATTCATTTTAATGGATCATCTTATGAGTGATGTCCACAACACCCTTGGGTATATTTTTAGCAAACTTTATCATCTACCAATATCATCTGGTGATACATTCCATGAATATGTGTATTGGCTCATATATAATTTCATCAATAGGGACCCCTCAATTACTTCACACACACACACACAGATATATATATCCCTAACTTATTTTAGAATTGGAGGCATTTTCATCTTGTATGGGTGCAAAGAATCTCCCCATTTAGGCATGCCTAAAGTTCAGGCTAGGGATTTTGTGTTGATTAACATAGTCTCATTTAGACCCAAATAGATTTTACCCTCATTGTATTTCCCAAGAAATACTTGAATAAAATTTCCCACATTTTCAAACGTAGGTAATCTCAAAAAGTGCTCAAGATCTATATTCTAGAATCAGTGGGGAGCTACAAAGGTGACAAATTATGAAACATCAATAGGATTAGGGTGGAAGAGCTTCTATTTATCTTGGTAGAGGTAGTCAAATGGCTCTTGGTCATTGTGCTTGGTTTATCTAAGTGACATATAGATACCATGGCTTCTTTTTATGCATTAGTGAGAGTCTTGATTAGCTATGAGGTCTCTATAGCTATATGAAGGATGAAATTGAAATTCTCTCTATTTTCTATGTAAAAAAATAGCTCAACTCTTGATAGTTTCAACTCATGAAAAATATGCTCAAGGATGAAATGAAAAATTGGTATTTGAACTTGGATTTTATATAATTCATACCTATTAGGGTCTGCATCAAAATTTCACTTAGTTATCCACTGATCTTGAATGCAATGGTGGATGTGGAAAATCAATATCCAATCTAGCCATTAAAGTAGTTAGTCATTAGTGCATGTGTGGAGTTATTATATTATGCTCTTTGGTGTTTGTATAGGGGTAGGAGTAGCTGATGTTGATAAACCACTAATTTTTTAAAGATTACATCTATTGACCCTTAGATCTAGCATTTACTATTGGTGGATGGCCATTATCTAATGGATATCTTGTCGATGTAACATTTATATACTTTTCTTAGACTTAATATTTTTTAGTCACTTCTCTTTGACATTTTTGATGGCACTGATGGATCCTCATATGTATCTCTAACACATACAATGCTTGGTATTTTTAATTCATATTTGTTGTTGATAAGATAATCTAAAAAAAATAAAATAAACACACACATAAAACATGCAAAATAGGGAAATACTAATATGCATGGTACTACTCATCACCTGCTTAGTTTAGAGAATGAGATCAATCAACTATTGATGGCAGGGCTTAAGCCTACAACTATTTACCCACCTTGGTAAAATAGTTCCCTAAAGATCTCTTAAAACCATAATTCTTTACTATGTTAGGTCATGTATAATGTAGGGCCCTTTCTATAATATTTGTAACTTGCCTGGGAATGCTCTAAAATAACTATCATATAATAAGATTAGTTGATATTTGTCAAATTATTTTTTATGTAAGTTATTATCATACCATTATTTATAGCTCTACTTATGCACTTCCTACATCTAGGTTACTCTGCATCTAAACTCATCCATCTTATTTATTTCAAGGAACTAGTTAGTAAGAGACTCATGATCTATGAGTCACATGACCATGGCAATGCATAGGTTGGGTACTAAATATTCCATTGACATAAGTTCTTCTAGACCATACACCAACTAAAATGGCATAAATCCTATAGCCCTTTTGTAATGTGTGTGATATGCCCAAAAGATCATAGGAATGTGATCTTCCTAGTCATCCAACTTGACATCATAGATTTTTATTATATTTTTACCTAGTACTTTATTTGATGCTTCAACTTGGCCATTGGCATGTAGATGATACACAATGCTTTTGTGATGAGATATCCTAAATTATTTAGTCATGGCCTTGATGGTATTGTTTAGAAAATGTATTCATCTATCATTAACTAATTTTATAGGGAATCTAAACCTTGTATAGATGTTTTCATATACAAACTTTGTTACATCCTTCATACCATAACTAGGTATTGTAGCAACTTCAAACCACTTAGTAAAATAGTTTTTCATAGTGATGATATATCTTTATTTGATGTGCTTGCTTGGTGGGTTGATATACCTAAAAAAATTAATGCTCTATTGTTCAAAAGGTTTCTCAACTAATAAAGGATACAAAATAATCTCATCTTTCTATAGTGGTTTACACATATATTGGTATATATTGTAGTCCTACACAACTCTATATGCATCTTGGAATAGATTTGGCCACCATAATATTCTCTATTTTGGATTTCTCTTCATATCTTCTCCCAAAAAATATCCTCCTATGACTCTTTGATGAGCTTCCTAAAAGAGTTGAGATCGTTCATGTTCTAGAAAAACCCTGTGTATATCTTCATCCTTCCCCAAGTGATAGAAAATTCCATCAATAATAGTATATGGCAGTGCTCTAGTCACAAACTACTTTTTATCACTAGTATATAGGGAATATTCCTTGTTTGAGGAAATTGTCAATGGCTTCAAAGTTCTCAAGAATCATAGAGACATGAAAAATATGAGCATTAGGAGAGTCTTGTTGTAATTATTCTATCTCTTCACCATTTGGTATACAGTTGAGATGGTCTGGTCCTACATTCTCTCTTCCTAGCTTTATATTTATGCAAAATTGAAACTCTTGAAACAATATAAACCATCAAGAAATGCATCCTCATAACATCATCTTATTGACAAGGTATCACAGGGCTTGATGATAAGTGAAGACTTTGAATGGTGTCATAAATAGATAATGCTATAATTTTTGATGTGTGAATATGATGGCTAATGCTTCTTGCTTAGTGGTTGTGTAGTTTTTCTCTACATCAAATAGTTTTTGAATATCAAAATGAATAGGATGGTTGAGTCCACCATCCTTTGTATATACAAGTATAACACCAAATACAATGCCTAAATCATCTATATGTACATGAAAAGGCTTGATCCAATCTAAAAAAAAGTATGGGCACAATAACCAATCTTTGATTCAACTCGATGAAGGTTGCTTGAAATTTTGAAGTCCAAAAAAACTTTGCATTCAGAGACCAAAAAGTCATCTATGTTTGCCAATTTTTAGACCTCCTCTATCCCAATGTTTATGGCATGCTTTTTGAGGGGTTGTTGATAAGTGTTGATAAGATATGGGTTAACACCTTCGACCTATAAGAATTTTTTTGGAAAAACATCTTGATAATCCCTTTGAAGTTTTAGAACTTTAGAGACCAAAAAGTCATCGATGTTTCCCAATTTTTGGACCTCCTCTATCCCAATGTTTATGACATGCTTTTTGAGGGGTTGTTGATAAGTGTTGAATTTTTATTCATCAATGGATTATTTTAGTATTTATTTCTCTTCATGTTCAAGAATTTGGATACTGTGTAGATTATCTTATTTAATGGGTTTTGTATCAGTGTTCTTGAGTTATTCTACAGGTCACTTAGGCTCAAATAAATCATTCAAATCTAGGTCACCATCAGAATATAAACCCTCAATGTCTTTTGAATCATCTTGTATATAGTGAGATGGTTGTATTAGATATTTTTATTCATTCTTAGTAGCTTTATACCTTTGTAAATACTCATTAAGATTAGAGGCTATGTCATTCTGCATAGTGGATTCAATTATGGTGCTCAAGTCTTCTGCACACCCATGGCATAAAAATTACTTAATTTTTTGTAGTGCATTATGAACCAAAGAATTTTCATCTTCAAACATAAAAGTTTGTATAAAATCACTTTGTACATGTGCTTATTAATTGGTTTCCCTTCTACACTCTTGGTGCATATACCATGTTGCTGGTAATGGAGCAAGTGTATAAAGGAAAATATGAACCCAATATTCTGGTGCCACACATTCCTCATTCTATACATCAACACATTTATGTATATAAATTTCAAGGAACTCACCTTATTGAAATAATGGCCAATTGGTGTGGATGAATTAAAGTAACTAGAATCTACTGATCATGATCTCATAGGCATCATCCCACTCAATCTAGTCATTTCAATGAGTTTCCCACCATGTCATAGCAACTCATTTCATGGCATAACTTAGAGCACTAACCTACTAGCTGATGGTTGGTATATGAACTTACAATCATATAATAAAGTCATTGATTTCTTTCATTTCAAAGTATATAGGAAGTTGTCACTCATGTACAAAAATTATTCACATTGATCAGAGTTCATGGTCACCTTGGGCCCAATTGAGGAGGTGGGTATCTAGGCCACCACTGATAGATGGAGATATTTCCCATGGAAAAGTGACTTCCCTTATTGACTCTATTTAGTCTTGTATGTGATCATTAGCTTGATAATGGAAATAAACTTTTGATTGAGTAAGAGATTTTGTAGACATAGATACAAACTCTTTGATGACAAACTGGTTTACTACTAACTACATAACTACTAGTTTGGGCCTCTATTACTCCAATATCTTTAGTTTATAAGTGATCAATGATTGTACCTAAGGTTTGGTATGCTAGTACATAAAAGTTTATTTAGTTGTATGCAGATCTTTTAGATTTTCCTCATAATTCACCTTCATCAAATTGGTTTCTTGCACAACATATGGAGAGCATGGTTCAACTAGAATTATGTAAGGCTTGTGCACTCTATTGAGAGGAATGACAACAACTTTATTGCCTTGATGTGCCTCAAGTTGGTTGTGCATTGTATTGATAGTAATTTGACCATCATATGCCCACTTCTTACCTATTGACATAAGGTAATGTGTTACTGTGGTCTTCATGTTGATGATTTCAAAGTCATCTCATAGAGACAATTATATAATTTTAATCTCAACATATTTTAGTCTACAAATAGGCTCAACATTCCCATAATCAGCTAGGCTCAGATTCATTGGTATGAAGCTTAGAGCTGGTTATCTAATAACTTCTTATGTAGATCTAGGAATAATATTAACTATGTTATCAAAATCAAAGACAACAATTGGGATCTTGTAACTAGTAACCTCAATATCAATTAATGCATCAAAATCCTAAAGATTATTTTTATTGACATACCAGACCAATTATTCTATATTTTGTTGGCCACATTATGTGTATTTGAGTAGGTTATGCAACAGATTCATGATGTTTTATGAGATATCTTCATTACAAAATTTACTTAATAATTTTAAAAGATTTGTGAGTGCAGTGAAAAATCCATATTGATGCATAATGTGCATGATTTGGACATTCATTTATGCATTTATTACTACAAAATCACCATCAATAGTCTCTTGATGCTGAATGTTTTTCAACATCTATACAAATTCATATATGAGGCTCTTTTTTGTAGTTGGATCTAGGTATTTATCCTATTTAGCTTTCCTAATCCTCTAATCTTGAGGCATTTTCAGTGGAATTAAACCTTTGTCTTCATGTTTTTATCATGTTACATCATTAAAAAATGCATTTTGTTTAGGATATGCACTCACCATATTCACATTTTGAATAACCTTATCCTTCTTTTGCTTATCTAGAAAAGGACAATCTTTGGTGTCATGCTAGTCAGAGACTACATTATGTACAATATGATTATCATTGAGGATTCATTGGGAAATTACATTGAACATGATTATATTCATCATATAGGTAGAATTATAAAGGAGGACATTGATAGTTATTACCTCCATCACCTTGGTATCCTCCTCTATTGGATTGATAGCCACCTCGATACCCTCTTTGTGGCTACATAGTGTTCTAATGCTCATGCTACTTATTTTTATCTCTAATTATAAATTGATATTGTATAGATAATAGGGCCCAACTTATTTGTTGTTGCTACATTATGGGTGAGATCTAGGGTGATACATACTAGTATTGAGGGGATGGAGGTGTCCAACTTGGGAAAGAAGGGGTCCATCCAGCCAAACCTTGAGGCTTATACTATGGTGAACTTGTAATCCATTATGGACCCATCTGGGTCACACAACCTTTATCTATTTATAGGCCTAGGATCACCATATTTAATAAGGATATTTGATGCACAATGATGGTGAACACATTTTTAGTGATGCCTTCTTTAAAATATTATAAATCTAAATAGTTCTTCTCATCATGATTAGTTAATTTTTAGAAATTGTAATACAAATTCTAATGGTTCTTGATATAATGATATAAAATATGGCATTACATAGTGGCATGCCCAATTACTCAAAAAAATAATATATTTTGACTTTAGGACAATCATTGATGTGGTGTCCCTCTTTTCTAGACTCGATACACCATAAATTCAATTTAGGCTTATCTTCCTCATGGTATTGTTCCATTTTTTTCATGAAATCTTTTAGGTTATTTTCAATCTTAGAATTAGAAACAAGAGCTTCTCCATAATATTCAATTTTTTCTATGGACGGAAACAAATCTTGTATCTACTTTCATAGCATATTGAGTTTGCATAGTGGCAAACCTAATTCTAAGGCATAGTCCTTCAATGAAGCACACAACTTTGTCCTTATCTGTTAAATAAAAATCTACCTTATTATTTACATTAGATAATCTATGGTCATAGTCATAGACCAATTCCCTTGACTTTTGTCTAACTAGTGCACTTTTTGATCTTGAATTTTATGACCAACTAGTCCTTAATATATTTTAGGCTTGTCTACTAAAGGTATCTTTGATATATGAAATCTAGTGCCATACTAGTTATTTCCTTTACTAATTTTCACTTTTAGATAAATTCATCAGTGATGTCCTTAGCTTGCCATTTCATCTTGCAAGTCAATAGGTATTGTTCAAGATCTATGGACCCATCATAATGGGCTAATTTTATGAATCCTCTTAGATGAGTCATCATATTGACTGGATATGGGTGGAGTATTTTACACAATTTTTACTAGACTAGGTTACATTCTAAGTGATATTACCTACATACTAATCTATACACTAGGAGAATTATTATGTGTACTTTGTTTACTTATGCTTCCTTATTTTTGTTATTTAGATTCACTTAAACCTATGGACCTTAAATACTTTTTAATAGATGTAGTATGAATTTAATTACCCCAATGATTCATGTATTCTAAAAATAGTCCTTCCCAACTATCTCCTTCCTATTCACTTAGCTAAAAGCTTCTACTAGAATATAAAAGATTGGGTTGCGAGGAAGTGTGCTCTTCCAGTGAATGGTTCTTTCCTATGTATTCTTATTCTACTATGATTGAACCTACATTTAAATTATGACTATATTTTATTTCTTTGCATATTTATTCTTCTTTATATAATACCCTTTCCTATAGTTGTGCACTACCTCTATCATCTATTTTTTATACTTCTAAACTATTCGCATCTTCTTCACATGTCTTATCTTCATCTCATTCTATCTATCAAAATTCATCATCCTCTTTCTTAATCCTTCATTCTTCCTCTCACTCATCACATATTCATACTCATTCATCATCTAATCTACTGCTACTCTTACCTCTACTAATAGCTACTTGGGTATTCTTCTATTTATTCTATCTATTCTATTGTCACAGTTCCCTTTTTGAATCCAAACTTTTCTTTTGACTCTTCTTCCCTTGCATCCCCATTATAGATTTAAGTTTAATATTTACTTATTTATATATCCCTCATTTAACATCATTCACACACACCTCCATATGCCTGAAGTGACTAATCCATATTAGCTAGAGTAGGCACCATGACCTTATCCACAACCAACATCTTTATCAGGAGAGGTAGTTGTTATAAAAAAATTCCTCTAATTCATAAGATAAATCAATATTATGCAACTTTGAATGCTATATACCATTAAACTACAAATTTGGTGATGTATCTGTCTATGGTGGTGATGAATCAATAGTTTATTTCTCTCATCTAGTTAGTTTCTAGTTTCATCAAATGGTCTATCTTTTCTTTAGTCTAGGTAATTTCTTTTGTCATTCTAGGATTGAAGAAATAATATTTCAATCTTGCCATCTAGTTAGTTAGTAGTTTAGGTAGTTTGCACTAGAAAATATCATATGTTTCTTTATAAATATGCTCCTGGATAATTTTAATTATGGTAAGACTAGTCCTTTTAGATTCCTCTTCTATGAAATTCCATACTTTCTGGTCTAACCATGTTTCAATGTCTCACTATCTTAGTAACCATATTAACATATTTTCCTCTAGAAGGAGTGTTTCCACGCTCACCACACCATTTTTATTAGAGGTTATTGATACAATAGAATATCATAAGGATAGGGATAGCTAAGTCTTATTCAAGTGCACAATATAGTGTAGATAATTAATATTTAACAAGGAATATAGAAACATAACAGAGATATATTTTAGTATATTTGATAGGAATTATGATTAACTAGAATTTTAGTAATCATTCATAGAGAAAATAGGATAAATTAGATAGGATTAAAACATATAATAAACATGAATACACACATAAAGAATAAAAGAAGAAATACAATAGGTAACCATAACCAAGATATTCTATATTGATGTCAACAAAAGTTCATCATCTTCTTCAGATAAGCATACATACATACATACATACATACATATATATATATAAGGACTGTAAATGACTATATATATATATATAGTCATTTACAGTCCTCATCTATTCATACTCTTCTCACACGATGATGCCAAAATAAGAGACTGTTCATCTTCTATCCTTTTACAAGTCATGGACGACAGGAAAAAATACATATAGCTGAAAACTACTTACATAATGCATGAATATCTGAAGAATATCCTATGAAACTTTACTTATCTATTTTCTTCTCCCAACATCTATAGCATAGGTAAAAAACTATACCACCTCAACAGGGAAAAAAAATTTCCACCTTGATAGGTAGTGATAAGTATACCTTAATGGCCACAGACCAATGTACTTTTACAATTATAAATGTTGTCTAATAATAATGTATGTCTCTTAGTCAATGATTAATGTCGAACATCATACAAACATCTACTTCAAAATTGGTGTTCATGCAATAAAGAAATATCATTATCCCATAAGTACCAACTAGGCAACAATTACCTTTTGTTTAGAGCATGCCAAAAATAGAATGATAGGGCCTTGGTCCACAATAAGTTCCCCTTATTTATCTAGTTTATCTAGTCGAATGCAAGTCCCTACTCAACCTAAATAAGTACAATACTTTACCCTGGGCCATATCCTTCCATGGAAATAATAAATCCCTTAAAATTAAAAATATATATCAAATCTAAACTATAATATCACACCATAATGAGTGAAATTTAAACAACCACATCCAAATTTACACATGCATATTCTTGGTTGGTTTTCTCATCAAACCAACATTACATACAAACCCATTCCTCCATTATGCCTAGGTTAAGGTAATCTACCTTTGACCACCCAACCTTCACTTTAAGCCAATGTTCCATCTAGTTTCTTGGCACAAGAACTAAAAAAAAATGAAGGTTAAAATTTCTACCATTAAAGTAGGGAAATAGACCAAGAAGTTAAAGTTAGATGATGTGTGTTACTACCCATTCAACATGGATTATTTATAAATACCATTTCCTCTAAGGTACAAACCACTAAAGTTTGATAAATACAAGGGTAAAGGAGACCCTAAGGCCCATTTGATAGAATTATTTATTTCTTTCCAACTAGTAGATTACAATGACATTTATTTACTCCTTTTGTTTCCCTGAAGTCCAGTAGGACAGGCTTTGGAATGATTCCTAAAATTGCCAAAGAATTCTATAGTTGATTTTGATGACCTCTTAGATAAATTTGTGTAACATTTATCCTACAATATCAAACATGATATTTCATTGGTATATTTACCTTAGGATGATAACAAAGATGGTGAAGGATTTAAAATATATCTAGAAATATTTAGAGTACTTGTTAGACACTTCACCAATAGCTTACTAGATAAACAATTGGCCATTGTGTTTACTAAAAAATTACATAATGAGATATCCTATCATTTAGAGCTTCAGTGTGCACATACTTTCAAAGATGTCATCGATAAAGGTTTTCTAATAAAAAATGACTTTATTAAAAAATGGATTATCAATCTCAACTCCTCCAGCCAAAATTAGAACCAAAACTAAGGAACATGCAAAAATTAGAACTGCAATCAAATACAAGTGTAGGCATCAGCACCAACCCAAGATAATAACTATGAAAATTCAAATCAATTAAATCACAACAATATTATTTTTGGAAATGGATTAACCAAGTCACAACATGTCCAAATAGTTCAAACACCATTTTTTTAACCAACACCATAAATGTAACTTGCTCCTAATCAACAACCCATTCAATAATGTAGCCTTCACAGTAACCTAGACCATCTCAACAAATTTAATAATCATTACCTTTGAAAACCCCTCCAAGAAGAAATGTTCCTACTCATCGAGTCTTTAATGATTTTTATAGGCTAGAATTATACCCTTGTGGTAGAGTTTTTTAGTCTCTCTCACTCCCAGCTACAATATTGGAGTAACCTTAGGCTGTGGGTATCTTGTAGTGAGGTTGAACCTCTAAGATTTTTTATGAGGCTAGCTCCTTAGATGCTTCACTTTGGCTTGTTTCCCACATTAAAATGTACCACTGACTAAGGAAAAGGGAAAGAGAGATGATGTGAAAGGGAAAACTAAATTAAGGATGGTGATGCACCAAACATGAAATGATCCACTTTCATCCTAGAAGCCCTAATGACTACTATCAAATTTAAAAAATAACAAGACTAATCTGATCCTATCTCAAGCCTGCAAGCATAAGTATTTTATGTGGAGGTTGAAGGAAAACCCTATAATTTGAAGGACATAAGGAAATAGGTCTGTATGAGACACTACAAGCTTGTGACACTTCAAAAAGGCACTAATGTTTGACACTCCACACAACCTACAAGGAACCAAAAGAATTAAATCAATATATGTGGAGAATTTATACATTATGAAAAGGGACATACATCTACAAATTAAAACTCTAATAATCTACACTTGGATTCAAACTAGAATCAGAAAATTCATCTTATTTCTTCAAGAGAGTGTTATAAGGTGATTTTGATAGAGTAACTCTATCACCAGTCAAGGGATCCATTTTTTGGCTCAAAAATTCTCTATATATAACATAAAGGGATGAAAGAAGAGGGGGATTGTGTGAGAAAATAGTGAGGGGTCATAATGATCAAGATATTTTTGTGACTTCCTCAAACCCATGATTACATTAACTCTCTTTTATCACTAGGACAAGGTCTCCATACTTATGCACTTTGTAGTATCATGATCAAACCTATTTTGGGTAGCTGCTTATTAAAGGTATGTCTTAGGATGCTATTCATTGAATGAATCCATCAAATATAACTTTAAAAGTTGACTTGAGCTAATTATAGAGGAAAACTAATCCACAATATTGGTTTTCCTAAATTTTAGATGTCATGGACTCAGCTGGAAGCATGGTTACACTTATTCATTTTAGTCATTAACCCACTTTGTAAAAGTAGGTGTGAATAACCCACTTGTGTCTTTGAGGGGTTTTATTGATGAATTCTGAACTTTATCTACATACTATTTCCACCTTTGAGTCAGTATTTCTTCTATTATACTTGCCTTAGTCATTCGAATACTCACATTTCTCTTACCATTGGATCTAATGCTTTGCTCTACATCATTGATCTGCCTAGTCCCACTACACTTTAAGCTTGTCCTCACTCCATTGATTTGAATCCATAAGATGCTTCCATGCATCATCTCTATGTTTGGCTAGAAACCCCTTTGATGGCTTTTGAATTCCAATAGCTATTTTATGAGACCCATCTTTGAAATTTATGCAAACATCTCAAGATTTTTTAATCTAAATAGCTACTTGCAGGGGTTTAGATTTTGACATTTTTAGGCCTATCATGGGATATTTGAATCCCAATGGATCTTTTTTAAGCTTGAACTTTGACATTTGCATAAACATCATTAATCCCTTTGGGTCATTTCCTTCAGACACTTTCTCATGGGATTGAAACTTTGGACACTTTCCTATGGGATTTTGATTGGGACACCCTCTGATAGAATTGACCTTTTGAAACCTTTCAAAAAAAATTAAGTGTCTTTGGATTTAGACGATGGCCTTCAGCTTTGGAAAATGCTTTTTGCTTTAGGATAAAAGTTTTGAAAGAAATTTGCCTTCAAAAAAATTGTCTCAAACAATAATCGCAAAGGAAATGTGTCCTTTAGAAAATTCCTTCGGCCTTTTTTTCTTTAGCCTAATTATTTTGGGCCTTTTTAAATGCAGATAATTTTTTCAAAATAATTAGGTCTTCAAGAAAATTGTAGTGGAACTTTTTGCCAAAAGAAATAAGTCTGCAGGATCTTTGCCTTGGACAATTTTTTTTGAAATTTTGCTAAGTACCCTTTCTGAAGGGAAAGTACACTTTGGAATATTGAAAAATGCCCTTTTCTAAAGGGAAATTACCCTTCAATTTTTTTTAAATGAACCCTTTGCCTTTTTTAAAATAAACTTTTAGATTTTTTTTGCAATGGACCCTTCTACTTTCTTGAAAATGACTTTTTTAAAAGGAAAGTACCCTTCAATTTTTTTGTTTGCTCCATTTTGCTGAGAATAAACCTTAAAATTTTTTGTAAGTACCTTTGGATTTAGAAGATGCCCTTCAACTTTTTTACATATCCCTCATTTTGTCTTTAGAAATTCCTTTTGGATTTTGAAGATATCCTTCAAGAACTTCTAAAAATGGGCCATTTCTATAGAAGTGCCCCTTTCGGAAAATTATTTCAAACAAAATGTCTAAAATAATTCCCAAAACTTAGTCAAATGAAGTAACTTGCCCTTTAAAACCTTTTTTTAGGCAAAATATTCAAAGAAATTTTAACACTTAGCTCAAACAAAACTCTGAAAGAAAATACTTAGTGAAAAAAGAGTCCTAAAATAAATCAACCTTGTACTTTTTGCTTCATTGGGTTCTCTACTCCTTCTTACTTACTTTAGGTTTCTTTACTTAGATTGCTTTAGGGTTTTGTAGACCAGTTACTTACTTGAGAAACCTTAAAGTCTTTTGAAATTGAAAACCTAAAGTCTTCTTTCAATGGAATGGATTCTACTTGATCATACCCATCTTCTTTAAACCAACCAAAATTTTGGTATGTGGGCCAAAAAATTGGCTAACATTTCTTGATGACTCACAGGGAAGCATACCTACTATACTTCAAAAACCATCATATTTGCCTCATCTAATAAATTGGGCATGGATTCACTACTTTCCTTGACAAGGCTGACCCTATTTGGAAACTCCCCTTGAAGAAATAAGGATAAAAACAACAAAACAAACACTGTGCCTAAGGCACTTAGGGAAGGGAAACAAACAACCAAAAAGGATGTGCACAAGGCACTTAGAAGAAAACATGAAAAAAAAACTATACAAAAAGTATAATATATTCAATGGCTATAAAATCTTCTAATAACAAGGCTTTAGATGAATCCCATTAACTGGGATGGGTAGTACCTCTCCATCTAGTTGGGCCAGCTAAAAATCATTATGTTGTTTGTATCCATGGATCAAATAAGGACCACTCCATAAGCTATAAAATTTGATATGGTTGCCTAGCTTAGCCTTATTTGAATCCCACTTGAGGACTAAATCCCCTTCCTTGAAGTCCATTGCTATGGATCTTTTGTCAAAGGCTTTATTGACTTGAGCTTGATGTGACTCTAGTGTTTTCATTATAAGGTCTCTCATTTCTTTTGGGTCCATGAGTTTTGATAGTCTCACATTCATGGGCTCATCTTCCATCAACTCTAGCTGATGGGCTAGTTATAATGTTGGTAGCTCAAGACAAATGGGTAACTTGGCCTCCCTTCTATATAATAAGACATATAGATAATTACTAATGGTAGATTTAGGAGTCACCCTGTCATCCCACAAGGCTATCTTTAGTTTAGTGTGCCATGTCCTCTGATTCTCTTCCATAGTTCTCCGAATGATTTTTAGCAAATTTTTATTTGTGGACTTAGCCAATCCATTTCCTTGAGGATAATAGTTGGAAGAGGTGATGAGGTAGATTCCCATCTTGAGATATCATTCACTCATCTTTAGACTGAGGAATGCTAATGCATTATCAGAAATAATAGTGAATTGAACACCAAACTTGGTCATAATGCTATCATAGAAGTCTAGGACTACACCTTCATTAGTTTATTTCAATGTAATAGATTCCACCCACTTGGTGAAGTAGTCATTTGCAATAATCAACCATCTATGGCTTGCACTTGATGGAGAGTTGATCATTCCTATGAAATATAGCCCCCATTGCATGAAGGGTTTCTCTACTTAAATTGGGTTGAGAGGAAGGGTTGCTAATATTTGCTTACCCATAAAGAAAGCACACTTTTGATGCTTTCTTACCGATGCATATGCATCCTTAAAGAGGCTGGGAAAACAATAACCATCTCTCATCACTTTTTTCACTATAGTCCTTAGAGAGAAATGGCCTCCTACAGGCCTATCATGGAATTGCTCCAAGAGCCTTGTCACGTGGCCATCATCTATGCACCTTAGGAGCACTCCATTGAGGTCCTTTCTAAATAAAACCCCATCAACCAATGCATAAGGTATGTATTTACATCTAAAATACCTTCTCTTTACCCTATCCATACCTTGTGGGCACTCACCTATTATTAAGAGACATGTCATATCCTTGAGCCAACTAGTGTGAGGTGGAGGTACATCTGTCTATGAGTTATCTTGTGTTACCAAGATAACCTCTTTGTCTTCATGAAGGTCATCAACCATATGCTCACATAAGCCTTTTCCTCTCACTAGATTAGTGACCTTGATCTCTACATCATACTCTGTGACCTTGGTAATCTAACTAGCTTTCTTTTCATTCAAGTCTTTTTTAAGAAGGAAGTCTCACTCCAGGATGAGACACCATAAGATATATTTTTCTATTGGAAAGCATTGGCCTAAAATTTTTAAGGATTATTACCACTACAAGGACTTGTTTTTATATGAAAGTATACCTCACCTCATACCCCTCAAGCCCCTGACTAAAAAATACTATTGGCTACTCAATTACTTCACCATTCTTTTACATTAGCATAGCTGATATATTGTCAATATTGGAAAAGGCATATAATATGAAATTTATTGAGAAATCAGGGTTCATGAGTGTGGGTGCTTGGGAAATGGATTTATTAATAGCCTCAAATGTTGATTTACCTTCATTTGACCAAGTGAACACTTGGTTATTCTTTATCATGACAGTGATGGGTTTGACCAAGTTTGCAAAACTAGGTATAAACCTTCTCACAAAGTTTATTTTTCTAAGGAAAATTTGGAGTCCCTTCTTATGCTTGGGTGAGGATAAGGCTAAGATGGTACTTATTATATAAAGATAAATAGCTAATCCCTATTTTGAGATAATATTTCCCAAGAGTTTACCCTCATAGAAAATAAACACACACATTTATTGGGATTCAAAAAGCTCCCATATTCCCTGCATCTTTCAAAGATCAATCTCAGGTGATCTAAGTGATCATTGACCCTCTTGGAGAAAATTATTATGTCATATAAGTAGACAAGCACCATTTTATATAGTAATCCTTGGAAGGCCATGTCCATTTCTCTTTGAAAAGTGGTCCCAACATTTGATAGGCCAAAAGAGATCTTTTAATAAGCATATGTGCCCCAATTTGTGGTGAAGGTAGTCTTGTATTGATATTCTTCTCTTACCAACACCTAGTTGTACCCTGAGTACCCATCCAAAAGAGAGAAGCATTTCAAACTAGAAACCATTTGTAGGAGTTTTTCCATGGATGGTAATGGGTAGTGATATTTCAAAGAGACCCTATTCAAGTCTCTAAACTCAACACATAATCAGATCTCACCATTCTTCTTCCTCATAGGTACCATCTTGGCTACCCATGAGGAGTGTTTGATGGAAAAAATGATATTGGATTTAATAAATTTGGTCAATTAGTTCCACATTATCTCTTCATTTTTTGGATTGACAAGCCTTTTCTTCTACCTCACAGGCTTAGCATTGGCCTCCAATTCTATAGTATGTTGGGCTAGCTTAGGATCAAAACATCTTAGATAATTATATTCCCAAGAAAATATGTTTGAATGTTCCTCACAAAGTTCAATGAAATCATGAATTTCTACCTCATTTCTTACCTTTCCAAGCTTGAGGAGCTTATCCTTGAAAATAAGGATTCTTTCATAGTTATCCTCATCAATTGACATCACTGCCTTATCTTTCCTCATATGGTCTCCCTCATGGAAAAGACCTTCAAGGGTGACCAATCCTTTAGGATGTTTGTTAGACCTTAGTTGAAAAATTTTATCCTCATACTGATGTTGAAATTTACCTTATTTTATTAAGGAAAACTCTACTTCCTACTATAAGAAACAAACAATCTACTTGTCACTATCGAAGACCTACCAATGAGCCTCATTATTTGGTATTGATGGTCTCACTACTAATTTAACATGTGGTTGTACTTTTGGATTATTCAACTCATTTGGGATATCAAACTGATCCCCCACAACTACCAACCTATTATCATGTTGATTTTGATTCATTGAAACTTCTTAGATATTAAAAGCCTCAAATTCTTCAAGCATATTCCACACTCTATATTTATAGGATTTCATCAAAGGATTATTTGTGATGTTTTGGACTCTAACCTAATGCACTATCAAATGACTATCCCCATATACTTGTAACTGATTTATTCCCCTCTTACTAGCCCACTGAAGGCCATGGATAAGACCCTTATACTTAGTTGCATTGCAAGAGCAACTAAATTGGAACCTATAAGAAGAAAAGTACTTATCATTGAAGGGAGTCTTAACATTAAACCTAAACCTACCCCATGTTTTCTCCTTAATCCATCAAATAACAATTTACACAAACCACTAGTATCTTCTTATGGCCTAGGTGTAAGCTTGTCAACTTATACTAGACTTTTCTCTACTTTGATTGCCACCTCATAGGCATTTGGTAGTGTATTTAATCCCATAGACTAAATCATTACTAAAATTTCAATGTTAATATCATTTAGATAGTAAAGGAAATCATAATTAGGAGTATGCCTAATAGAGACTAGAATTTTGTCCCATGTCTTTTAAAACATGGTATTGAAATCTTGCATAATCTCATGAGGAGCCCTCTTGATTGTCATTAGTTGTTTATCAAGTGACAAGTGGTCACTCTTGTATTCAAATATAGTACACAATACATCACCCAATTAATCCCATGATGTGATGGAGTTAGTAGTAATATTTTTATACCAATCTAGGGCTTTACCCTTGAAAAATATGGCCAATAACTTGATAGCTACATTTTACTCATTGATGTTATGAATATTGAAAAAGTTAGCTATATCCCTAAGGTGATTAGAAGGGGTTATAGATTGGTATCCCATGAAATAAGGAACATTTTTAAGGGATTCCACTAGAATAGGATCATGCTACTAGAGTTCCAAAGGACTCTGACCATTGAAAGCCATAAAAGGGAAAGCTCTAGTGGCTATTATGGCAGTGAAAGAACCCAACAAAGATCTTCTTGTAGAGGTATATTTTGAAAATGGTTTAGAAGGAAAGTTTCCCAAATATGGGTGAGTTTTATCAAATCTTAAACTTCTTTCTGAGTTTAAAATTAATTCAAAAAATTCAAAAGGAATACCTCTAGAAGCTGATCTTGTTGTCACCTTTGGCATGAAAGGTGGTTACTATTCTACCACCAAATTTTTGAGTGTTCTTCAAAGTCACCAAATATAAAAATATGAAAGCTATAACTGCTACAAATTGTTTAAACAAGCATCAAAATTTACCAATATTCTTTTAAAGTGGTCCCATTGGGTGTGATGGAAACTATTGTAGGCTAGAATTACACCCTTATGGGAGAGTTTTTAGGCTCTCTCACTCCCAACTAGAATATTGGAGCAACCTCAAGCTATGGGTATCCTATGGTGAGGTTGAACCTTTAGGATTTTTTATGAGGATAAATCCTCAGATGCTTCACTTTGGCTTATTTCCCACACTAAAACTTACTATTGACTAAGGAAAGGGGAAAGAAAGATGATGTGAAAGAGAAAACTAAACTAAGGATGGTGATGCACCAAAGATGAAATGATCCACTTTCAGCCTGGAATCCCTAATGACTACTATCAAATTTAAACAAGACATAGACTAATCTAATCATATCTCAAGGCCACAAGCATAAGTATTTTGTGTGGAGGCCAAAGGAAAACCCTAAAAATGAAGGACATAAGGAAATAGGTCTATATGAGACACTACAAGCTTGTGACACTTTAAGAAGGCATCAATGTCTGACACTTTACACAACCTACAAGGAACCAAAAGAATTAAATCAAGATATATAGAAAATTTACAAACGATAAAAAGGGACATATATCTAGAAATTAAAAATCCAATAATGTACACTTGGCTTCAAACTAGAATAAAAAAATTCATCTTATTTCTTTAAGAGAGTGTTACAAGGCAATTTTGATAGAGTAACTCTATCACTAGTCAAGGGATCCATTATTTGGATCAAAAGCCTCTATATATAACATAAAGGGATGAGAGAAGAGGGGGATTACATGAGTGAATAGTGAGGGGGTCATAATTATTGAGATCTTTTTGTGGCTTCCTCAAACCCTTGATTGCCTTAACTCCCTTTTATCACTAGGACGAGGTCCTCATACTTATGCACTTGGCAGTGTCATAATCGAACCTATTTTAAGAGGTTGTTTATCGAGGGTATGGCATGGGATGCTCTTCATTAAATGAAAACATCAAATATAAATTTAAAATTATGCCTGAGCTCATTATAGAGGAAAACCAATCCAAAATATTGATTTTCTTGGGCTTGGTTTTCCTTGGTTTTGGATGTCAATGACTCAACTGGAACCATGGTTTCACTTCTTCATTTAAGTCACCAACCCACTTTGTAAAAGTAGGTGTGAATAACCCACTTATGTCTTTAAGGGATATTAATGATGAAGTTTGATCTTTATCTACGTATTGGTTTCACCTTTGAGTTAGTATTGCTTCTGTTATGCTTACCTTAGTCACTCAGCTCCTTGTATATCCTTTGCCATTGGATCTAATGCTTTGCTCTACATCATTGATCTAACTAGTCCCAATACCCTTTAAGCTTGACCTCACTCCATTAATTTGAATCCATAATATTCTACCATCATCTCTAAGTTTTTTAAGAAACCCCTTTGATGGCTTTTGAATGCTAAAGACTATTTTATGAAACCCATCTTTGACGTCTATGCAAACATCCCAAGCTTTTCAAATCCAAATGGCTACTTGTAGGGATTCATAATTTGAAATTTATGGGCCCATCATGGGATATTTAAATCTTAATTTCTATTTTATAATCTTAACTTTGACAATAGTGTGAATGTCATTAATCCCTTTAGGTCATTTCCTTCGAACACTTTCCCATGGGATTGACCCTTTAGACACTTTCTTGTGGGATTTTGATTGAGACACCCTCTAATAGAATTAACCTTTCAAAACCTTTCTATTGGTCCAACTTGTTGAGAATAACCCTTTGAAAATTTTATAAGTGCCTTTGTCTTTGGAAGATGCCCTTTCTCTTTGGTAAAGGTTTTTTGCTTTGGGACAAAAGTTTCAAAAGAAATCTACCTTCAAAAAATTTATCTCAGTCAATTTTATAGAAGGAAATGTGTCCTTTAGAAAATTCCTTTGGAACTTTTTTATTTGGCCTAATTATTTTAAGCCTTTTTCAATGTGGACAATTTTTCCAAAATAATTAGGTCTTCAAGAAAATTGAAGTGAAACTTTTTTCCAAAATAAACAAGTCTACGAGATCTTTGCCTTGGACAATTTTTTTGGACTTTTGCTAAGTGTCCTTTCTAAAGGGAAAGTATGCTTAAAACTATTGAAAATTCCATTTTTTGAATGGAAAGTACACTTAAAAACTTTTTAAATTAACCCTTTACCTTTTTGAAAAGAAACCTTTGGATTTTTTTTGTAATGGACCCTTCAACTTTCTTGAAAATGCCTTTTTTTGAAAGGGAAGCACCTTTCAATTTTTCTATTTGGTCCATTTTACTGAGAATAACCCTTAAAAAAAATTTAAGTTCCTTTGGATTTGTAATAATCCCTTCATCTTTTTGACATAGGCCTCATTTTCCCTTTGGAAATGTCTTTTAACTTTTGAAGATATCCCTTAGGAACTTTTGAAAATGGACCATTTTTGTAGAAGTGCCCCTTCAGGGAAATTGTTTTAGATAAAATGTCTAAAATAATTCCTGATACTTAGTTAAATGAAGTAACTTTCCCTTCAAAACATTTATTTTGGGCAAAATGTTTGAAGAAATTCTAACAATTAGCCTGAACAAAACTCTGAAAGAAAATACTTAGTGAAAAAGAGCCCTAAAAGAAATCAACCTTGTACTTTTTGCTTCATTGGGTTCTCTACTCATTGTTTACTCTGGGTTTATTTAGTTTGATTACTTTAGGGTTTTATAGACCAGTTACTTGAGAAAGCTTGATGTCTTTTGAACTTGAAAACATGAAGTTTTCTTTCAATGCAATGGCTTCTACTTGATCATGCCCATCTTCTTTAAACCAAATAGAGTTTTGGTATGTGGGCTAAAAATTTGGCCAAAAATGACCTTGGATAACCTATTAAATCCATGTTTTTCAAGATATCCATAACTAACATGATCAATTAGCCAAATTTGAAGCATTATCTTGAGGGTATTTTGTATCCTGACTGATATAGATAAAATGAAGTCTATAAATACCATCATGTTCATGGACATACTCTATCTTATTGTGTTTAGATCAAACACCTCATTTAAAATATGTTGGAAAATGATGATATTACATTGGATAATAGAGCATTTACATCTAATCAAAACCTAGATATCTACCAAAACCCTTTTCCACAACATAACAATAATAATCAAGAATAATAACAAAGGCAAGAATAATAACAACATCAATATCAATAGCCATGACAATAATAATTTTAGTAGAAACAAAAACAACATGAAATGAATGGGAGGAACCAAGGGTAGAATAATTACAATAACCACTAGACTTACCATGTAGTTGCACATGACTACACTAAATTTATCAATGATATTTTAGGAGGTCATGTTTCCACCATCACCATTAATCCAAGATCAAGTGCTAGTAGAACATGACCATTATTAACCAATTCCAATCAAACCATCTATGTCAATAATCCTTTCTTGACCTGGGACCATAAATAGGCACACCATCAACTAGGGATTACTATTTTGGGACCTTATATCTATAGCTCATAATTGCCCTATGACCATTAACAAGTGCACTAAAAATTGAGACTTATCCTATATAACCTCTCTCCACCATCATTTTCTATCAATAATGGTCATGTATCCAATCTTGATTATGTAATAAAAAATTGGTGGTCAAATATTACCATTTTCAATCCATAACTACCTACCACCAAACTATTCAACCCACTATTATGGATAAGAACAAGCCATATACCACTATGAAGGGAATTTTTTTAAAATTTTGGAACAATTCCAGAAGATGCCCACACAAATTTCCATCTTGGATTTGTTGTGTACATCTACTATGCACAAAAACATCCTAACAAAGTTATTAGGCCAATCCCAAGATGCAATTGACATAACTCCTGATAAATTCCAATATTTGATTAGATATCTAGCCCCATGCTAGTAGTTAACCTTTGACCAAAGTCATATGTCATCCCTTAGCCCTATCCATAACAATCCATTGTACTTTGAAGTTTTCATTACCCAACACAAAGTGAAACATGTCCTCATAAACAATGGACCATGATTGAATATTGTGTCTTTAAATCTCATTGAGCATCTTGGATATACAACAACTAATCTTTAGTAAAAAATGATCACTATCAAGGCCTATGACAATGAATAGTGAAAATAATAAAGAACCATTAGATTATGATTTATCATTAGGATCTTAACCCATGATACACTTTTCCATGTGTTAGACCTTGATCTATCTTATAATTTACTCTTGGGTAGACCTTGGATACATGAAATTCATGCAATCCTTTTGACATTACACCAGCGTCTCAAGTTATTTCATTCAAGTATGGAGGTCACCATCAATAGAGATTTATATCCCTCTGAACATTGTAAACATTTGGATATGGAGTAAAAAATTTATAACTACTACTTTGGCCTAGATCTGATTCCCAAAAAGGATAAAGACAAAGGTAATGAAATACTTGTTGAATTTTTACAAGCCAATTGCATAGACATAGATAACCTCGATTCATCTTCTCATATGCCACCTCTTGAAATATCTAATCATTTTACCATCTCAACCAATGGCCCAAGAGAATATTTTACCCATGATACATTTCACATTGACAAGCTTCCATAGGAACCTATCTTATGGAAGACCTAAAGCCCAACTACCTTGCATGGAATGGAAATTAAAGGGAAAAGGTAAAATTCATAGCCTACCTCTTATCATTTTCACATTGACCATTGGAAAAAAATAATACCCACTTGTAAAAGATGAAACCTAGTTGTAAAATGACATATTGGCTAATTTCTATAAAAAATTCATGTATCCCATTCCTAACCAGATCATGACAAATTAAGCTTATGAAAGAGGATGCCTAGGGCCAAAGCAATAGGGTACACTAGATTCAATATCTATAACTCAATACATAGGAACCTATGGTCTCAAATTTTAACCATTTAGGGGTGAATCCATGTATCTTATTCATGTTCTAACACCAAAATCTAGTGATGATAATGCTAGCAATGAGGCAGAGTCTAATCACAACATTTATAAAGACCTTTATAATACCAATCAATTTGACACCCATGTCATTTGTACCCTTACCCTAATTATTCTCAACTACTTGCTTCCTCTAAATCACCCTCAACTTATAGCTTAGGACCAACAAAGATACACAGTGCTTGTAGATGAGTTTGAGAATGATGAAGCCTTTTGTAATTTTTTAGGCCTAAGAGATAATTTTATGTTGGGATACCAAAATAAGGTATTTATATCAAACTAGATCCTATAACCTATTTTTAAAAATGGGCGAACACCATTAACCATAAACAAACAAAGAAAACATTGAGGTCCCAAGGTGAAAAACTCTTTGAGGCACTTTTGGACTAGGGTAAAAGTAAAGACAAAGTCTAGTCTTCTAGTGTAAACTTGTTTCAAGTAACATTAAATTGGGGTGTTCACCTTTCCTCAAATGAATCTTAGGAGACCAAAAATGATGAACTTACTTTTAGGTCCAAGTTTAATTCTAAAGAATAGCATGCCTTTAATCAAATTATCTAGGAATTTCTAATAGTGTTTGTAACATGGACATCCCTACCATTTAGAGATTATGATATACTTGTTTAGGATAACTTAAAGAGCCAGTCCAAATAGAATCATTTACCATTGATAGCCAATTCAAATCATTACCAATTATTTTAGAATATGGATTGACTCTCTTTTTATTAGACACTACAAAATTCAACATCGACACTGTAGACAACCTAGAATGGATCAAATTAGGTGCATCCCTCATTAAGGAGGAACATGAAATCTTTATAACCCTTTTGAGGGAATTTGTTGAAATCTTTGCTTGGGCTTATTTAGACATCCTAGGTATAGACCTTAACTTGGTTTTACACCACCTTATTCTGCATCCTGATGCCAAACCTATGAAGAAAAAATTATGCAAGATGCATCCTCAAATTATTGTATTAATAAAGAAAGAGTTATAAAAAATCCTACAAGAGAGATGCATCTAATTGATTGACTACTCAGAGTGGATCTCATGTTTTTCTAGTTAGTAAGAAGATAGAGGGAATTAAAATATGCACTAATTTTAGATATATAAATAAAACCTGACTTAAGGATGACTTTCCTCTACCAAACATTGACAAGATAGTTGAATCCATAATAGGGTATAAAATGCTTTAACTTATGGATGTATTTTTAGGGTACAACCAGATCCAAATTTCAATAGAAGACCAACATAAAATAGCATTCACTATTCCATGGGGAACATTATATTATCAAGTTATGTCATTTGGTCTCAAGAATGCTAGGGCCAGCTACCTAAGAGACATGACCATCATATTTCATGATACAATGCATGACATTGTTAAAGACTATGTTGATGACATATTGGGTAAATAAAATACCCATTTTGATCATCCATTTGAACTACAATGAATATTTGAGAGGATTTGTGAATACAAGGTCAAACTCAATTGAAATAAGTGCATTTTTGGTATCACTTTAGGAATATTACTAGGTTTCATCATCTCCCATAGAGGCATTGAAATTGATCCTGCCAAAGTACAAGCCATTATTAAAATGCTACCACCTTATAGTTTGAAGCATCTCCATAGTTTATAGGGAAAGATGCAATCTACTAGACACTTTATTTCTTAGTTGGTTAATAAATGCCATCAATTTACACAATTACTGAAGAAGGGTATAATATTTCATTGGGATGAAAAATTCCAAAAATCCTTCCAACACTTGAAGGACTATCTTTCCAATCCACCTATTTTGTTACCACTTATGCCAAGAAAGCCATTTCTACTATACCTATCTTTCATGGACAAAGCCCTGGGCAATTCTAGGTCAACATGATGACAATGGAAAGGAACATGATGTGTAATATCTAAGTAGTATACTCGTCACATATGAACATAATTATATACCTATTGGAAAAAAAAATTAGTTATGGTCTTTGTAGCATAGAAGTTACAATATTACATGTTTAACAACAAGGTCATGGTTATTTCTAATGTAGATCCACTCAAGTATCTACTATCTAAGATAATTTTACAAGTATTCATGTCTAGATGGATCATGATTCAAAGTGAGTTTGAGATAGAATACATCAATGATAAAGCTATAAAGGGATAAACACTTCTAGATTAGTTTGATAAATCTGTCTTTACCAATATCAAACCCCTAAATTTTCAATTCCTAGATGAGTCCATCATGATCATCAATGAAACACCTCTTAAGGAGTAGCATTGGAAGTTATATTTTGATGGATCTTGCACATCACATGGATTGGGGGTAGGACTATTATTTATTATACCACATGGGGATCTTATCCCTAAATCATTTCATATCAACTTTCCTTGTACTAAAAACATGGCTAAATATGAAGCAATTGGTGTAGGGATTCTTCAAGCAGTACAATGGAGTATTCAACATCTAATGATTTATGGAGATTCTTAGTTAATCATACATTAGGTTATAGACCACTTTCAGACCAAAGATGACAAGTTAATGCCATATAAGGCCAATTATCGATAGTATCAAACAATAGATTTCCAACATATAAATTGAACACATACCAAGGGCCATTAATAGGATAGTGGATGCCATGGCCACCATTGGATATTTGGTCTATCACATAGATAAGGTAAAAGAATATCAATTCCTCATTGAAAATATTCTAGTGCTTTCTCATGAACCTTCAAATGTCACAATGATCTAAGATATTTTTTGATCCCAACTCTCTATGGTATTAAAACTTATTTACCTATCCTCAACCATATTATGCCACCCAACCTATCATGCAAATAACTAAATGCATTTACCTATCAATCCTCATAATATATCTTACATGGGCCAACCCTTTACTACCACAAATTTGATGGAACTCTACTTCATTATTTAAATTTGATAGAAGAAACATTATCATTACAATAAGTTCATGAAGGAGTATGTGGAGCCCACACTAGCAAGGCCATACTATTCAAAAATATCCTATGTATTGGTTATTATTGGGGATCTTGTGAGTCAAACATAGAGAGTTTGAGATTGGGGATCTTGTTATCAAAGAAAACAAAAATAAAACCATGGTCAAAAAAAGAAAAAAGGGAAAGTTCAAACCCAATTAGATAGGCCCATATATCATTATTACAAATTATTGCTTCAAATCATATAGGAGCACTACTCTAGATGGGGATGAACGTGATGATCTGATGAACATCATACACCTCAAGTGTTAATTCACTTGAGAGACCTAAAGTATTATCTATGAGGCTCATTTTCATTGTACCATAATATCTATATCCTTATTTGTACCATACCCTATACTATTCTACCAGACATTTCCCATCAACCAAAGTTGTTTTAACCCTCCCTACCCAAACCTTTGACCTTGGTTCTATTCCATTGGTTCTTTAGCTATATTTAATGAAGGGATTCAAACCATGTTCTAGTAGTTGATTTTATATTCTAGATAGAGGTAGTATTTTGGACTAGTATGATAATGGTTTGGTATTTGCATCCTTCATTTATTATTTCATTTCATTCTTGGTGTTCATGATTATAACTACCTTTGGTAAAATCATAATTCCCCTCCATGATAGTAATTATAACCTCCTTTGGGAAAATTAGTATCATTTACCTATGCCATTATTTTATAATTATAATCACCCATGGGAAAATTAGGAACAACACCTTTATCTTGCCTTGAATTCCCACCTTTCCATTCATATGCCATATTGTGCCATCTACCTACTTTGAGAACTTGCTACTACCTAGTCAGGTTCTTCTACTATAAAGTATAACT
Organism: Torreya grandis; assembly: GCA_037957365.1. Lineage (NCBI taxonomy): Eukaryota > Viridiplantae > Streptophyta > Pinopsida > Cupressales > Taxaceae > Torreya > Torreya grandis. The sequence continues at coordinate 416,577 of JARHVA010005683.1, read as the reverse complement.
ATAGTGACTTTAGGTTCTTATGGACTATATAGGTGGCACTCGATTCACATTGAGGCTAGCTCAGTCACCATATGCCACACTCTCACCATTTTACTAGCAATTTAAGTTTAAACTCTCTCGTTATTTTGTGATATAGACCATTTAGTATCTTGTAATTCTTAATTCAAGTTGAGTTACATAAAAAATTTCAAAAATATTTGTAAATATCTAAAAAAACCTAAAAATTGACCATGTCTTTGCCTTAAATATTTTGGGACTTCTAGCTATTTCAAAAGAAACCACTTGTCATTTAGTTTCCCCATCCTTGTTTGGCCTAAACCTTCCACTCTCAATGTTTTGTGAGTTTTCATATTGTGCATTATGTATTCAACTTTGATACATTAATGACCACTAAGATTCATCTCAATACTCTTGCCATTTTTCAAGATCATTCCCGTTTTCCTCTACAAAATAATCATATTTGTATTTATCATAAATTTTCATCTATGACATATCTTGGGAGAACTACATTTGGATTGAAGTTTATATGAGACCTTGTGTTCATGAAACTATGTAGGCAACATCCACTTTCCTAGTGCTTCTGGAGTCAGCTTGGATTCCCCTTCCTTTTCTTCTATTCCACCATTTTGTTTGTTTGTTTCATTATCTTCTATCACTTAGGGGTAATTTTTGACATTTGGTATGTTCTCTATTTGTACTAACATTGTTTTTTTTATTGGTGTTTGTGTATGTCTATTTGTTTATTTATTTTCCTATTTATTTGATTTCATTTTTATGCCTTGACTTAGTAAAATTGTGTTCATTGGGTGATTCCTTATGAATTATGCTTAATTCCATCCATATTCATCTATTAACATTGTCATCATGGTTTTTATCATTGGTGCATTATTTTCAATTATTTATTAGATCATGTGTCAGTGTTTATGCATATTTCAGCTAAGTTATCATGGTGTTTTATATCATAATGCATACCATTACATGATATAAAAAAACTTAGATCATGAAATCTTACAAGCAATAAGGCCATGGTACTTCTCATTGGCACTTAAAAACTTTTTGATCTATCCAATTCATTTTGAAAATATAGAGTAATTAAATACTAAAAGAATTTTAATCTTTATTAGTTACAATGTGCATATCCATACTAGCAGGTTGCTTAAATTCATAGTTATCCTATATATCAGCTTAATTTTACTCTGTGAGTATGGATTCAATTTGTAATCGACCTTTTCCAATTTTCCATATTATCCCACTCACATTACCAATGATTATAACCACCTTTGGTAAACTCATTGTGTTTTAATTCCAACCTACCGTGCTAATGATTTTAATTGTATTTGGGAAAATCATTATGTTTCAATCCATATGTATTTTAAAGATTATAACTACCCATGGGAAAATAATTATCTCTATCCATCCAATTAGGGAATGTTTTTATTCTATCAATGATTATAACCACCTATGGGTAAATCATTATTTTTCCTTTTAATGATTATAATCACCTTTGGGAAAATCATTCTCTTATTACCCTTATCCTTTGGATAATGATTATAAACACCTTTGGGCAAATCATCCTTTTTATCTATCCAATTGGTGTAGCTCATTGTGCCACTGATTATAACTACCTTTAGGTAAATTAGTCTTTTCCACCCCTTTTACCTTTCAGTCCCATCTTTTTCCTTCTTTCAAGGGACTGCATGCCAAATTTATTTGTAGACTACTCCCTCGAGGGGGCATCAAGGGCTTATCTATTACCATTAAAGTCATAGGCATACAGAACATTTTTATTCTTTCAAAATATGTTATTGTGCCTATAGCTTGCAATGCCTTCATAAATAGGGGAAACCACATGAACTTCTTATGTTTTAGTTGTGTTTTCATATACTTTCTTGTTAACTATGCTCTTCCTATTGTCTAAGATATAGGTATTAGGATTTTAGTGTGTTACTTTGATTTTTTTATTAGACTAGAAAAATACTAACCTCCCCTCTACATATTCCTTATTCACAACTCTCTTTCATGTTAATCTTTATTTACATAAAGGGTCAAGCATTTCACTATAGTTTAAACTTTTTTCATATGAAAACACAAAAATATAGAGTCCTAGACATGTGTAGACCTTAAAAGGACCCCTCCTTCAATATTTTTTCTACTTTCACATGAAGTTAATATGATGACATGAAAAAATCATGGTTTTAAAGTTATGACCCTTTTGTTCAAGAGAGGTTATTTTTTACCTTGATGCTTGTGGGATCTTGGAAGCCTTGGGATGGGTTGACCCAAAAGGGAGCCTCCATAAATTATATCTCCCCTTCTACATCAAATAAAAGTAAAATCATAAGATGGAAAATGAAAATTAATTCATTATTTAACCTTGTTGGAGGACACTAATGGTTATGATGGAGCTTGAGGATTCCAAATACATTTTTGAGGATTGTGAGAGTATGATACATCCTAGAGACTTTATGAGAAGATGGGCACTTGCAAAACCAAACCAAGTACACATATATCAAAATAGATTTTCAAAATGAATGAAATACTATAATCTTGGAGACTCCATTAATGGTAGTTGACCAAGGATGAGGAAGGATAAGAGAAATGAATATGGACAAGTAATCCTCCGAACCTCCTTCCTCTCTTCAAAAATTTGAGATGAAGCATAATGAATGATTTTAAACCTATGTTTCCCTTTATAAGGATATCTAGGATTTCCTCACCTTTGATCAAATATGATGGTTGGGGTTAAGAAGATCCAATGGCTAAGAAGGAGTGTTCTATCCTTAATGAGATAAACATGAATAATTTTGACCCCATTTGATGTCATATGAAGAGTATGCATCTTTCTTGATAGGAAAATTTCAAGAATGTAAGTCCATTTGAAAATAGATTCAAGTTACAACTCTATGTGTGAACTGAGCCCTATGACTAGTTCCACTCAAGGTCCTCCTTGGAACCATTTTAGAGTTTGGAAAAAAATGTTCAAGCTAGTGGTTTATAAAACCCATATCTTTTTAGTTGAATGCCCATTTTAGACCTTGGGTATGCGGGACCCGTTAGGTTCACTTATAGAGTTTTAGGCTTATTTGAGAGTTTGTAGGCTAATTAGAAAAAGTGGGCCCTACATGATTACATAGAAATTGTGTATCCACTTATAAATTTCCAACTATGTGATTTAGACATACAATTTTTATTTGATACTATATGCATCTCTTGCTTGAATAATGTTAATGATAAGTATTATAATTGTGTAAAATGTGATTCATGCATTTAAAAAAAAAATGGACTTGATTTCTTTTCATCATTTTATTCATGAAAAATTTTAGGCATGAATATTTTAAAATTAGAGCACAGTTTAAAATCTAGGATCTTTAGGGATCATTATTTATTAGCACTTCTTCCAGAGTGAATCAATGTGTGTAATTTTGGGTTTTATGATTTTTTAAGGAGGTAGGCACCATACACATGAATATTTCCTTAAACCATAGAATATTTAGCCAAGTAACATAACATATGTGTGGCTTATTGTTTGGTATTTGTGCCTAAGAGACCCATTCCAAGATTTGTTAGACATCCACCCATATAGTAGATTGGATAAAATTTGGTGAAGCTAGGATGATTGTGACTTCCCCATTACCTTGCCACTCAAAATTAGTGTGCTCTTAGGTTTATTGATGTTTCTCTCACCTTGAGTAATAAGGTCTAGAATGAATTGGGATGAATTTTATAGACACTATCCCATTTTACTTAGTTTATGCCTTTTTCCTTGCTATTAGTTATACAAAGAGTTTGGGCATAGTCCCTCCTTAGGCTAAAGGGTTTATTTTAGTTGACCAAAGAGGGGTATAAAAACCTTAGGATATGTTTGGTCTATGTGAGGCACAAAGAGCCTCATTGTGTTGAACATGTGTTTAATATTTAAACATATCCACATACATATGAGTGTTATTATATGTTGAATTAACCTTGTGTGATGGATAAGTAATACCACATGGATGGCCTTGTTAGGGAATCTCATGTGGGTCACCTTTTTTTGATCAATCCTTATGGTGAATGATCATTTTATCCTTTTGGGTAGTGAGATGTACCTTTTTTATAGCTACATAATGGAGTGACCTTTCATTGAAGTCAAATGTTAGTGATGGTTAGAAGGAGCAAGTGGGGTTCTTATGGAATTTTGGCACCTGTTGTGGATTCAAATAGCCAAAGAGAGATTTAACACATGCAAATATAATTAAAATACATAGACAAATTCTTCAACACACAATATATTATTTCTTCCACACTAAATTCTCTAATTAATACATTCAAACATAGTACAAACACACACACACACACACACACACACACACACACACACACACACACACACACACACACACACACACACACACACACACACACACACACACACACACACACACACACACACAAACACAGGAATAATGTTTCCTATAATATCTCCAATATTCTCTCACTTATAAAACCTCTAAAAATCTTATAATAAATCACACACCTAAATATGATATATTGTTATAACTATTAACAATATATCTCAACAACATAATATTTGAACTTATCATATTAACCATACTATTATAACCAACAAATAATTACTATTTAACTCTAAGTAAATATCAAGTATTGCTACTTAATTTTTACCTTATCGTAAATATCTAATTTCACCTAATGTGAAAACTATTCCCAACATTCCCCCCATAGTTTTTGCATGGTACAATATATCTTTGTTTTTGAATATAATGTGCTCCACTTCCATGTGATCATGATCTTCAACATATATGTGCCATCGTACATCTCTTCAGACACATCTGTAATTAGTTCTCCAGGTTAACCAATAACCTTCCAAAATGGTTTTCAAAGGTTCACCAATAGCCTTCCAAAATGGTTTTCTCAGGTTCACCACTAACCTTATATAATGGTTTTTTTAGGTTAGCCATTCACCTTACATAATGGTTTTCACAGGTTTACCACTAACCTTATAACACAGTTTTACCAAGTTTACCATTTACATTTTATCGTGATTGCTACAATGTTTTTTAGATCAACATTCTCCAATGTAAATATACAAAAAGGTTACATGGGAATATCACACACAAGTGAATAGGTATAACTATTTATTTTTCACACATACTAAAAAATAAATGTAATTACCACACAAATTAAAAAACTAAAAAAATCACACCATACTAAGTCACCACATCATTTTACAGCCTCATCATTGGTGACTGACAAGAGGTAACTAAAATACCTCCTTCCTCTGTGTAGCCTCCAACCTCCAGTATATTGCTGCTCACTCAACACATATGTTGAAGAAGCTTAGATTTAATTTTTCTGAGGGAGATCTCCCCCATAATGTAGACATCATGTACAAGAAAAAATGCATCTGTAAGGATTTTTATTTTTATTTTTACAAATTTGAAAATTTAACTCAATTTTGACACTAATGAATTTTATTAATATTTTTACAGACATTAAAAAATATCGATAAAGACTTAAAATCTATTTGACCATATCATTCATGACATACAAATTTTATTTGACATGGATCAAATAATGACTCAATATAATTTACAATAAACCTGACCAATGATTTTAACACTTTATATTTTTTATTTTGACAACAAGATAAAACCTAAAATATTAATATATAAATAATTTTAATCTTGATTGATCCTACAAACATTAAAATACTAAAGACATAATGAATAAAACTAAACTATAAATATAGACTTGATAAATGACACTATAAAATAATGAACCTAATTCATTAAAATATATAAAATATACTTGAATATAAACCTAAATGATGAAAGACTCTTAAATATATCTTTGACCATAACATACTAACATAAAATCAATTTACACAAACTTAAACACATACCTTCATGTTTGAAACATGGGATGAGGTTCCTTCTTACAAATTAAGATGATGGTAATGAATCTCTTGTATTCTCTAGGGGTTGGATGATCACAACATTGGTGCTACAGCTGAATGGATCAAGGTTAAAAATCCAAGGTGAAATAAAATGCTACAACAAGGCCAAAATCAATTTAGATAGCTCACCAATGATGTAAATGACACTTTTCAATTACAAACAACTCTTTTTATTTGTAAAATTTTATCAAATAATTTCTAGGCTTTCTTCCTCTTTGAAAGAGATTTCTAAAATAGTTGAATCATCCAATTTTGTTGATAAACAAAAAAAATATGGTGATTTTACTAACACTGTCCCAAACTAATTTTCTATTTTTTTTACGTCACTTCAAATCTGCAACAAAGACCATGACATGTTAGTTGGAATGGCCTAACAAGTGCACTTAAGGCTGGTCACCACACAAAATTACCACTATATTAATTTAATAGCTTTCAATATTCTTTTTGAAGATAATTCTTATCACAAGACATAAACATACATATCTGATTTTCATGGAACTATTTTGATATTTATAGAGTTCTTAAAAATGACAAACACATGCACAATGGATCAAAATAGGAATTTTCTCCACTTTTTATTTCCCTTATACAGAAGCTTCTCCCACTAAAAAACCCATTACAAATAAAAAATTACCAACTCATTCTCAGGAAAAATAATGTTTCATACACAAGGATAAATCATAGTGCAATTGTCCCTCACCATTCTTAGGATTCAATTGCTCTGGTACCATTGTTATGGATTCAGATAGCCAAACAAATATTTAACTCATGCACATAGAAGTTGAATACATAGATAAATTATTCAACACACAATATATTATTTCTTCCACACTGAATTCTTTGATTAATACATTCAAACATATATACAAGAATAATGTTTCATATAATATCTCTAATATTCTCTCACCTATAAAACCTCTAAAACTCCTATAATAAATCACACACCTAAATATGATATATTGTTATAACTATTAATAATATATCTCAACAACATAATATTCAAACTTATCATATTAACCATACTATTATAACCAACAACTAATTACTATTTACCTTGTTGACCATTTTGGCCCTATAGGCCAAAATCGGCCCCCTTCTTCCCTTGCTATTCAGAGCCAGTCATTTTCAGGTTGCACAAGTTCATCAGCCTTAGTCCATGAACTGGTTCATTCACTGGTTCAATTGACACTTAGTTTAACATTGGTTCAACCACTTAATTCAAGCAGCTTCAAGTTCAACGCAAGGTTCATTGGCCTTGGTTCAATTCAGTTGGTTCAATGCTTTGGTGTTGGCTCAACGCTTTGGTTCAATCACTTTAGTTCAATGGATGGTTTAATGAGGAGATTTAGTGAATAGTTTAGAGGGGCTCGACATGCAGCATTGAACCATTTTTGGTTCAATGAATTGGTTTAATGGCTTAGTTCAACCAGTGGTTCAAGTGAATGGTTCAATCAGCTCAACACGCAGTGTTGAACCATTGAACCGATTGAACCATTTTTGGTTTAATGAATGGTTCAATGGGTCAGTTCAATGAGGCATCCCACAACCGAAGGTCCAAAATCCCTTGCGGAGGGAAGCCGAACGTCCAAAATCCCTTATAGAGGGTAGTTAGAGTTTCAAAGGTAGCCAAAGGGATTTAAAAGCATGCAAAAGACTTAAGCAATGGGATGAATTCTTTCAGACTTTTGTCCAAATGAATTCCTTCAGACAAAAAGCCTGAAGGAATTTGGGGAAAGGCGACTGGTTCAAAAGTACAAGCCCAAAGTAATTCAAAGTGGCCAATTCCTGTGGATTTTTTATCTACAAAAAAAAAGTCTAAAGCAAACTATCTATGGACAAAAAGTCCATGGGAAACTGTCCATAGACAAAAAGTCTATAGAAACCTAGAAGAACCTGCCAAAGAGCCGAAGGACCACGAAGGGTAGGTGCCCTTGCGGGGGACTCTCAGCTAAAATGAAGGGGCACTTTCCAAAGGCCAAAGGGCCACCTTCCCTTCGGGAAGGTGCTAAGAAGAGAATCCATAGAAAAGGGAAAAGCATGAAGCCAAAGGAAAGTCCAAGGGCGATGAGCCTGAGGACGTCAAATTTAAAGCTATGAAATTACTATTTGTTTTGAACTGCCTAAGCGCCAACCATAGAAAGAGCCAAAGGAATGTAGTGACCTACCAGAAGATCACCCCTGAGAGTTGAAAGAGTAGGAAGAAGACAAAGAGAAAAAAATACAAAGCATCTAAGTGGCAAAGGGAAGGTGAGTTATTGCCAGACGAGCGACACAGCCTATTTTCTCTAGTTGGCATTGATGAGGGGACAAACTATAGTCTATTTGTAGAAAAGAGGCACAGCCATGTTCTTACATTAATGTTTGAATGCCAAAGTCAATTTTGGTGATTATATAACATGGTTCCAGTAGGCCTCTTCTAGAAGAATGACATCAGTAATAGTGGCTTCCTCTTCCCAAGGTTCAAAACACACATGGGCCACTGGCAGAAAAGGGTGTCAAAATCTTTCCTAGGGAGCACCAAGTTTCTCTTCCTCTTTTTATATATTGTAAACTTCTCTTAGGAGAAAAGTATTGGACTCTCAGCCTTAAAGCAAAACTCTACCCAAAAATCTCTCAGGCTTGTAAGGTAGAGCTGACAGTTTTTACCTAGAATCGAAACATAGAATTTTTACCTCCATTCTAAGTTTTGCATCTTTATTATGTGTCTATGCCTTGATTTTGTGTTAAGTCATTTTCTTAATGCTTTTGCATAATGTTTTTAGCATGTCTGGTGCATTTTTTGAGTTTCCTTTTACAGGTCTATCAAAAGTGTCCCTAGAGGAGTATAGGTGAAGTGGATAGGCTGCTACAGTGTGTCTCAGAATGCCTCCAGTAGTTATTTCCTCCCTGTATCTCTATGAACCCCTAAGCCACTAATGAGAAGGTTTTCTCATGTCAGATGAAGTGTATGGGAGTTGGTTCTCAATGGAAAGTGTATGTTTGGGTGGAGTATATCGACCTTTTCTAGTGTATCACCTTTTACTTTTTAGGCTTAGGTTCTATTTTCAGTATATCTCTCTCCCTTTTCATCCCCCCTTTTTTACATTTTGTTTGTTAGCAGTAGGAGAAACCAGGGCCTAACAAATACATTAGAGGGAGATAGCCCTCATCTAGAGACTCTCCCCTCCAGCATCACTAGTCCCATAGGTGAGAGGGGAGTTTCCATTGTTGTGTGTGGAAAAGGCAGGAGCTCGGCCTGCTGCCCACGAGTGCAAATCCACTGCGTCAACAATTTTTGGCACGCATGGTGGGACCAACTAGAACAAGTTGTGTCCAAAGAGTTAAAGAATTTTTGGTGTGTTATTTAACTAACCAGCCTTTGGAGGCTTTTGAATCAACACCAATGGTGACTCCAAGTTGAATCAGCTGGTTAAGCAGCCCTGGTGCCATCAGAAATCAATTTTGTATGTATAATCCCTCTACACAAAATTATGGACCTTATTTTCCTTCCTATAATTTTGATCAATCTCAGCCTTTTTATGTCATCTCCCTAAGTAGCCCTCTTAGTTTCCCTTCAACCAAAAGGGAAAATTCCAATCTTGAGATCTTTTGCCCTGATGGCAACCTCTTGACCTAGGGGAAAATAGTGGAATCATGGGGCAGGAAAGAGGAGAAGACAAGTTTTACTCAAAACCTTAAAAAAGATAAAACTAATCCTACCCATGATTCCTATGATCTCCAAGAAAGGCTCTTCCAAGAAGATCTAGCTAGGAGAATTACAGAGTTGGAATCTAGAGAGATATTCCTCAGCTAGTGTGTGATGGATAGTTTAGACCCAATGGCACATTCCATGTCTAAACACACCCTATCCACACACCTCCAAGAGAGTTATAAGGCCACACCTGATATAGATGAAGTGCTAGCTAAGTGGAAGGATGAAAATCATTTGATTCTAGCTCAAGGACTGCCTCCTCTTCCACATGTTTTTTCCACTTCACCCCTTGTCAAGGAGGAACTTGTTCTACAAGAGGTGAGTGAGGAGCAGAAGATCTAATCTACAGTTTCCTAAGAGGTTGTCATGAGCAAAAATGAAGAAGAAATCATCATTGATGCTCCTTGTGAAGGCATCATCAACAATGGAGAAGACCCAAGTCACACATACATGTAGATGTTCCAGCAATATGAGGAGGAACATAAGCATGGTGAGCTCCCTCTTCCTTTGTTTGATGAACTTCCTTGTTGCTTTGATGAGGAGGATGACTACACTAAGGATCCTGAGTTGGAGGAGGATTAGGAAGATATCTTTAAACATCTATAGATCCTAATTTTTTAGGAGGAAAAGGAGAGGCTGGTCTTCCATGAGGAAAACCTTGAAGGAGTTTCAAATAGAGAGGTGATGTTCTATGGGATGAATAATCAATTTGTGATTCCATTTCAGACATCACCATAGTCACCCTTCTTCAAGAAGGCCAAGAGGAAGTAGAGGATGAGTCTAACAGGATCTTCAATGAAGCAGAAGGAAATGGGTCAGACCATGATGCATTATAGAGGGACTATGCAGATTAAAGGGGTTATGGTGATGATCCAGTAGCCATAGATTTCTTGGTGAAATGCACCAGCATGAAGGAACAACATTTAACAAGCTTCCAAGAACAAGTAGAGTATGGATATGTTGGAAGCATGTTTGAATCTGATCCACTCAGATACCAGCCAATCTAGGTGATAGGCAAGAGGAGCAGGTCACTAATTCCCTTTTTCTTTTAGCTACTTGCCTAGAACCATAAGTCCTCTTACCAATAAGGGGACTTAAGAAGTTTTCCTTTTAATCCAAGAGGGAGGAAAATATTCTTGGTTAGCTATATATAGTAGTTTTATTTTAGTTTCTTTTCCTGCTTTCCCTAAGTGTAGTTTACAAAGGTAGTGTTTTTAGCCTTGTGTGTTTCCCTTTGTGTGTGGGGTAAAAAGCTTCATGTTTGATTCTTGGATATTTAGGGCTATTGCTAACCTTTCTTCAAAGCTATTTTTTGACTCCATACCCAATGGACTACAAGGAAACTGGTCTCTAAGCATATCAGGCATGCTTCCCCTAGGAGTCACCAATTTGTTGACCATTTTGGCCCTGTAGGCCAAAATCAGCCCCCTTCTTCCCTTGCTATTTAGAGCCAGTCATTTTTAGATTACACAAGTTCATTGGCCTTAGTTCATGAACTAGTTCATTTTTTGGTTCAATCGGCACTTAGTTTAATGTTGGTTTAACCACTTAGTTCAAGTGGCTTCAAGTTCAACGCAAGGTTCATCAACCTTGGTTCAATTCAGATGGTTCAACGCTTTGGTTCAATCACTTTGGTTCAATGGATGGTTCAATGAGGAGATTCAATGACTAGTTCAAAGGGGCTCAACACACAACATTAAACCATTTTTGGTTTAATGAATTGGTTTAATGGCTTAGTTCAATGAGTGGTTCAAGTGAATGGTTCAATCAGCTCGGCACACAGTGTTGAACCATTGAACCGATTAAACTGTTGAACCATTTTTGGTTTAATGAATGGTTTAATGGGTCAATTCAATGAGGCATCCTATAGCCAAAGGTCTAAAATCCCTTGTGGAGGGTAGTCAAAGGTCCAAAAGCCCTTGTAGAGGGCAGTTAGAGTTTCAAAGGTAGCTGAAGGGATTTAAAAGCACACAAAAGACTTAAGCGATGGGATGAATTCTTTCAGACTTTTGTCTAAAGGAATTCCTTTGAACAAAAAGCCTAAAGGAATTTGGGGAAAGGCTACCTATTCAAAAGTACAAGCCTGAAGCAATTCAAAGTGCCAATTCCTATAAACTTTTTATCTGTGGGAAAAAAATCCCAAAGTAAACTATCTGCAAATAAAAAGTCCATAGGAAATTGTCCACAGACAAAAAGTCTGTGGAAACCTATAGGAACCTACCAAAGAGCTGAAGGACCCCAAAGGGTAGGTGCCCTTATGGGGGACTCTTGGCCAAAATGAAGGGGCACTTTACAAAGGTTTAAGGGTCACCTTCCCTTCAAGAAGGTGCTAAGAAGAGAATCCACAGAAAAGGGAAAATTAGGAAGCCAAAGGAAAGTCCAAGGGTGACGGGCCTGAGGACGTCAAATTTAAAGCTATGAAATTACTATTTGTTTTGAACTGCCTAAGCACCAACCATAGAAAGAGCCAAAGGAATGTAGTGACCCACTAGAAGATCACCCCCAAGGGCTAAAAGAGCAAGAAGAAGACAAGGAGCAGAAAAGACAAAGCGTCCAAGTGGCAAAGGGAAGGTGAGTTATTGCCAGACAAGTGGTGCAGCCTATTTTCTCCAGTTGGCATTGATGAGGGGAAAAATTGTAGTCTATTTGCAAAAAAGAGGTGTGGCCATGTTCTTACATTAATGTTTGAATGCCAAAGTCAATTTTAGTGATTATACAACATGGTTCCAATAGGCCTCTTCTAGAAGAATGACATCAGTAATAGTGGCTTCCTCTTTCCAAGGTTTAGAAGGCACATGGGCCACTGGCAGAAAAGGGCACCAAAATATTTCCCAGGGAACACCAAGTTTCTCTTCCTCTTTCTATATATTGTAAACTTCTCTTAGGAGAAAAGGATTGGACTCTTAGCCTTAAGGCAAAACTCTGCCCAAAAATCTCTCGGGCTTGTAAGGTAGAGCTACCAGCTTTTACCTTGAATCGAAAAATAGAATTTTTACCTCCATTCTAAGTTTTGCATCTTTAGTATGTGTCTATGCCTTGATTCTCTATTAAGTCATTTTCTTAATGCTTTTACAGAATGTTTTCAGCATGTCTGGTGCATTTTTTGAGTTTCCTTTTACAGGCCTATCAGAAGTGTCCCTAAAGGAGTATAGGTGAAGTGGATAGGCTGCTACAGTGTGTCTCAAAATGCCTCTAGTAGTTATTTCCTCCCTATATCTCCATGGACCCCTGACCCACTAATGCAAAAGGTTTTTTCATGTCAGATGAAGTGTATGGGAGCTGGTTCTCAGTGGAAAGTGTATGTTTGGGTGGAGTAGATCAACCTTTTCTGGTGTATCACCTTTTAATTTTTAGGCTTAGGTTCTATTTTTAGTATCTCTCTCTCCCTTTTCATCCCCCCTTATTTACATTTTGTTTATTAGTAGTAGGATAAACTAGGGCCTAATAGGTACATCAGAGGGAGCTATCCCTCATCTAGAGACTCTCCCCTCTAGCTTCGCTGGTCCCATAGGCGAGAGGGGAGTTTCCATTGTTGCATGTGGAAAAGGTAAGAGCTCGGCCTCCTGCCCACGGGTGCAAATCCACTACATCAACATACCTCTTGATAAATATCAAATAATACTATTTACTTTTTACCTTCTTGTAAATATCTAATTTCACCTAATGTGAAAACTATTCCCAACAGCACCAAGCTAGTGCAATCATCGACTTAAACAAGTGATCAATATGTTAAAGTGGTATTATTTCATCTTGTTTCATTTTTTATCCATACCCAATGCATAAATATCTAGTTTGGATGTTGACATCTAAATTTTGTGGTCGATAACCCCTTTGAGGTTATGACCCCACCTTCTTGGAGTATTTATATAGATAACACCTTTGTGTTGAACTAATGATGTTTTTGGGTGACCTTGTTGATAGGGATCCTCAAATGAAACATGGGTTTTTTTCCTTATTATAAAAAGGTTTGAATGTACCTTCCCACTTTGGAGTATTTTCAATTGATAAAGGTATTTTTGATTGTTTAAATGCTTTAATATTAGTAAGATGATTTATCCATAGAGAAGTTTTGTTTCCCATTATGGTGTCACCTAATTGAGTAGGTTTCCTATGAGTGTTGATATCATTAATGAAAAATAAGTTTATTTTAGATCTAGAGGTAGCTTTAACCCTAAATGGGTGTACCTCCTCATTTTATAAACATGTTAAGCATAAGAGTATGATTTTACATTTGTATCTTCTATGCTATATTACTAGAGAAGATAATTTAGCATGGATTTTAACATTTGAAATTTTGTAAGTGTTGAAATTTTAAGGTGACTTTTATCTTTTTGTATTTTCCATTGCATCCTTTTGATAGTGTATTTTAAAAAAATTCATGCATAATATAATTTCACATGGTACCATATTATATGCTTGTGTAGGTTTGTGGGGCTTGTAGTGCCTCATTTTTGGATTTTAAGGTTGGGGCCATCCTTGTTTATGGCTTGATGAGGAATTCATGTGTCACACATCCATAATTATTGGGATTTTTTAATTAAGAGGAGCATTCTATAGTTGTGTTTCTTTCATAGTCATCTAAGAGTGTCACTTGTACTTTGACTCCTTATATGATGTATTTTTCCCCTTATTTTCAATGTTGTCATGGATTTTTGTATGAGTTTCATGGAAAGACCATGAGAGTGTGACTTTAAATTAGATATAGAGGGGATGAGTTTCAAATCACTATAACATATATGACACAAGCCTTGGATGTTGGGATGATTTTTAGGACTATTTTTAGAGGGACTTATGGTATAATGAGTGTGTTTAGTTTGACTAAGATTTGTGAGTGTTTATTGTATATGATGTTTAGTAAGTGTGTGCTTAGCATAATTCATGAATTTCATGAATAGGGGTTCCTATAACATTATATATCACCTTATATTGAGCATCCTTGTTGATTTTTAGACATTTTTTTAAAAAACAAAATCACTAGGGTCCACTTGTTTTATCTATAGTGTGTGTTATATGAACATGAGATGTTTCTCACCTAAGCAAATGTGCATATATTTGGTGTATTTTCATGCCTTTACAAGGTAAATTCTAGGGGAGGAGATATAAGAAGACCCATGTGATATATTACCACATTTGAGTGATGGGCATACTCCTTATAGTGGAAGAGTGTAGTATATTATGTTAGTGGCTTCCTATGTGTTAGTAATTTTATGTATTGATTGACATTACATACATTCCCTTGGAATTTAGGAAGAGATATGGTTATATTTGGAACATATCTGACATTGAGATGAGTTGATATTATATCACCATAAAGTGACATCATCATAATTCCATTAAGTCAATTATGTATTATAAGATGTTAAGTTAGTGTTCCTTCCATTTGGAGACATGTATTATTAGTGTTTATTTTCTTACATTCCTCAGCCTTCATAGGATGGTGTATTCTAATTTATACAGACTAGATAAGTTGTATAAATGGATAAATGTGATGCCTCAATATGTTTTAAATTGTTTTCCTATTTGGGGAAATGTGTTTCAATATTTTTCACTTACATGTTGGAAATCATGTGGTAGTCTTGGAAACTTGGATTTGTGATGCATATAGTAAACACTCATTTTCAGTCTATTAGATTCAACAAAGAGATGAAAAAATTAATTAACTAGCATAAAAGCATACTAAAAAATATAATGGAAATCCTTTTATATAAGCATAAAAGGAACACCCAAAAAATAAGGTGGGTGGAACCAAAAACATCAGGTAGTGTAAAATAGCTAGTCCCATGAAACCTACCTACCTAAGTGGTTAAAACCAATATAACCATAAGCATAAGAAATATAACTTATAAAATAGCCTAATATAATATAATAATATGATAATACCATCCCTTAATGACAAAACCAAAAAAGAGACCAAGTTTATCCTTGAATTTTATGAACTTATCTAAACCAAGTGGTTTGGTCATTATATCAACTAGTTTCTTTGTAGTGGGGTAGTAGAAGACACTGATGTCTCCATTCATAACCAATTATCTGATGTAATTATGGTTAAATTCAATGTGGTTGGTCTTTTAATCAAATAATGGATTCTTCACCATCCTTAGAACACTCTAGTTGTCACAAAAAAATTAGATTAGGCTTTGATGACTCAAACTGAAGATCTTTCAAGATTTTCTTTATCCATATAGTTTCACAACTTGTACTAACCATATTTTTATACTTTTATTCTATTGAATATAATTCCACTATAGTTTTTAGTTTGATCTACCATGAGAAAACTACTAAACTAAGAGTGATTACATAGCCTATTGTAGATTTTCTTGAATTTACTAATCCTTCCCAATCAAAGTCATAATATCCTGAAAGTTTAAAATCAATATACTTCTTATAAAATATGCCAAAGTTAAAAGTACCTTTGATTTATATTAATACCCATTTTGTAACTAAAAAATGTAATTATTGTGGTTTAGAAATGAGGTGAGATAGAAAAATCATTACAAAAAAAAACATCCAGTCTAGTGGTAGTGAAGTAAATGAGACTACCCACTAGCTACCAATACACTATTTAATTGATCAGAGGTGAAGCAATATTAGTTGAAATTTTAGCTCTAAATTATATAGGTGTGTGAGTTGAATTACAATCAATCATTCTAAACCTTTCTAGTAATGATTTGTCATACTTATTCTATAACATGAATATAACACAATCACCTTGCCAAAACTCAACACCTAAATAATATTTTAGTAGTCCTAAGTTTATCATGTCAAAAGTACAACAAATATTAACCTTAATTTATTGAATGAGACTAAAACTACTCCTAGTGATGGATATATCATCAACATATTCAATGAGAATAAAGATATCATCATCAGACACCTTTACATAGAGAGTTGGTTTATAATTACACCTTTTGAAACTAGACTTCCTAAGATATGAATCTATTTTCATAGACCAAGCTTGAGGAGCCTGGTTAAGCCCATACAAGGACTTGATCATCTTGAAAACAATTTGTTCCTTACCAGGAACCTAAAAACCCTATGGATGAACCATGCAAACTTCCTCCTCCAAATTTCCATTCAAGAAATGACTCTTGACATCCATTTGGTGCACCTTCCATCCAAACTAAGAAATAAAAACAAAAATCAAACAAAAATTTACCATCTTTGTAGTAGGAGAAAAAGTCTCTTCATAATCAACACCTTTCCCTTGTCCATAACCTTTTACAATAATTCTAGATTTTTATTTGTCTAAGGAACCATATGCTTTGAATTTTATCTTATAAATTCATTTACAACTAATGAATTTATTTCTTGGTGGTTGCTCTATGAGCTCCCAAGTCTTGTTTTTCATCAAGGAATCATATTCCAATTGCATTGTTGATTCCCACTCAATTTTCCCTTTGTCTTATAAAAATGAATTAAGTTCAAATTCTTATGCAATATATGTTTTTATAAAAAAATTGTCATGATCACCTATATTACCAAACTATTTTCCTGGTCTCAATCTTCTACCTTCCACACCTTGCGGCAAGTCTCTCTCCTTTAGTGATTCCATTATGGTAGAATACCACATTGACTTCTTTGGTTATCATATTGGAACCTAATAATGACCTATAATAATTCCCTCCTTGGAATGTTATTCCACTGATGAACTAGAATCTTACTCAACTTTCACATCACAACTTATAATAGAATCATTATAAGAAAATAATGACTCAAAATCTGAAACTATACCAGTTGTTGTGAAGAATGGCATTTGTTCATTTACTATGACATATTTATTTACCATAACTTTGTTAGTAGAAACATCAAGTAATATATAGGAATTTGATTTATCAATGTACTCAATAAACATGTATGCTTTACTTTTCACATCTAACTTACTTCTCTTTTGACTATAAATAACTATAAAAGATACACAACCAAAAATTCTAAAAGTACTTACATCTAGAGTTTGACCTGAACAAGCCTCTTATAGAGTCATATTATCCAAAAATTTTGTAGGAATTCTATTGAAGATGTATAATGTTGTATTCACATCTTTCTACCGAATATCTATATGGGACATTTTTTTCTTTAGACCATTTAATGGCCCATGTCCATCACCATCCTATTTTGCCTTTCCACAACTCTATTCTTCTATAGAGTGTAAGGGTAGTGTACTATCTATGTATGCCTTCATTTTCTAAATAATCCTTGAATTGTTTTGAGATAAAATCACCCCCATTGTCTCTTCTAAAATATTTCACTAACTGTCCTACCTATTTTTCAGCCATAACTTTCCAAGTAAGGAAGTTAGAAAAACAATCATATTTCTTCACTAGAAAGTATACCCACTTTTTCTTAGAGAAATCATAGACCATCAACAGAAAATAATAGGATCTAGAAGGGGTATATGTCTACATTGGACCATGTAAGTCTACATGTACCATATCTAATACCCCTTTAGCTCTCAAAGATTTACCAAAATCAAATGAATGTCTAACTTGCTTCCCCAACTAACATCCAGTACATACATGATGACTATCAAAAATATAAGGAATCCCCTTAACCATATTAGTCTTGATCAATGTATTAAAATACTATAAATTCAAATTCCCATAGCTTTCATGCCATAGTGAACTTGTGATATCAACCACTTCAAGTGCACTTTCTTTTACCCTCTATGGATCTATAAGCTTATACAAGCATTTCTCACCAATCCCAACTATAATAATCTTGTTCTCTCTAGAAGTGACTAAACATTGTTGTATTTGAAATTTTACCAAAAAATAAGATTTTGAAGTGATCTCAATAATTTAAAGTATATTTTTGTTCATATTAGGTACATACCTAACATTATTAAATGTATACCAAATTGTACCATCAAAAATGATATGAACACTACCATATCCCTTCACAAAATGAGATATACCATCTCCCAAAGATACATATTCATTACTACTATCATCTTCACAAAATGAGTTATACCATCTCCCAAAGATACATATTCATTACTAATATCATTTTTAATAAAATCCACATTCCAATCCTTATGGCATGTATAATGGTGAGATGCCCCTAAATTAAAGTACCAAGATTGATCCACCATAGAATTACCACTGGAATCCATGAAATCAAAATTTGGAGGTTTTCTCTCTCCTTCACCTTTAAATACATTCACATGATTATCTTTATTTATTAGGTTAGCCATATCCTATTATCTTTTCATGCAATCTTTCTTAAGATGACCAAGTTGCTTAGAGTAAAAACATTTCCACATAGATCTATTATTAGAACCACTTACTTGTGAAGTTTCTATTAAATAAATAGTAGGTTTACAAAACTACTTACCCTTTTCCTTAATGAATAATTCACTCTCTATAGAAGTAGATGTAGACAACACTATCTGCTCCTACCATCTCTCCTTATGGAATAACAATGTGGACAATTTTTCAAAGTCCAAAGTCTGCATCTTAGTAATCATGTACAAGGATTCCATAAATGAATCAAATGAAGGTGGAGGGTTTTTCATAAATAGAGAAATCAAATATTACTCATAAATAAAATTTTATACAGCCTTCACCTAATCACTAATGTCCTTGATTTGTAACAAAAAATTAGAAAAGGTGTCACATTCCTACATCTTAGTGGAAAACAACAAATCATACAAATACACTACCATAATTACTTTAGAAGCCTAATATTTAGAAGTAAAATTAGTCCACAAAGTTGAATCACTAGTTGCATTTATGACCTCTGAGATTGAATTATTTGCTACTAATAGTTTTAACAATATAAGAGCCTCATGAAGACATTTATCATAGTCATTAGTACCAATGGCAAGATTTTGCTCTTTACCAAGCACTATTTGATCAAGATTCTAATATTAACTTATCATCAAAACCTTGAGACTCCATAAACTAATGTTTTTGCTTGTCAAATTTTATGAATTTGGCAACAAGAGGTGTTATAAACTAGCCATTTTAACCTAGTTTCTCCAAAAAATGAAGATACCACAAAATGTTAATGAATTTACACAAAATTATTCCTACCCACTGATTCAAATCACAAACTAGTCAATAACTCTAATTTTTAGCAAAAAACTCAAAACTATTTGAGAGATTATAAACTTTTCATATTTAAAAACACAAAAAATGGACAAAAACATGTAAATCAAGAGATATACAACTCTGATTTCAAAAATTATTTTTGTGTTAGATTCTAGATTAAAAAAACCTAGAAAATGATCAAATTTTTAACCTCTTAGATACTTATATGATAATTAATCACTGATGGGGCTCTAATATGGCTTATATTCTAAAGTTTTCAATTTTTAATATTTTAATAAATTAAAATAATTTAAAATTAAAATATATTCACATGAATATAAGTTTTCAAAACTTTATATTATAAAAATAAACTAATTATAAAATACTTTTGTAGTTGTAATAAAATGGTTGACTTGTGAAACTTTGAAATGTTGATTATGGACCTATTTCTCAACTAAATTAGAGTTGTCAAATCTAGTGAGCTCCTCCTAGAAAATATAATTTTTTAGATCATTTACACACCAAAAATAATGCCTAAATAAAAATATGTTCTCCTCCCTAAACCATATGGAAGTGAACAACCAAAAACTTCAAATGCAATTTTTGGGTAAAATACTCAACAAAATTCAATTATGTCTAATTCAGTAGATGAATCCAGGGCCAAAGAATTTTATAGAAATAAGAATAATCAAAAATAATGATCAAATGAATTTTTGGTATTTTTCTCCAAGTTGAATTACTGGTCATAGGAAAAAAAAATCTTCCTCTCATGGTTCTCCACCAGGCGCTTCATGATCCTCCCTAATAATACCATCCTCTCTTACTCCATAGGCTCCCTCCTAAGCTTGCTAAACTATAAGATATGGTACCATATTAGATTCAACAAAGAGATGAAAAAATTAATTAACTAATATATAAGTGTACTAAACAATACAATGGAAAGCTTATTATATTGGAATAAAAAGAACACCCTAAATGTAACCAAAAGCATCATGTAGTGTAAAATAGCTAGGCCCATGAAACTTACCTACCTAAGTGGTTAAAACCACTATAAACATAAGCATAAGAAATATACTTTATCAAATAGCCCAAGGTAATACAATAATATGCTAATATAGTTGTGTTTTGTGTCTATAATAGACTTCAGATTATTTTTTATAAAATCATGCAAACTAAGCCTAAAAATCACTATATTTCCCAAATTCATCTATGCATGGGATAAAAGTGCCCAAAATTATGTTTATGATTCCTTATTTGGGGTATTACCCTATACATAATGATAACCTATCTTGGATTCAACCCTAATCAAAATGTGACCTAACAAATTGACAAATTAAACTTTTGATCTATTATTGAAAAACACTAAAACAATTCCTAAATACCAAAAACCCTAAGTAGAATTCATTAAAAGTAACTTTTTTTTATTTGATAACATAAAATCTTTTGAATCTAGATTCATGAACCATAAAAATGAAGGTTTTGATTACTATACCCATAACCAAGAGGGTTTGAAGGATCCCACAACCTTTACAAGGCATAACTAGAGGGTTTTAAGGTTCCCACAACCATAACAAGCATAACTATAGGATTTTGAGGATCCCACAACCTTAGAATATCAAAAAACAAGAGGGTTTTAAGGATCCCACAATCATATCACCAAGAGGGTTTGAAGGTTCCCAAAACCTTAGTATAAACAAGGAGGTTCCTTCATAATGAAAATTAAATAATGAATGCACTTCAATAGAACTTCCCTAAAACTTCCACTACAGAATAAGAGCCCATTAGGAGTAGAAGGTCTTATACTAGTATTTTGCCTCTTGGGAAATATCCACATACTCTGTGAAACTAAATCATAATAAGTGGGCTTACCATACCACTGAGATTAATAACAACTAGATCATAACAAGGACCTATTTGACTCATCCTCAATAATCTAGCTATAGCTTGAAACAAAAAAGGGAATTTTAGCCAAACATGAATAATACACATAGATTATAGAGCAAATCCTAGAACCCAAAAGATCCAAAGGTTGAATCCTCTATCATCCACTCAAATAAGACAAGTTTTGGTTTGGTTTCCTCTATCCACCATAATCAAAACTAGCTAAAATTGAATACAGTCCCCCACAGATCTAGTTTTTAGTAAAGTTTTTATACATCCTCCATAAACCTTGAGTGCAACAAGTGATCATAAATACCCACTCAATGAAACAATATCCCATAAATATGTCTCAAAAATATCATAATGGATTCCATATATCCTTATGATGAATCTTGCAACATCTCCATTTACCTAGAATCCCAAATTTGGTTGGATAGGGGTTTCAACAACTCTACAGGAATCCAAACCCAAAAATCACTGCAAAATAGTGCCTAAGGTTGTAGAGAAAGATAAATTTGTACCATACCCTATACTATTCTACTATACATTTCCTATCAACCAAAGTTGTTTTAACCCTCCCTACCCAACCCTTTGACCTTGGTTCCATTCCATTAGTTCTTTAGCCACATTCCGTGAAGGGATTCAAATCATACTCTAGTAGTTGATTTTGTATTCTAGATAGAGGTAGTATTTTGGACTAGTATGACAATGGTTTGGTAATTGTATCTTTCATTTATTTTTTCATTTCATTCTGGGTGTTTATGATTATAACTACCTTTGGGAAAATCATAATTCCCCTCCACGATACTAATTATAACCTCCTTTGGGAATACCTATGCCATTATTTCATAATTATAATCACCTATGGGAAAATTAGGAACAACACATTTATAATGCCTTGAATTCCCACCTTTCCATTCATATGCCATATTGTGCCACTTGCCTACTTTGAGAACTTTCTACTACCTAGTCAAGTTAATCTACTGTAAAGTATAACTATAGTGACTTGAGGTTCTAATGGACTATGTAGGTAGCACTTGATTCACATTGAGGTTATCTTAGTCACCCTATGCCATTTATATCAATTTTAGTTTGAACTCTCTCACTATTTTGTGATTTAGACCATTTAGTATCTTGTAATTCTTAATTCAAGTTGAGCTACATAGAAAATTTCAAAAATATTTGTAAAAGATATAAAAAAAACCTAAAAATTGACCACTTCTTTGGCTTAAGGATTCTAGGACCCATAGCTATTTCACAATCAACCACTTATCATTTAGTTTCCCCATCCTTATTTGGCCTAAACCTTATGCTCTTAATGTTTTACAAGTTTTCATATTGTGAATTATGTATTAAAATTTGATACATTAATGACCACTAAGATTCACCTTAATGCTCTTGCCATTTTGCAAGATCATTCCCATTTTTCTCTACAACATAATCATGTTTTTATCAATCATCAATTTTCTTCTATGCTATATCCTGGGAGAACTACATTTGGATTGAAGTCTATGTGGGACCTTGTGTTCATGAAACTATGTAGGCAACATCCACTTTCCTAGTACATCTAGAGTCATCTTGGATTCCCCTTCCTTTTCTTCTATTCTCCCAATTTTTTTTTGTTTCATTGTCTTCCATCAGCTAGGGGTAATTTTTGTCATCTAGTATGTTCTCCATTTGTACTAACATTGTTTTTATTTATTGGTGTTTGTGTTTATCTATTTTTTATTTTTATTTTCCTATTTATTTTCTTTCATTATTGTGCCTTGACTTAGTAAAACTACATTCATAGGGTGATTCCTTATTAATTCTACTTAAGTCCATCCATATTCATCTATTAACATTTATCATCATGGTTTTTATCATTGGTGCATTATTTTCAATTATATATTAGATCCTAAAAGAAGGCCACGGTACTTCTCCTTGGCACCTAATTTTTTTTATCTATCCAATTCATTTCTTAAATACAGAGTAATTAAATCCTAAAAGAATTTTAATCCTTATTAGTTATGACATGCATGTCTATACTAGCAAGTTTCCTAAATTCATATTTATCCTTGGTATCAGTTACTTTTACTCTGTGAGTATGGATTCATTTCGTAATCCTCCTTTTCCAATTTTCCATACTATCCCACTCACAGTACCATTGATTGTAATCACCTTTGGTAAAATCATTATGTTTTAATTCCAACCTACCATGCCAATCATTTTAACTATATTTGTGAAAATCGTTATGTTTAAATCCATATGGATGTTAAGGATTATAATTTCCTATGGGAAAATCATTATCTCTATCCACCCAATTGGGGCATGTTTTCATTCTACCAATTATTATAATCACCTATGGGAAAATAATTATTTTCCTTATTAATTATTATAATCACCTTTGGGAAAATCATTCTCTTGTTACCCTTATCCTTTGGATAATGATTATAACCACTTTTGGGAAAATCATCTTTTGTATTTACCTAATTGGGGTAGCTCACTGTACCACTGATTATAACTACCTTTTGGCAAATTAGTCTTTTCCACCCCTTTTACATTTTGGTCGCTATTGTCTCCAAATCTTGCACCCTAAAAGAGGGTTTTTTATGCCTCTTATATATTTGGGCAATGTTGGGACATTTCCAAGCCTATGGGTGTGCCTATAAGTGGAAATGAACCTCTAGGTTGAAAGGGCTAGCTCCTTATATTAGCTTTTGTGTAATAAAATATATTGAATGAGCTTGTTTGGATGAAAAGAGTTAGAAATTTTCATAAATAAAAATCTTAGTCTAAAATGGTGATACACCAAAAGTTATTATCCACATGTATGCCCTATAGTTTTGCACAATATAGTAGAATACAAGCCTATTCTTTAAGATCTAGAAGATTATAACATAAATATTTCAATGTAGAGACAAAATGAATGAGATCACACAAGGTAAGTAACTAGAAAAATAACATGTATAGTCCAAAAAAGGGTTACACCTATGCAAAATATCATACAACTAGAATACACTCTACATGACCTGTTGGATCAAATCTTTTCTCAAAAGGATGAAACATCACTTGTTGTCACTTTGTGTCTCTTGTATACCCAAGTAAATGTCCAGAACATAGAAAGAAAATAAACTTATGATTCTTTACTCAAAGGCAATAAAATGACAAAACATTCTAGTAGAGATTCACCATACTATTAGTCTCTAAAATAAAATTATCCCAAGGGTCTTATTTATAGAAAAGAGAGAGAGAGGAGGGAGTTCCTTTACACCAAAGAGAGGAATAAAATATGTTAGAAGTCATTATCCTCAACTGCAAATGATTTTTGACAATGATGCTTGTTAGGGCACTCTGATTGATCCATGTCACCTTGTTGAATGCCATGGGATTACCCCTATAAATATTCTTCCTAATGACTACTTAATATAATCAAGATACTTGGGGAAGGAAAAAAAAGGTCCTTATCAATGGAGCCACCTATTAGAAATCTCATTTTTGTGCCTAATTACTTCTCCTTGGCTTATCAATTTGTGTAATGGTGTGGAAAAAAGGTCACTTTCATTTAGTTTGGCTTTATCTTTCCCTTTTGAGTGGTCCTTAAGAAATGACTCAGATCATGGTTCTAAATCATCGATCTACCATTAAATCAAGATTATAAGCTAAGCAGTTGCTTCTGTCTAGACACTTTTAGGTTTTTTGAATGACTTTACTTATAAAAATTTATAAGCAAAGCACTTGCTTAAACTTGATTTACACCTATAGAGCCATTTGGGTTTTCTTGACTACTTTACTTATAAAACCTTATAAGCAAATCACCTTGGGAAACCTAGTTTGTAATGCCAAGACCTTTTCAAGTTTTTGAAGCTCTTGTACTTATAAAATTCATATGTCAAGAATGTTGGGAAACCTGATTTGTATTGACATCTTTTAGTACATTATGAATTGACCCAATGGCTAGTTATCCACCTTAAATTTGACATCCTATGGCATGTCATGCATTGACCCAATAACTAGTTGTCTACCTTAAATTTGATGTCTTATGGCACATCATGCATTGACCCAATAACTAGTTATCTACCTTAAATTTGACATCCTATGGCACATCATGCATTGACCCAAAAACTAGTTATCCACCTTAAATTTGATGTCTTATGGAACATCATGAATAATCCAATTAGGTTTATTTCTTGGGTAATGGCTTGATAATTTTCTTGAAGTAATTCCTTTGGACAAAAGTGTGATATCCCTTTGAATATCAAAACAAAAGCTCCAAATTGCTTATCTAAATTTCTGCAAAATATCTTCAAATAGATGAATAAATCATAGTATAATTTCTTATTTGTTTGCTCATAAGCTTACAATAGAGATCCTCTATCAAGTATACAAAGAATATCGAAAGTTCGGCCTTATAGCCTGAATATTTCGCAAACTAGGCTGAATCTGGCACATCTCGACCTGCTGTGTAAAAAACATAGTCGCCGACGTCGGTTATACTACCGTCATCGATCAACCTGTAGTGGTCCCCTTGCCGACGTCGGTGATGAGTTGACCGATGTCGGTCTCTATAAGTCTCTGTTCGCTGATGTCGGTACCTGAACTTTCTGTAGATGTGTACGGACTTTCACAGATCTGTACAGAAGTCGTACGGCTGCTGATAAAGTACACCTTATTTGTAGGACCCCTATTCTCAAGATATATGACTCTAATATAGAATATATCTATCTGTATAATTTATTGAATCAAAAACTAAATAAAGAAATACCTGAAATACTGTGATAACTTCTGTGTGAAGTTATCTCTCAAATATCTGTAATACTATAACTTCTGGGTGAAGCTATCTCTCAAACCTGAAACCTCTGTGATAACTTCTGTATGAAGTTATCTCTCAATTTGGCAATAGATCAGCTGATCTCTCACAACCTCTGAATCACACACAATGAAGAGTTGACGTTCTTCAATGCTAATGGAAATCTATGATAACTCCTGTATGAAGCTATCTCTCAATTTGGCAATAGATCGGCTGATCTTTCACAACCTCTGAATCACACACAATGAAGAGTTGATGTTCTCCACTACAATAAAATCCTGGAACCCTTGGCTCAGTCTTCACAGAAGAATTTCTTCAATTTTCAATAATCAATAATCTATGCATAATGAACAATGGCCTCCATGAGAAACCCTTATACCCTCAAAAAGATGTGCTTGCCCTAATTAGGGTTTCTTAAATTAAAATTAGGGTTTCTAATTAAAAATAGGCTAAATAATTAATATTTGATTAAATCAATCAAATATTAATATCTCCCTCAATACATGTCAGATCGACGAACCGATCGAAGCTGGTGAATCAGGGAGTGATTTCGCACATAACCATACCATAATAAAGGCGCTCTGTTGCATATCAAATATCCCTAAAAGTAGGAGCCTAGGCCAAATATGTTTGAAATAACCTGAATGAACATCAAATGTAGAAATCCTGTGAATCAAAGTCAATCCAAGCTCCATTATGACCCTCTATCCATCCTATTAGCCTACGAAGGTCGCATAATAGGCTAATCACCAAGACTGTCAATGTCCATGAAAAAGGGGACATGACAATCTGCCCCTCCAAAAATTGCTTGTCCCCAAGCAATCTCGGAATAATGAACTACTCGATCCACCTAGATCCCAAATGTAGTTATGCTCTACACTGCTGTGAATCAATGCAAGTACCGGCAACATTAGCAGAAGTAGAACAAAGAAAGACTCATAATCAAACTGGCGCATTAAACTCCAACCTCCAAGATTAAAAATACCATAGTCAAGAGAACATGAGAAACACACTCTCAAAACATCATAATCCAAGTAGAATGGACAATTCCAACTGCCAATTCCATTTGCAAGAGATGGTGCCAATCCATCCCATAACTGATCTCTCTGTAAAGGTGGCACAACCAACTGTACCACACTATCATCTGTATGAGAATAATCAATATGGAGATTCAACTCCACTGGTATCCCAAACTCCTCAAAATTAGGTACTCCCAAGTCCTGAATATATGTGTTAGCCTCAACAACATGCTCCTCATCAGCAGCTACAAAAACATACTCATCACCAATACTCAATGTACTAACCTCTGAGTATACCTCCACACTCTGAATGCAAGCATCAGGCTCATCCTCACTGTCTAACACCTATGCTGAACTCACCTGAAGATAAAGCTCATCCACAACATCCTCAACTACCCCTACCTATGAAGATAATGTAGATAAATCATTACCTGAAGATGTGTTAATATCTCCCTATACTGGATCAGCCTGACTGTCTAACTCATCATGCAAGTTGCTGCATGTCATAGGGAAAGCACTACGATCCTTAGGCCTATTAATTAAAATCTTTAACCACTTACAAGCTCTAGGTGAGACATTTTTCCCTTTTGTCCAGACATACCATAAATCTTCTGCCAAAAGTTTAGAGATTTTATCCTCCTCCTCAAACAAGATTGTGAACATGATAGAGTGCATGGATGCTAATACATCACTGGAATGAAACTCATCTAAAATATTCCAAACTATTTTAAACATAGTGCGAATGCTACCAATACAACCTACTAGCATCATAATGTTTTCAAATCCATACCTTGCAAAAGTGTCAAGTAATCTCGCCCTCTTTGAGAAATGAGAGTCTCTAATGTCATCCAACTTTTTGAAGCTTTTCACCATGGCATGAAGTACCTCTCTCATAATCCGATCATCATAAAAATTAAAGCCAGCTATTATTCTCATGATTTCACTAATACAAGATAGAGTTACAAGTCTTACCACCTCATCATGATGTCTCAATAATCGGTGCTTCACCAAAGAATCAAACGCTGGAGATAACACTATTTGTATCTCATAAGAATTTGACTGCTCAACCTTGCTTAAATAAATTTCTAACTCCTCCAAAGTTTGTAGAAGGTCATCTGCTTGTTGTAATGGATTTTCTAACTTCTTCTTTGCATTGTGCACTCTTTCCTCCAAATCTTTGACACCTGTTAGTGCCATGATGATACCCAAACTACCCAACAGGATGGCAAGACATTAGCTCTGATGTGCCCAACAAGATGGCAGGAATTTGGCTCTGATACCACTGTGATGTCCCTTACTTAGGGGCTCTTTTTCTTCCTACAAATGCTCTGATACCACTATGATATCCCTTCGAATATCAAAACAAAAGCTCCAAATTGCTTATCTAAATTTTTGCAAAATATCTTCAAATAGATGAATAAATCACAGTATAATTTCTTATTTGTTTGCTCATAAGCTTACAATATAGATCCTCTGTCAAGTATACAAAGAATATCAAAAGTTTGGCCTTATAGCCTGAATATTCCGCAAACTGGGTTGAATCTGGCACGTCTCGGCCTGCTGTGTAAAAAACACAGTCGCCGACGTCAGTTATACTGCCGTCGTCGATCGACCTATAGTGGTCCCCTTGCTGATGTCGGTGATGAGTCGACCGATGTCGGTCTCTGTAAGTCTCTGTTTGCCGATGTCGGTACCTGAACTTTTTGTAGATGCGTACGGACTTTCACAGATCTGTACGAAAGTTGTACAACCACTGATAAAGTACACCCTATTTGTAGGACCCCTGTTCTCAAGATATATGACTCTAATACAGAATATCTCTATCTGTATAATTTATTGAATCAAAAACTAAATAAAGAAATACCTAAAATACTGTGATAATTTCTGTGTGAAGTTATCTCTCAAATATCTGTAATATTATGATAACTTCTGGGTGAAGCTATCTCTCAAACCTGAAACCTCTGTGATAACTTTTGTATGAAGTTATCTCTCAATTTGGCAATAGATCGGCTGATCTCTCACAACCTCTGAATCGCACACAATGAAGAGTTGACGTTCTTCAATGCTAATGGAAATCTGTGATAACTCCTGTATGAAGCTATCTCTCAATTTGGCAATAGATCGGCTGATCTTTCACAACCTCTGAATCGTACACAATGAAGAGTTGACGTTCTCCACTGCAATGGAATCTTGGAACCCTTGGCTCAGTCTTCACAGAAGAATTTCTTCAATTTTCAATAATCAATAATCTATGCATAATGAACAATGGCCTCCATGAGAAACCCTTATACCCTCAAAAAGATGTGCTTGCCCTAATTAGGGTTTCTTAAATTAGAATTAGGGTTTCTAATTAAAAATAGGCTAAATAATTAATATTTGATTAAATCAATCAAATATTAATATCTCCCTTAATACATGTCGGATCGACGAACCGATCAAAGTTGGTGAATCAGGGAATGATTCCGCACATAACCATACCATAATAAAGGCACTCTGCTGCATATCAAATATCGCTAAAAGTAGGAGCCCAGGCCAAATATGTCCAAAATAACTTGAATGAACATCAAATGTAGAAATCCTATGAATCAAAGTCAATCCAAGCTCCATTATGACCCTCTATCCATCTTATTAGCCTACGAAGGTCGCATAATAGGCTAATCACCAAGACTGTCAATGTCCATGAAAAAGGGGACATGACAAAAAGTTTGAAGGAATTCTTGTAAGAATTTTGCTTTTGGGTTTTTTGGCAAAGGGCAACATGTTCATTCAAGAACTTTTCTTGAAGGACATCTATAGGAAAGTGTCCTCTGAAAAAGTTCTAAAGGACACCCTATAAGGGACAAAATGCCCCTTCAACAAATTCTAAAGGGAATTTCCAAAGGAAATGGCCTTTTAAATTTTTTTTGAAGGGCATTTCCAAAGGAAATGGCCCTTCAAAACTTTTTTGAATGGCAACCTTTGGGAAAAAAGCCCTTCAAAAAAAATCCAAAGGCTAATCTTGGAAGAATGGGCCTAAAAGTGACCCTTCAATAAAATTCCCAAAGGGCACTTGGACAAAAAAATGTCCCTTTGAAAAAATTCTGAAGGGGAATTAAGGAAGATACCAAGGCAAAGGTGCCCTTCAAAAAAGTTTTGAAGGGACACTTGGGAAAAAAGTGCCCTTCAAATTTTTTTTGAAGGGACACTTGGGAAAAAAGTTCCCTTCAAAAAAGTTCTAAGGGGACACTTGGGTAGAAAGTGCCCTTCAAATTTTTTCTAAAGGGTCACTTGGAAAATTAAGTTCCCTTTAGAAAAATTCCAAAGGGACACTTGGGGGAAAACAAGGCAAGTGAAGTACCTTTGAAAAATTCAAAAGGGCTCTTCGAAGGGAAGTGGCCCTTCAAATTTTTTTTGAAGGGAACTTCAGGGATAAGACAAAAAAAGGCCATGATAAAATAAATAAAAGGGAAAGAAGAACAAATAAAGACTAAAACAACAAAGGCCCAAACATAGAAAATGAGCAAGGAAGAATGAAAACTAGCTAAAGAGGAAACACAAACTAGTTATGCAGAAAAAGGGTCAACATTTTGGCAATTTATAGGGGAGACATGCCTACTATGTCTAAGACCAGCTGCCTACATCCTTTCATTGGGCATGGAGTCACGTAAGGAAAACAAAAGCCAAAAATAATAAGCCCATGGCTGAGAGAAAATATAGGAAAAAAACAACAAAGTAAACACAAGGAAAGAAAACACTTGAAAGGGAAACACTTGTGCTATAAATCACTTAGGGAAAATAAAAACTAAAAAGGAAACTCACAACAACAAGTATTTACAAGACATGGCCAACAAGGTCTAGAATTAAGACTTCAAGTGGATCCCATTAACTGAAATAGGTAGCTCTTCTCCATCTATCTTAGATAGTTGTAAGGAGTTTTTTTGCTTGAACTTTTTGATGATGTAAGGACCATCCACAAAGTATCAAACTTTGTAGGTCTACCTAGTTTTTCTCTATCCTCATCCCATTTCAAGACTAAGTCACCTTCTTTGAACACTCTTGCCCTTATCCTTTTGTCAAAGGAAGTATTCATGAGAACTTGATGGTGATCCAAAGCTTTGTGTGCATCATCTCTTGCCTCTTAAAGGTACATTAATTCTATCAATCTGACCTCTATGGGAGTGTTTTCAAGTAATTATAGCTATTGTGCAAGTTCCAAGGTAGGGATATCTTATGATATGGACAACCTAGCTTCTCTCCCATAAAAAATTACAAAGGGAGAATTGCCAATTAACTTCTTGGGAGTGATTCTATCTACCCATTAGGTTATCTTCAGCTTGCTATGTCATGCCCTTTAATTGGTTTCCAATGTCATTTTGATGATCTTGTTGAGGTTATTATTGGTAGACTTAGCCAATCCATTAAATTGAGGGTAGTAGTTGGATGAGGTACTCAAATGAACTCCAATATTTACTTCCCAATCAAAAAATTTAGCACTTATGAAGGCAAGTTCATTATTTGAGATGATGATATGAGGAGCTTCAAACCTTTTCACAATGCTATCATATAACTCTAAGATAGAATTTTCATTTGACTCCTTCAATGTAATAGCCTCTACCCACCTTATGAAGTAGACTATAGCAGTCAATATCCATTTGTGTCTAGCACTTGATGGAGGGTTGATCATGCCAATGAAGTCAAGGCCCCATTGCATGAAATGCTGGTCTACTTGAATAGGATTCAATAGAAGAGATACAAGTTTTTATTTGCCAACAAAGAAATCACATTGAGGAAAAACCTTAACCCAATGATAACAATCCTAAAAAAGACTAGGCTAATACTAACTAGCTCTCATTATCTTTGTAGCTATAATTCTAGGAGAGAAGTGACCACCATTTGCTCCATTATGGAACTTTTTTAGCAACATATAAAATTGATCATTGTTAATGCATATTAGCAATAAATTATTCACATCTTTTTAAAATAGAATGGCATCCAAAAGATAATAAGGAATAGTTTTTAGCTTAAAATACCTCCTTTGAGATTTGTTTAAGCCATTGGGACACTTACCATTTTGAAGAAAACCAATGATGTCTTGTGTCTAACTTTTATTTTGCATTTGATCAACTGGATGGGTTTAAACTTGATTTACCAAAGCTTTCTCCTTTGACTCTTTAAAATTAGATGCTAAATGTTCACACAAACCTCTTCCTCTTACCAAGTTAGTTACCTTAATGTCAATGTCATATTCCATCACTTTCTTGGTCCATCCAGCTCTCTTTTCATTGAGATCCTTGCTTAGGAAGAACTTCTGGGTGCTAGGATGGGAAACCATGACATGAATCTTGTTATTGGAAACCAATGCTTGAATTTTTTAATCCTATAATGATGGTTAGGGCTTTCTTCTCCACAAAATAATATCTTACTTCATATTCCTCTAATCCTTGGCTAAAGAAATCAATTGGTTGCTCAACATCTTCATCATTCTTTTAATAAGCATAGCTGAGTTTGTGCCAAGGTTAGAAAAGGTATAGAGTATGAAATATTTAGTAAAATTCAGATTTAAGAGAGTAGGAGATTATGTAATTACTTGATTGATTTAAAACTTCTCTTACCTTCCTTTGTCCAAGTAAAAACTTGGTTCCAATTAGCATGGTTGTGATAGGCTTTACCATAGTTTTAATGTTTGGGATAAATCTCCTTACAAAGTTTATTTTTCCAAGAAGATATATATCCCCTTCTTGTGTTAAGGCAAGGACAAACATAGAATAGCTTCAATCCTTTTAGGGTCAATAGATAAGTCTTATTTTGAAACAACATGACCCAAAATCTTACCTTCGTGGATAAAAAAGATACACTTATTTGGATTGAGGGATATGCCATACTCCTTACATTTCTTAAAAACTTGTCTTAGATGTCCCATATGATCACCAACATCCTTTGACAAAATGGTTATATCATCAAGTTAAACAAGTAAACACTTGTTGATCAAACTTTTCAAAGCCATGTCCATTGCCCTTTGAAATGTAGCTCTAGTATTCGATAAACCAAATGGCATCTTCTTATAGGCAAAGGTCCCCCACTTACTGGTGAAGGTTGTCTTGAATTAATCCTCTTCATTTACCAATACCTGATTATAACCTAAATAACCATCAATAAGTGAGAAATGTTGAGAACCTAAAACAACTTGCAAAATTTGTTCCATGGAAGGGAGTGGATAATGATCCTTGAGAGACACTCTATTTAGATCACAAAAATCTACACAAAGTCTAATTTCTCCATTCTTCTTTCAAACTGGCACAAGGTTAGCTACCCAAGTTGAGTGCTTGATAGGAAAGATAATCCTAAACTCAATTTACTTGGTCAGATCTCTCTTTATGAGTTCTTCTATCTTGGGATTGATAGGCCTTTGCTTTTATCTTACTGGTTTAACTCTGGGATCCAATTCAATGGTTTGATGGGCTAGAATTGGATCAAACCCTTTCAATTCCTTCTACTCCCAAAAAAATATGTCATGAAACTCTTTTCATAATGCAATAAAAGTTTGCCTTTCCAGATGAGAACATACCTTACCAATCTTCAAAAAATTGTGTTTGAAAATTAGAACTCTCTCATAGTTTTCCTCCTTTGTTGACATGCTCATTCTTTGATTCTTATTTTTATCATCCTCATTGAATACACTCTATAAGGTAATAATTCCCTTGGGTATTTTAATTTTCTTCAGCTGTATAATTTTCTCTTCATAATGATCATATAACCTCTTTTGACTTCTTGAGGAGAAGCCTACCTCATTTTGTAAGAAGTGTGCAATGTGTTCATCACTTTCAAACACTTTCCATGACACTTCATTATCTAGAATGGAAGGTCTCATAATGATCTTGATATGAGATTGATCCATCTCCTTTGCTACATTATCAGTTGTATTGAATTATGCTCCAATTGTAGCCAATATATCAACATGTTTGTTTAAGTCTCTTGGTATGGGTTGTATGTTGAAGGCATCAAAGTCTTCAAGTAGATCGCATACCCTATGATTTTAGGACTTAAGAAATGGATTTTTGGATATATCTTGACTTCTTACTTGATGAATGACCTTCTCACTATCTCCATAGACTTTCAAATTCTCGATTCCTCTCCTCTTTGGCCATTGGAGACCATGAACTAGGCCTTCATATTCTACCATGTTGCGAGTGCAGCTGAACTGAAACCTATAAGAAGATTAGTAATAATTACTTGGTGGAGAAAATAACATGACACTAGATCTTGCACCCGATTTGTTCCTTGAACCATCAAAGAACATTCCCCACATGCCATTAAGTTCATGATCCTCATTGGTGAGTGAAGGAACTAGAATGTTCTCGTTATGCATACAATAAAATCCCAAATCAGTATCCTCAATGAAAGAGTAAGGATCAAGGCCATGTTTTTTATTGTTGTAATTTTTGAGATAAATATCAAAAATAATTTCAAGAGGGGAAGATGTCTCACCATCCATGACCATTTCCTCTTCCTTGCTGATTAGACAATTTTGATTTGACATTGTCTCCAAGTATGGCTCAATGTGGAAGCTTGCTAAGGGATGAGTCCTTAGAGTTACCTTGTTCACATACCTTATCTTGAAATATATAAAATAATAATTATTAGAAAGGTATCATCTCATTTTAGATATGAATTACCTTGACAAACATATAGAAAATTGTGCAGGAAGGTCCACCACCATAATGGCTTGCATGATAGGGAAGCTCAGGAAACCATATAAAAATACTTTAAGACCTTTGACCAATCCTAAAATCTTGGTTGGAGTCCCATAAAACTATAACACACCATTGCTATGTGGCTCATAGTTCAAACCCAGCTTATCAGCCACACTTTCGGTATGATGGTAGTGTTTGCTCCACTATGCACAATACAATTGTGGACCAACTTATCTCCCATAATGAGTGTGAGGTATAAATGTGGAGGCTTTTAAACATTTGTTAAAGGAACCAAAATATGATTTGGAGAATTTGTGGGAGCCACACCATTGTGCTTTGAAACTTGAGGAGTCACATGAATGCTTGCTAGCTACTCTTGCAAAAGCTCTTTTTGACTAGGTATATGTAGGACTTCCCAAAGGGATATAATTGCCTTGGTGATCTTCAATGAATCAAAAATGTTTAGAGAGGGATAATTCAACTTCTCTAGCATTTTTTATGGTAATGAGGGAGCTTGATCCTGCTGCATTACAATCTTGGTAGCCCCACTTGAAGTCTAATTTCGTTGGGGAACATGACTTTTAGTAGGTGTAGCACTTTGACTAACACATGGTGGCCTTAGATAGGCATCACTTAGAGATACCCATGGTTATTGTACTTCTCCCAATGCTCTCTTATTATTTCTTGTATTGTATGTAATTGACATATCTTGAGTCAACATAAAATCATCTTTTTCTTGGAAATTCATCATTCCCACACTTGGACTACTACCTTCTCCATGACTATCCCTTTGTCTTGGACATGCTTATTCTATTATCATGTAGGGATTAGTTTCCTATTTTGTTGTCAAATCATGGATGGTTCCTCTATCATCACATAGAAGCTAACCTTGAGGCTACCCCCATTGGTCCAAATGATGCTCTCCTTGCACTAGATTTGCATGTACTGGAATAACAACCTTTATGAGAGGAGTAAAATTTGGATTATATACATTGAGATGACTATTATAACCTTGTTTATTTTTTCCTCTCCTTTGATAATTGTATTTGTATGGATCTCTATATCCTTGTTGAGGATAATATTATGCATTAGGAATACTGGCCTAATATTGAGCTTCCTTGAGCTGATCTCCCAATGATTTGATTTCTTCATCCTTATCCACAACATTATCCACATTCTTGGGAAAGGCTCTTGGCTTCACATTGGCATTAGGAACTTGTGACATGGTTGGATCTTCAATTAAATTGTGGGAAAACAAAGGCATGGAAACTCTTGGAGGAAGTTTTCTAGCACAAATTAAGTTATTCTTAGCCTCAATTTCTAGCTCATATGCACCTAAAAGAGTGAATCCTCCCATTGAATACAACATAACAAAAACATTAGTACAAATACCTTTGAGGTATGTTGGGAACATAAGATAGGAGGAGGTCTCATGATTGGTGGCAGCCTATACCATGTCCTTTGAAATCTCTCATGGATTCATTTGGACCTCTTCTTATTACATTTAGATAATGTATTAGGGAAGAATGATCACTCTAATTTTAAAATATTGTCACAATTATATCTCAAAAGCCATCCAAACTTGTAATTCAACCCCCTTCCAATGTTGTATACCAGTCAAGTGCTTTACTTTTTAAAGACATAACAAGCAGTGTAATGGCTATGTTGGCCCTAATAATATTATGGAATTTTCAAAAATTAGAGATGTATCTAATATGTTTAGATGGGGTAATAGGACCCTCTCCATTGAAACTAGGAAGACTTTTGGTAGCATTCAGATGGATGGGGTTATATGCAGGAAGTTCTTTTGGGTTTTGGGTATTAAAAAGGGAAGGGTTAATGCCTATCCATGTCTTCTTAACTGTCTAATTCTTGATTTTTAGTTTCTTCAACTTCCTCAACCTCTTATTCTTCCTCTTCAAAAACACCTTGCCTAAGCTCTATAAGCACTAGGAATGGTTTAGGATGTTTTTCTTCAAAAAGAGCTTCAGCTAGAGGTTCTTGGTCAAATATCATAGATGACCTAGTGAGGACTATGAAGTAAACTATGGGAAATTTGGTCTAGAACTAGGGATTCTCACCCTTTGGATTCACCAAATGTTTTATTTTAGAATATAAATGATACTTGTCAAGACAAAAATTCACCTTGACATGAAAGTAACAAATAATTTGGTCCCACCGAATGTGCCAAAACTATTATGTCCAAATCTTGTACCCTAGAAGAGGGTTGTTCAGGCCTCCTCTAGATTTGGGCAATGTTGGGACATTTATAGGCCTATGGGTGTGCCTATAAGTGGAAATGGACCTCTATGTTTGAAAGGCTATATCCTTGTATTATATTTTGTGTAATAAAATCTATTGAACTAACTTGTTTGGATAAAAAGGGTCAAAAATTTACATAAATGAAAAACCTAGTCTAAAATGGTGATACACCAAAAGTTATTATCCACATGTATTCCCTATAATTTTGCATAATATAGTATAATACAAGCCTATTATTCAAGATATATAATATTCCAACATAAATATTTTAATGTAAAGACAAAATGAATGAGGTCAAAAATGGTAAGTAACTAGAAAAACAACTTGTATAGTCCAGAAAAGGGTTACACCTATGCAAAATCTCATACAGCTAGAATGCACTCTAAATGGGCTGTTGGATCAAATATTTGCTCAAAATCATGAAGGACAAAGAATATAATGATAAAAAATCACTTTCTATCACTTTTCATCTCTTACATACTGAGGAACATGTCCAGAACTTAGAAATAAAATAGACTTATGCTTCTTAATTCAAAGGTAAGAAAATGAAAAAACATTATAGTAGGGCTTCACCGTACTATTAGTATCTAAAATAAAAATATCCCAAGGGTCTTATTTATAGAAAAGAGAGAGAGAAGAGGGAGGTCCTTTACACCAAAGAGAGGAATCGACTTTATTAGAAGTCATTGTCCTCAACTATAACTAATTTTTGCCAATGATGCTTATTAGGTCACTTTGATTGATCCATGTCACCTTATTAAACACCATGGGATTGCCCTTCTGAAGATGCTTCCCAAAAAATACTTAACAAAATCAAGATACTTTTGGAAGGCAAAAAAATGGTTATCAATGGAGCCACCTGTTAGAAATCTCTTTTTTATACCTAACCACTTCTCCTTGACTTGTCAATATGTGCAATGGTGTGGAAAAGGTTGATTTCATTTAGTTTGGATTTTTCCTTTCCTTTGATTGGTCCTCAAGAAATGACTCGGATCATGGTTCTATGTCATAAATCTACCATTGGATCAAGTTTATAAGCTAAGCAATTCAAAAAATTTGATTTGTTTTTATCTAGGCCCTTTTGGGTTTTTTGAATGAATTCACTTATAAAAAATTTATAAGCAAAGCACTTGCTTAAACCCGATTTGCACCTATATCCCATTTAGGTTTTGTTGCCTACTTTACTTATAAAACCTTATAAATAAAGCACCCTAGGAAACCTAGTTTTCATTGCCAAGACCTTTTTGGGTTTTCTTAGCTCTTCTACTTATAAAATTCATAAGTAAATCATGTTGGGAAACCTAATTTGTATTGACATCTTTTATCATGTCATGCATTAACCCAAAGGCTAGTTGTCCACCTTAAATTTGATGTCTTATGGCATGCCATGCATTGACCCAATGGTTAGTTGTCCACCTTAAATTTGACGTCCTATGACACATCATGCATTGACCTAATGAATATTTTTCCACCTTAAATTTGATGTCCTGTAGCATGTCATGGATAATACAGTCAAGTTTATTACTCGATCAATGGCTTGAAAATTTTCTTGAAGTAATTCCTTAAGACAAAAGTTTAAAAGAATTCCTTCAAGAATTTTGATTTTGGGTTTTTTGGCAAAGGGCAACATGTTCCTTTGGGAACTTTTCTTGAAGGACACCTGTAGGAAAGTGTTCTTCAAAAAAGTTCTTAAGAACACCCAAGAAGGGAAAAAATGCCCCTTTAAAATTTTGAAGGGAAATTCCATAGGAAATGGCCCTTCAAAACTTTTTTGAAGGGCAATCTTTGGGGAAAAAGCCCTTAAAAAAAATATGAAGGGTAATCTTCGAAGAATGAGCCAAAAATTGACCCTTTGAGAAAATTCCCAAAGGGCACTTGGACAAAAAAATGTCCCTTCATAAAAATATTGATGGGGCATTCAAGAAGAGACCATGGCAAAAGTGCCCTTTGGAAAAGTTGCAAAGGGACACTTGGGTAAAATGTGCCATTCAAAAAAGTTTCAAAGGGACACTTGGGTAAAAAGTTCCCTTCAAAATTTTTCTGAATGGTCACTTGGAAAAAAAAGTGCCCTTTAGAAAAATTCTGAAGGGACACTTGGGGGAAAACAAGGCAAGTGAAGTTCCTTCAAAAAATTATGAAGGGCACTTCAAAGGGAAGTGGCCCTTTAGAAATTTTTTGAAGGGCACTTCAAGCTTAAGACAAAAAAAAGGCTAAGGCAAAACAAAGCAAAGGGAAAATAGAACAAGGAAATACCAAAAAAACAAAAAAGTCCCAAACACAAAAAATGAGCAAGGAATAATGGAAATAGTTGAAGAGGAAACAAAACCTAGTTATGTATAAAAAGGGTCAATAGTCCCATCATTTTCCTTCTTTCAAGGGACTAATCACCAAATGTATTTGTTGACTTCTCCCTCAAGGGGGCATCAAGGGCTTATCCCTTTCAATTAAATTCATAGGCATACATGAACTTTTTATTCTTTGAGAATATTTTATTGTGCCTATAACTTGAAATGCCTTCCCAAATAGGGGTAAACACATGAAATTTGTATGTTTTAGTTGTGTTTTCACATGCTTGATTGTTACCTATCCTCTCCCTAATGTTGAAGCTATAGGTGTTAGGTTTTTAGTGTGTTAGTTTGATTTGTTTTATTATACTATAATAAGACTAACCCCACCTCTACGTATTCCTTGTTCACAACTCTCTTTCATGTTAATATTTATTTATATAAATGGTCAAGCATATCACTATATTTTAAAAAATTTATGTATGAAAGTACAAAAATAAAGAGTCCCCTTCAATATTTTGTCTTCTTCCACATGAAGTTAGTATGATGACATGAAAACATCATGGTTTTAAAGCTATGACCCTTTTGTTCAAGAGAGGTTATTTTTTACCTTGATGTTTGTGGGATCTTGGATGCCTTGGGATGGGTCGACCCAAAAGGGAACATCCATAAATTTTATCTCCCCTTATATATGGAATAAAAGTAAAATCATAAGATGGAAAATGAAAATTACTTCCTTATCTAACCTTGTTGGAGGGCATTAATGGTTATGATGGAGCTTGAGGCTTCTAAATACCTTTTTGAGGATTGTGAGAGTATGATACATCCTAGAGACTTTTTGAGAATATGGGTACTTGAAAAACTAAACCAAGTACACATGTATAAAAATAGATTTTCAAAATGAATAAAATGAAAAAATATTAAAATCCTAGAGACTCTATTAATGGTAGTTGTCCAAGGATGAGGAAGGAGAAGAGAAATGAATATGGACAAGTACTCCTCCAAACCTCCTTCCTCTCTTCAAAAATTTGAGATGAATCATAATGAATGATTTTAAGCCTATGTTTCCCTTCATAAATATATCTAGGATTTCCTCACCTTTGATCAAATATGATGGTTGGGGTTAAGAAGATCCAACTACTAAGGAGTGCTCCATGTTCAAAGAGATAAACATGAACAATTTTGACCCTATTTGATGTCATATGAAGAGTATACATCTTCCTTGATAGGAAAATTTAAAGAAGGTAAGTCCATTTGAAAATAGATTCAAGTTATGACTCTACGTGTGAATTGAGTTGTATGATTGGTTTCAATTGAGGTCTTCCTTGGACCCATTTTAGAGTTTGGAAAAACTGTTTAAACTAGTGGTTTATAAAACCCACATCTTTTTATTTGAGTGTCTATTTTATACCTTAGGTATGTGGGGCCTATTAGGTTCAATTATAGAGTTTTAGGCTTATTCGAGAGTTTGTAAGATGATTAGAGAAAGTGGAGCCTACATGATTACATAAAAATTGTGCATCCACTTATAAATTTCTAACTATGTCATTTAGACATAAGTTTTTTATTTGATATTATATGTATCTCTTGATTTAATAATGTTAATGATATGCATTATAATTGTGTAGAATGTGACTCATACATTCTTAAAAAAATGGCCTTTTGTTGTGTAATTTTATTCGTGAAAAATTTTAGGCATGATATTTTAGAATCAAAGCACAGTTTAAAAGCTAGGATCTTTAGGGGTCATTATTTATTACCACTTCTTCCGTAGTGAACCGATGCATGTAATTTTGGGTTTTATGAATTATTAAGGAGGTAGGCACAATACACATGAAGAGTTACTTAAACCATGGAATATTTAGCCAAGTAACAATTGTGTGGCTTCTTATTTGGTCTTTGTGCCTAAGAGACACATACCAAGATTTGTTAGACATCCACCCATATAGTAGAGTGGATAACATTTAGTGAAGCTAGGCTGATGTAACTTCCCCATTACCTTGCCACTCAAAAGGAGTGTGATCTTAGGTTTATTGATGTTTATCTCACCTTTTTTAATGAGGTTTAGAATGAATTAGGATTAATTTTAGTGACACTATCCCATTTTACTTAGTTTATAACTCTTTCCTTGCAATTGGTTCCAAAAAGAGTTTGGGGATAGTTCCTCCTTAGGCTAAAGGGTTCATTTTAATTAACGAGAGAGGGGTATAAAAACCTTAGGATATGTTTAGTCTATGTGAGGCACCAAGAGACTCATTGTGTTGAACATGTGTTTAATACTTAAACATATCCACATACATATGAGTGTTATTATATTTTGAATTAACCTTGTGTGATGGACAAGTGATACTACATGGATGGCCTTGTTAGGGAATCTCATGTAGGTCACATTTTTTTCATCTATCCTTGTTTTCAATGATCATTTTATCTTTTTGGGTAGTGAGATGTGCATTTTTTATAGTTATATGATGGAGTGACCTTTCATTAGAGTCAAATGTTAGTGATGGTTAGTTAGGAACAAGTGGGATTTTTATGGAATTTTGGCACCAAGCTAGTGCAATCATCGACTTAAGAAAGTGATGATTATGTTAAAGTGGTATTATTTCTTCTTTTTTCATGTTTTATCCATACCCAATGCATAAATATCTAGTTTGGATGTTGACATCTAAATTGGGTGGTCAATAACCCCTTTGAGGT
This sequence comes from Torreya grandis, assembly GCA_037957365.1. Taxonomy (NCBI): domain Eukaryota; kingdom Viridiplantae; phylum Streptophyta; class Pinopsida; order Cupressales; family Taxaceae; genus Torreya; species Torreya grandis. The sequence goes on along the minus strand of JARHVA010005683.1, from coordinate 374,302 downwards.
TATGATGCCACCTTCTTAGAGTATTTATATAGATAACACCCTTGTGTTGAACTAATGATGGTTTTGGGTGACCTTGTTAATAGGGATCCTTGAGATAAACTTGATTTTTTTCCTTATTATAAGAAGGTTTGAATTTACCTTCTTAATTTGGATTATTTTCAATTCATTAAGGTATTCATGATTGTTTAAATGCTTTGATATTAGTAAGATAATTTCTCCATAGAGAAGTTTTGTTTCCCATCATGGTGTCACCTAATTGAGTAGGTTTCTTATGAGTGTTGATAACATTAATGAAAAATAAGTTTATTTTAGTTTTAGAGGTAGCTTTAACCCTAAATGGGCATACCTCCTCATTTTGTAAACATGTTAAGGATAAGAGTATGATTTTAAATTTGTATCTTGTATGATAGTTTACTAAAGAAGAAAATTTAGCATGGATTGCAACATTTGAAATTTTGTAAGTGATAATTTTGAGGTGACCCTTATCTTTTTGTATTTTCCATTACATCCTTTTGATAGTGTATTTTGTAAAAATTCATGAATAATATAATTTCACATTGTTCCATATTATATGCTTGTGTAGGTTTGTGGGGCTTGTAGTGCCTCATTTTTGGATTGTGATGTTGATGTCATCCTTGTTTATGGATTGATGATGAATTAATGTGTCACACATCCATGATTATTGGGATTTTTTACTTAAGAAGATGCATTTTATAGTTGTGTTTCTTTAATAATCATCTAATAGTGTCACTTGTACTTTGACTCCTTATATGATGTATTTTTCCCCTTCTTTGCAAGGTTATCACTGATTGTTGTATGAGTTGCATGGAAATTACATGAGAGTCTAAATTTAGATTAGATTTGAAGGGGATGAATTTAAAATCACTATAACATATAAAACACAAGCCTTAGATGTTAGGATGATTTTTGGACTATTTTTAGAGGGGCTTATGGTAGAATGAGTGTGTTTAATTTGACTGAGATTTGTGAGTATTTATTATGTATGATGTTTGGTAGGTGTGTGTTTAGCATAATTCATGAATTTCATGAATAGGGGTTTCTATAAACTTATATATTACCTTATATTGAGAATCCTTATTTATTGTTAGACATTTTTATTTATAAACAAAATCACTAGGGTCCACTTGTTTTTATCTATAGTGTGTGTTATATGAACACGAGATGTTTCTCACCTAAGAAAGTGTGCATATATTTGGTGTATTTTTATTCCTTTAGAAGGTAAATTCTAGGGGAGGAGAAATAAGAATATCCATGGTATATAGTACCACATTAAAGTGGTGGGCATACTCCTTATAGTGAAAGAGTGTAGTATATTATGTTAGTGGCTTCCTATGTGTTAGTAATTTTATTTATTGATTGACATTACATACATTCCATTATAATTTAGGAAGAGATATGGTTATATTTGTAACACATCTAACATTGAGATGAGTTGATATTATCTCACTATAAAGTGACATCATCATAATTCCATTGAATAAATTATGTATTATAAGATGTTAAGTTAGTGTTCCTTCCAATTAGAGACATGTATCATTAGTGTTTATTTTCTTACATTCCTTAGCCTTCATAAGATGGTGTATTCTAATTTTTATTGGATAGATAAGTTTTATAGATGGATAAATATGATGCCTCGATGTGCTTTAAATGTTTTTTCCTATTTGGGGAAATGAGTTTCAATATTTTTCACTTACATGTTGGAAAGCATGTGGCAGTCTTGGAAATAGGGATTTGTGATGCATAATATAAACACTCATTTTTAGTCTATTAGATTCAACAAAGAGATGAATAAATTAATTAAATATCATACAAGAATACTAAAAAATACAATGGAAATCCTATTATATAGGCATAAAAGGAACACTTGAAAAACAAGGATGTGGGTGGAACCAAAAACCTCAGGTAGTGTAAAATATCTAGGCCCATGAAACCTACCTACCTAAGTGGTTAAAAACACTTTAACCATAATAATAGGAAATATAACTTATAAAATAGCCTAAGATAATATAATAATATGCTAATACCATCACTTAATTATAAAACTAGAAATAAGACCAAGTTTGTCCTTGAATTTTATGAACTTGTCTGAGCCAAGTGGTTTGGTCATTATATTAACTAGTTGCTTTGTAGTGGTGTAATATAAGAGTTTGATGTCTTCATTCATAAAAAATTATCAAATGTAATTATGGTGAAAATTAATGTGTTTGGTCCTAACATGGAATACTGGATTCTTCACCATCTTCACAACACTTTAGTTGTCACAAAAAATAGGATTAGGCTTTGATGACTCAAATTGAAGATCCTCCAAGATTTTCTTTATCCATATAGTTTCACAACCTAGACTGACCACATCTTTATACTCTACTTCTATTTAATATAATGCCACTATATTTTTTAGTTTGCTTTGCCATGAAAAAACTACTAAAATAAGAGTGAATACATAACCTATTGTAGATTTTATTTAATTTACTAATCCTTCCCAATCAAAGTTATAATATCTTGAAATCTCAAAATATAGAGAATTCTTATACAATATGCCAAAGTCAAGATTACGTTTGACATATATCAATACCCATTTTAAAACTAACTAATGTAATTCTAATGGTTTGGAAATGAAGTGGGATAGAAAAATTAGTACAAAAGAAATCCAGTCTAGTGGTAGTGAAGTAAATGAAACTACCCACTAGCTGCTAATACACTATTTAATTGATTGGAGGTGAAGTAGTGTCAGTTGAAATTTTAGCTCCAACTTATATAGGTGTGTGATTTGGATTACAATCAATCATTCTAAACCTATCCAACAATGATTTGTCATACTTATTCTATGATATAAATATAACATAATCACCTTGCCAAAACTCAACACCTAAATAATATTTTAGTAGTCCTAAGTCTATCATGTCAAAAGTAAAACATATATCAGCCTTCATTTATTGAATGAGACTAACGCTACTCCCAGTGATGGTTATATCATCAACATATACAATGAGAATAAAGATATCATCACTAAACACCTTTACATAGAGATTTGGTTTATAATTACACCTTTTGAAGCCAGACTTCCTAAGATATGAATCTATTTTCATATACCAGGCTCGAGGAGCCTGCTTAAGCCCATACAAGGACTTGATCATTCTGTAAACGATTTGTTCCTTACTAGGAACCTAATAACCCTATGGATGAATCATGTAGACTTCCTCTTCTAGATCTCCATTCAAAAAATCACTCTTAGAATCCATTTGGTGCACCTTCCATCCAAACTAAGAAATAATAGCTAAAATTAAACAAAAATTTACTATCTTTTTAGTAGGAGCAAAAGTCTGTTCATAATCAACACCTTCCTCTTATGCATAACCTTTTACAACAAGTTTGGCTTTGTATTTTTCCAAGGAACCATCTGCTTTGCATTTTACCTTGTAAATTCATTTACAACTAATGGATTTCTTTCCTGGTGGTTATTCTATGAGCTCCCAAGTCTTATTTTTCATTAAGAAATAATATTTCTAATTGCATTGTTGATTCCCACTCATGTTTTCCTTTGGCCTCTAAAAAATAATTAGGCTCAAATTGCTGTGAAACATATGTTGTTAGAGAAAAATTGTCATGTTCACCTATATTACCAAACTATTTTCCTAATATCAATCTTCTACCTTCCATACCTTGTGGAAAGTCTCCCTCCTTTAGTGCTTACATTATGGAAGAATACACCTTTGGATTATTTAAACTCATAATTACCTACAAAAATTCCCTCCTTAGAATGTGATTCCATTGATGAACTAGAATCCTACTCAAATTTCACATCATAACTTATAATAAAATCATTAGAAGAAAATAATGACTCAAAATCTGAAATTGTACAAGTTGTTATGAAGTATGGCATCTATTCATTTACTATGACATCTCTATTTACCTCAACTTTTTTAGTAGAAACATAAAATAATCTTTAGGCCTTTGATTTCTCACTATACCGAACAAACATGTATGTTTTGCTTTTCACATCCAACTTGCTTCTCTTTTGACTATGAATAACTATAAAAGATACACAACCAAAAATTCTAAAAGAACTTACATCTGGAGTTTAACCTGACCAAGCCTTTTATGGAGTCATATTATCTAATGATTTTGTAATAATTCTATTGAGGATGTACACCATTGTACTCACTTATTTTAACCAATATATATGGGAAGGTTTTTGCTTTGGACCATATAACAAGCCATATCCATCACCATCCTATTTTGCCTTTCCACAACTCTATTTTGTTATAGAGTATAAAGGGTAGTGTACTATCTGTGTATGCCTTTATTGGCACAAAAATCCTTGAACTATTTTGAGATAAAGTCACCCTCATTATCTCTTCTAAAATAGTTCACTGACTATCCCACCTATTTTTAAACCATAGATTTATAAGTAAGGAAGTTAGAAAAACAATCAAATTCATTCACTATAAAGTATACCCACTTTTTCCTAGAGAAATCATTGACCATCAACAAAAAATAATAAGCTCTAGAAGGGGTATATGTCTTTATTGGACCATAAAAGTCTATATGTACTAGATCCAATACTCTTTTAGCTCTCTAAGCCTTACCAACATCAAATGAATGTCTAAATTACTTCCCTAACTAACATCCAGTACATACATGATGACATTCATGATAACTATCTAGTACATACATGATAACTAACATCTGTGTAGGCCTTCATTTTCTCAAAAATCCTTGAATTGTTTTGAGATAAAATCACCCCCATTATCTCTTCTAAAATATTTCACTAACCATCCCACCTATTTTTCAACCATATATTTCTAAGTAAGGAAGTTAGAAAAATAATCAAATTTCTTCACTACAAAGTATACCCACTTTTTCCTAGAGAAATCATAGACCATCAACAAAAAATTATAGGCTCTAGAAGGGGTATATGTCTACATTAGACCATGTAAGTCTGCATGTACCAGATCTAATACTCCTTTAGCTCTCAAATATTTACCAACATCAAATGAATGTCTAACTTACTTCCCCAACTAACATCTAGTACATACATGATGACTATCATGAATAAAAGGAATCATCTTAACCATCTTATTCTTGCTCAATGTATTTAAATACTATAAATTTAAATGCCCATACCTTTCATGCCATAGTGAACTTGTGATATCAACTGCTTCAAGTGTACTTTCTTTTGCCCTCTATGAATCTAGAAGCTTGTATAAGCCTTTCTCACCAATCACAACAACAATAATCTTGTTATCTCTAGAAGTGTTAAAATTTTACAACAAAATAAGATTTTGAAGTGATATCACTAATTGAAAATAGATTTTTGTTCATATTAGGCACATACCTAACATTATTAAATGTATACCAAATTACACCATTAAAACTAATGTGAACACTACCATATCCCTTCACAAAATGAGTTCTACCATCTCCCAAAGATACATATTCATTATTACTATCATTTTTGATAAAATCCACATTCTAATCCTTATGGCATATATAATGGTGAGATGCCCCTAAATCAAAGTACCAAGATTGATCCACCATAGAATTATCAATGGAATCCATGAAATCAAAATTAGGAGATTTTTCCTTTCCTTCACCTTCAAATACATTCACATGATGATCTTTATTTATGACGTTAGCCATATCCTGTTGTCTTTTCATGCAATATTTCTTAAGATGACCAAGTTACTTACAATAAAAACATTTCCACTTAGATATCTTATTAGAACTAGTTGTCAAGTTTTTATTGAATAAATAGTAGTTTTACCAAACTACTTACCCTTTTACTTGATGAAGAATGCACTCTCTATAGAAGTAGATTTAGACAACATTGTTTGCTCCTACCATCTCTCCTTATGAAATAATAATGTGGATAACTTTTAAAATTCCAAAGTCAAATGTGGACAATTTATCATAGTCATCAGTACCAATGGCAAGCCTTTGCTCTTTACCAAGCACTATTTGATCAATATTTTGAAATTCACCTATCATCAAAACCTTGAGACTCCACAAATTGAAGTTTTTTCCTATCAATTTTTATGAATCAGGCAACCAGAGGTGTTGTAAACTAGCCATTTTAACTTAGTTTTTCCAAAAAATGTAGATAAAAAAATAATGAATTTACATAAAATTCTTCCTACCCACTGATTCAAGTCGCAAACTAGTTAATACCTCCAATTTTTAGTAAAAAACTCAACACCATTTGAGAGATTTTAAACTTTTCATCTTTAAAAACACAAAAAATGGACAAAAACAAGTAAATCAAGAGATATACAGCTCTGATTTAAAAAAATATTTTTGTGTTGGATTTCAAATAAGAAAAACTAAAAAATGATAAAAAATTTAGCCTCTTAGATAATTCTATGATAATTAATCATTGATGGGGCTTAAATATGGCTTATATTCCAAAGTTTTCAATTTTAAATATTTTAATACATTAAAATAATTTAGAATTAAAATATATTCACATGAATATAATTTTTCAAAACTTTATATTATAAAAATCAACTAATTATAAGAGACCTATGTATTTTTAGGAAAATGGTCAACTTGTGAAACTTTTAAATGTTGATTACAGACTCGTTTCTCAGCTAAATCATATGCCATCAAATCTACTGATCTCCTCCTAGAAAATATAATTTTTTAGAGCCTTCAAACACCAAAAATAATTCCCAAATAAAAATATTTTCTCCTCCCCAAACCATATGGAAATGAATAACCAAAAACTTCAAATGTGGTTTTCAAGTAAAATACTCAACGAAATTCAATTTCATTTGATTCAACAAATGAACCTAGGTTAGAGAATTTTATAAAAAAAAGAATCATGAAAAATAGTGATCAAATGAGTTTTTTGGCTTTTCCTTCAAGTTGAATGGCTGGTCACAGGAAACAAAATTATTCCTCTCATGGTTTTCCACTAGGCACTTCACGCTCCTCCCTGATAAGACCATCCTCTCTTACTCCATAGGCTCCCTCCCAAGCTTCTAAAACTCTAATCTCTGGTATCATATTAGATTCAACAAAGAAGTGAAGAAACAAATTAACAAATTTATAAGTGTACTAAATAATATAATGGAAAGCCTATTATATAGGAATAAAAAAACCCCCTAAAAATAAGGAGGTGGGTGTAACCAAGAGCATCATGTAGTGTAAAATATCTAGGCCCATGAAACCTACCTACCTAAGTGGTTAAAACCACTATAACCATAAAAATATGAAATATACTATAGATAATAGCCTAAAGTAATACAATAATATGTTAACATAGTTGTTTTTTGTGTTTATATCAAACTTTAGATTATTTTCTATAAAATCATGTAAATTAAGCCTAGAAGTCACTAGATTTCCCAAATTCATCTATGCATTGGATAAAAGTTCTCAAAATTGAGTCAAGGATTGCTTATTTGGGGTATTACCCTATACATAATGATAACCTAGATTTAATTCAACCCCATTCAAATTTTTACCTAATAAATCGATAAATTAGACTTTCAATCTATTATTTAAAAACACTAAAATAATTCCTAAATGCCAAAAACCCTAAGTAGGATTCATTAAAAAGTAATTTTTTTAATTTAATGAGGTAAATGATTTGGAATCTAAAGATATAAACCATAGAGATGAGGGTTTTTATTATTGGACCCATAACCAAGAGGGTTTGAAGGATCCCACAACCTTTACAAGGCACAATAAGAGGGTTTTATGGTTCCCACAACTATAACAAGCACAACTAGAGGGTTTGGATGATACAACAACCTTGGAAGATAAAACAAGAAGAGGGTTTTAAGGATCCTAAAACCATATCACCAATAGGGTTTGAAGGTTCCCAAAACCTTAGTACAAACAAGGAGGTTCCTTCCTAAAGAAACTCAAATAATGAATGCACTTCAGCAAAACTTCCCTAAAACTTCCACTACAAAATAAGAGCTCATTAAGAGTAAAAGGTCTTATACTAGTCTTATACCTCCTAGAAAATTTGTACCTACTCTATGAATCTCAATAATAATAAGTGGGCCTACCATCCCACTAAGCCCAATAATAGCTAGATCATAACAAGCAACTATTTGACTCATCCTCAATAATCTAGCTATAACTTAAAACAAAAAAGGGATTTTCAATCAAACATGAATAATACACATAGATTATAGGACAAATCCTAGAACTTGAAAGAGCTAAGGGTTGAATCCTCTATCATCCACTCAAATAAGACAATTTTTGGTTTGGTTTCCTCTATCCACCATAATCAAAACTAGCCAATACTAAATATAGTCCCCCACAAATCTGGTCTTTAGCAAAAAAATTGCACATCCTTCACAAAAATTGAGTGAAAAAGTGATCATAAATACCAAATCAATGAAACAATATCCCACAAAGAGGTCCCAAAAATATCAGACTAGATTATAGATATCCTTATGAGGAATCCTCTAACATCCCCATTCACCTAGAATCCCAAAATTGGCTGAATAAGTGTTTAAACAAGTCTATAGGAATCCAAACCCAAAAACTACTCCAAAATAGTGCTTGAGGCTATAGATAAAGATTAAAAAAGTGAAGGACCTATATTATCCTTATTAATCTCTTCTAAATATGGGAAATATAAATAATAGTAAAAAAAATATTTTTAAGTCAGACCCCAAAACTGAGTGGTTTTTTTAAATAAGGTCCTATGCACTTTTAGTATTTAGTGAAGTAGAAACCCCAAGGGTTAAACCAAAATACATAAGGATTGAATATATAATAAGACACAATACTTCTAAGCATGAATGTCTATATGACCACAAGATTTGGTGGATTCCTCTAACCTCCAATTGGTTATAATAAGCAATTGTAACCCCATTGACAAAACATTCAAATTTTCACAATGATACAATATATGGATGAAATGTGCTCCCTTAGAGGCATAATTATCTTGATTATAGATAAATAGGGGTTAATGTTTAAATCCTTGAGCATGGTCTACCTCTATTATGATCAATAACATTCAAGACTATATGAGGTAACATAGGGATGTGAAAGGGCAAGCACAAATGTTCAAAATTAGAACTCTAGAAGAGAGAAAAGATTGGAGAGTACCAAAAACCATTACCTTTGATATTATCCTACTTGGGAATCTCATAAAAATAGGTCAAATCTATTCCCAACTTATAGATGAAGAATAGGATGAACCTTAGACCTATACTAACAATACTCTAAAAAACACTAGAGCCATGCCCAACCATGTTGAAGGTAAGCCAACCCATCCTGTCATATGTATGAAAATACAAATAGGCTTTGACTACCAATTCCAAGATATGGATAAAATAAATTAACCCCAAACCCTAAATTTTTAATTATATAACCTCTTACATGCACTAGCTAACTAAATTAGGGTCTAGATTATCATCTCCTCTATCTTCTTGAGGCACAATAGAATCTTGCCCTTATTGTAAATTTGAATTTCCCCCTCTGATCCAATCCATAAACTAGTGATAATGGAAAATTAACTTTAATTAGATTCTTAATTAAAAATTCTAAGTTCAATTAGGGAATTATATTTTCTCAAAAAGGATTTTTCAATAAAGATGAGGTCAAAGTCAAGGGAATTAATAATATCTCTTATAAATGCCTAAAAGTTATAAAAAAAGGTGAGTCACACCTCATAAATATATTTTATGAGTTTTTAAGCCTCATAAATACATTATATGAGTTTTCAAGCCTTCATAATTTTAACCCAACCAAAGGTTAATCTAGACACAATTGAGGTTAAAACTAAATCTAACTGCACTAGAGTTAGAGTTAGTTTTATAACCTATAAATACAAGTGTCATTTCCCCTATCTAGAAAATCTCTCAATCCAATGTTATAATGTGAAATAAATTAAGGATAATCTTCACCATGCCAATACAAGCCTTAAGTGATCTTATAGAAGAGATCCCTAAATTAAAATTATATTGATGAAAGTTTCTATTATCTATAAGCCAAGCATGAACATCCTCTATGCCAATTAATGAGCACTAGTTTCACAAGGGAAGTAAAATAAATTTGTGTTTTTTATTCTATTTGTAATTTTTTTCATTATGTTAAGCTCAACCAATCACTTGGACAAGAGTATTTTGATTTCTATTTTATTATTTGATTTAAATTCTCTTTTTATTTCACTAACATAAAACTAATGAAATTTGGCTATTCAAATTCCTAATGATACATAATGGCATGTACGATGGGACCATGCACCCCATATGGAATAAATGAGTGATGTGAAACTTTCAAAATTATTAAAAATATCACTACAACTTCAAATTTTCAATTTTATGACTAAATTTCACGTTATTTTCTTTAGCTACTAATCAACAACTTCACCTTGATAAATGGTGATTTCACCTATTTTGTCCTCTATTTTATGATTTTTTTCTTTGAGAAAAATAATGACTTCACTCTATTCTAAAAATGGTGACTTCACTCTATTGTGACTTTGCAAGGTAATATTTTTCATGAATTTATGACTTCAATCTATTTTTAGGCATAAATACGACTTTAACTAACATAAATGATGAATTCACCATAAGCCATTTTTTATATGTTATTGTTCCACAAGAAAATAGTAACTTATATTTATTTATAATTTAGTGACTTTTCTCTATTTATAAATTGATGACTTTATTCTATGTAAAAAACCTGAGAGTTTGCAAGTTAAAGTTGTTTGTTGGCTATCTCTTTTGCGTAAACATAAGTAAAACCCTTAATTTTTTTTAGGAAACTAAGTGAAGAAAATGAGGTTTAAAAACTTCAAAAATTTCATTAAAACTTATGTTTTGGTGATTAAAATTTTCTTAACAACTTGTCCTTTTGCATTTCAAATTTACAAGTGCAAAAAACAAAGCCAAGGGAGCAAATTTCAATTCACAACTTTCTTGGTGCTCAAACAATCAACAACCTTAGATTAGTGATCTAATGTTTTAAATTTTTGTTTTGTCATTGTTTGTTAATTAGTTTCCATTTCTTACCTTAATTTATTTTTTGGAAAAATGAACTTTATGTATATGTTTTCCCCACCCCCTTTAGGGAACTTGGGTGATAAAAAATGCCTTGTTTGGTAGAGTCAGTAAAGGAAGAAAATTCACATATGATCTCCCCAAGCTTTGAGTGACTTGGGTGACCTAAAAATTAACATAAATTTCTTCCAATTTTTCATTTGTTTATTTTTTCACATTAGCTTATGGGTAGGTCATCACCTCCTTAAAATTTATTTAGGGGAGCATCAACATGGGGTTTCATCTCCCAACATTATTACAACCCCACTCCATGGTGGGGTATATAAATTAGGCATGTGATACTGGAATTAAATAGTGGTCAAACAATTACCTTAAAAATTCTAATGAAAAACTAGATTGGTTCACACTAAATATCTGACTTCACTAAGTAATACATGACTAAAGTCATTGTGCAAAGGAGTAGACCTTTGCATAACAATTTCATGATTTTGAATACAATTAACATGATGTTCCCTTGTTTTAGCCACACTTAGTACCATTTATATCATTTCAAAAAAAATAGATTTTAGATCAATCCCAATTTATCATAGAATATCTTGCCAAATACTAAGTGCTTCTTCCCTCCAAGTTCCTTTCTAGTACCAGTTCTTGGGAGATATAAGGGGATTAAGAAACCCTACCTACATGCACTCCTTACTTTTTGTAATAACACTTAATTATTTTCAATACTGGTATATCAATGGAAACTTTGGTAGAATCTATGCACACCTTATCATTTTTAGGGTACGATGTGCAATTAGGTGTTTTTTCTATTTATTTTAATAGCATGTATTTTTTGATCTACAATTTTTTATATATAAAATTCAAAACAAGTCCAAGCTTTAAAACAAAAACATGTGTTACACACCATTTTTAACCAATAAGTGTTATGCTACTGAAATCACTCAAAGAATTTGCCTTGGAAATTTTAAAAAACATTTTTGTATTACTTATTCAAAGGAGCATTATCACATTGTTGATTTTGTTCCAAAATACTTACCTTGTTTAAAACCATGTTTAAAATCTGTTCATACCTTTGTTTCCAAAAATATGTTGTTACACCACCCATTTGAGTCTATCTTTTTGACCTTTAGAAAATTAGAGTCTTTTATACTAAATTTGAAATTCAATCTTTCAAAGTTTATATCTTAAAGTAATTAGGTTTGTGTCGAAGCCTTGTATAATTTGGGCTTTGGTGGTTTACATTTTACATTTGGATTGTGAAAATTGGATTGATTTCTCATTTATTTTAAAGACCTTTGCCTATACTTAGGGGTATTTTGTTTCCATGTGCCTAGTTTAGAGTTATTTGTGTCAAGTTAAAGAATGTCTTAGTTTCATTTGACAAGAGTCATTTATGCACCTATATTGAGTCTTCTCAACCAATTACCTTAGATTTATATTGATTTCATTTTATTGTTTCCAATTCTAGCTTTGTGACTTTTGACCAAAGACCTAGCAATTTTTTTTTGCTTTAGGCCAAGTTTTTAAGTCTATATTTATGACATTTGACCAAAGACCTAACACATTTATTTTCATTATTATACCTATATCATGATAATTTTGCCTCACCCAAACACTTTTCCAAAGACCAATTTCATGTTTTCATTTTATCTTTACCTTAGACATATAATAAATATTTCACCTCTTCACTATACATGTAATGGGACCATGTATAACTTGGATTATTAGAATATTTTTACTAGTGACCCCTTTGTTCAAGAACCTTATGTCAATGATGTAGTGTATGATAGAGATCCATATACCTATTACACTACCCCATATATATAACAATTGTAGAACCCATTATTATAATATGTGTTTAACACACCTTCTTATCTAGGATAAGAGAAAGAACAAATGACATAATACCTTTATAATATAACACCTATCATTGAACATAGACAACAGTAGTATCCCTACTATGTAATCATGCCAATAATTTATGACCCATACTTGTTTTATTGTTACTTTCTATAAAAAGAGATGAAATTATAGTTAGGGTAATGGAATTAGGATCCAAATTCATGATAGACTTACCATATGAAAGTCTATCTATCTTGATTATAACACCTAATAATATGCATTGTGTCTAATAGTTTGAACATGTTTCAACTAGTTACAATCAATCTCTAGTATCAATACCTACATGGGACCTAAATGAATTTTAAAAAGGAAATGGTCTAATGGTTGACCAATTTGAATAGGTACAACAAACATATCAAACATATTTTAACTTAGCTCAGAACCCTAATGCCATGTCAATTTCAAACATGTGAATCATAGAGTTAGCTCCCCTAACAAGATTACAAACTATTTATTTGGGTTATATAGATAAGAATATAGACCCCTTTAGCCAAATCACATTGGCAGTGGATGTGTTCAATATCCCAATTATGATAAAAGAAATTATAGATCCTATAAAAGACCTCACATAAAACCTAGTAGATAACATGCAAGTGAATCTTAATTCGAACCAAGGTGGGTCTATTATATTGTAGAGAAACACACGTCAGGTTCTTCTAACCAATACCTCAAGTGGCTTACAATAATAGGGGTAGGTACGCTTGGTTCCCAATCATAGAAAGTAACTTCCATTCTTTAACCAACTTATTCAAACACAAAATAGGGGGAAAGTAGCCAAAAATAGACCAACATTCTACCCCAATAAGTGTTGAACATTGTAGACACCTAAAACTATCCACAACTAGCTTCTAACTATACTTTAGAATGATTCCTACCAACCATTTCAAATTAATCCTAGGAATCATTAAACATCCCAAATTTTCTTATGCATCATTCATCAAATCTCAAAATCATGCTGAGACATCCATAATTGGGGTATTCTATCATATACAACAATAACTGCTCATGAATTCATCATTAATCACCTTACAACATAATAATAGCCAATTTGGCCTATGAACCTATTAAGTGGGGCACATAAAAAAATATCAAATCTTGAAAGATCTAAAAAGAAAATATAAATCAATTAATAAGATAAACCAAATTAAATGCCTAGTTGAATTATCCATTTGAAACTAATAAATAATTAAAAAAAGAAATTCAAAAAATTCAAAATATCCTAGACTTTCATCATTGCCTTTATGAGTTATCAAGATCTTTGAAAATATCCTAAAATATCTAATTTTAAGAGCCATGCATAATAATTAAAAATCATAATTACTTAATAACTATGAACTCTGATGGGGTTATATTTGACTCACATAGGTTTAGTTTGAACCCATTTCAAGTCTTAACTCAACCCTAACTTACCTTGGGTGAGATTTAAATCCTTAGGCTATAAATATAATGCCATGCCTCTTTATTTTTAAGTTCTCACAAGCCAAAGTTATAATGAAAATTTATAGAGAGATATAATCTATTTTGATGCAAGTAGTGTTATAATGCCAAAATCTTGAGCCAAAGAAACATCAAGCTACATCAAATCCATAGTGCCAAGGAGAGAATAAGTCAACAAGATTCATTTTCCAAAAACTTTTTGATGCATAAGCCTAGAAAACCACTCAACAAAGCATTTGGATCTCCCAAGGAAGGTAAAGGATTTGTGTCTTTTATGTTTTAGTGGTGCTTTCATCTAGTTTTTTTTATTACTAAGCTCTTCATAAGATTTAGACTAGGAGTGTAAGTGTTAGTGTGTTTTTTATTATTTTGAACTAACACTATACTAACCTCCCTTCTTGGATTCCTATGATCACATAATGTCATTCTTGGTGGGACTCTCAAGCATCCTATACAAGTAAGGAGACTAATATACAAATTTTAGTTTTTCTAATGAATGCTTAAGAATCTTTAAAATGCATGTTTTACCTTTGTTTTTCACGTAATTTATTTTTTAGTGACACATAGTTTACATAGAGACCAACATCAATCCTAATAGAACTGAGGTCAATCCTTCAAGAACTGACATCGATCCACCCAAGATTGACATCGATCCTTGTGTGAAGAACATAACATGGGAGAAATGTGTTTAATATTTTTTTATTAAGTTTTCTAGTTTTTATTCTATTTCTAAGACCCCGAATATCATTTTAATGACCATTTGCCTATAGGATCTAGTGTTATTTATTGATTTTATGCTCATCTTTCTAACCATATTCTTTTGAAAACCATATTTTGCATTCTTTTGTGTTTTTCAGGTAATTGATGTTGATCTATGTTGATCGATGTCAATCCTTTTGTGACCAACTAACATCAATTTATATATACCAACGTTGATCCTTGCATGGATTGATATCAATATCTAAGATAAAAAAATAAAGAAACCCAAGAGTAAAATCCAAAATCTTATTTTTTCATTCAAATTTGGGCTTCTAAACAAGCAAAAGCCCTCTAACAATTTTAGGTCCTAAGTGTAAAAAGGAAAAGTTTTCATGTGTTTAAATCTTGATCACTTTACTTTTGGTGTTTAAAATGAACCTAGTTATTTTTCATGCCTTATATGTTTTCAAAGTTTTGCATTTGGTGTTTAAAATGAACTCTCACACTAGATAAATACTCTTAAGAGTTCTTTTTTATCACTTTTTTGTTGAAGTTGTTTATTTTAGTAAAACAATTGATGCATGTATGCTCTCCCCTATCCCCTTTAGGGAACTAAGGTGACTAAAATAACTCATTCTTTACCTTTGCCTCTTTAGTTTTAATCATGAAAATAATGTCATTAAGGCCCTCCTCAAATCCATATGGTTTGGTTGATCCAAATATGACCTTAAATTCTTTTCACTTGTCTATTGTTTTTATGCATTTTTTCTTGTGAGTCAGAGTTCATCACCTTCTCACAGGTTCTTTAGGGAAGAGTTCATAAAATAATTCATCTCCTAGAATTATTTTAACCCCACCCCATGGTGGGGGTATAAAAATTAAGGTTGAATTACTGGGATACTTTTTTGAGTAGTTAAACAATCTCCATTAGTAAGATAATGCCTGAGACCATAGGGGCAACTCAAACATCACACTAAACTAAGAAAGCTATGTATGTAGTGGTTGTGAAAAAGATAATACCTTTTCATAACAATCTAATTGATGTTAATCAAAATGACATGATCATCTCTTGTGTCAGCCACCCTTGGGACCATCTAGAAATGCACAAAAAAATGATATATTAGAACCTTTCTTGTTGTGGATATACTGTTGATGCAGTGTGAGTAGCCCAAAGTTATATATCATACTAAAAAATATTAGGAGAAGAGGGGGACTAAAAATCATAATTTTCATGTGCTTTTATTTTTGTATTAACACTTAAAATCCTCCCAAGAGTGAGTGTATTGACAAAATTTTACAGTATTATGTAACCTTGTTAGTTTTAGGATCTAGGACATTACACTTAGGTGTTTATGTCATTTTATCCTTTATTGCATGGTTTTTGAGTCTAAACTATTGGTTTGTTATACCACATAAAAATGAGTCTTGTTATATACATCACTCCATTATTTGAGGAGGGTTACTCCATCCATTTAACACTGTACCTTTGCCTTAGTCTTTTGAAAAATCTTTATGTGTGTATCATTTAATTAAAAAGGGTAACATTACAATACCCAATTAATTTCAAATCTTGTGCCTCTAAGTCTTGAATAAAACCTTTACAAACATATTTAGAGCATGATAACATTATTACACTACTTGAATCATTTCATAGACTTGTTTTCCTTATGCTAAATATGAAGTTCAAAACCAAGCCACATGTGATTTTTGGATATTTACTTAGTGTCATTATGCCATTCGATTTTGTCTAGATTGTTGTTTGTTTAAAGAAACCTAGTTTCCTAAGTTAAGTTTTTAATTAACCTTGGAAATTTTAAATCTGAACATTAATTGATTTCTACCTATGCCTTGTGTAATTTTGGCTTAGACATCGATATTTATCTTTTGGGTTGTGAAACTTAGGTTAATTATTCATCCAATTTGAAAACTATTGTTTGTGCCTTTATTTAGCAGAAATAGCCTATCTTCCTTATGAATTTTATTTCATTCCTTATACCAATTGAAAATTTTCATGTTTAAAGACAAATGCCTAGTTTTATGCCAAAGTGTTTCATATTTGTTATATTAAAATCTCATACCTTGTTTTGTTTTAAAGTCTAGCTTTTGTGCCTTTTCCAAAAGACCCATCATATGCCTATTTTGAGCCTAGATTTTGTGTCGTGTTTGGATAAAAAACCTATCAACTTTTATTTTCTTAGATTAGACTTGTTTGGAACACTTTAAACCTAGAGTTGGAATTTTAGTTTTTTATTTCATCCACTTGACCTTTTTGTGTGAGAGATTTCATGTTAGATATTAGATGTTAGATTGTTTTGTACCAAGTTTTAACATAGATATTTTTGAAGATACAGCTCCATTATTTTGACCAAGTTAGGCCAAGTTTGAACATTTTGTCCTTTGGACATTATTCTTAAGAGTTATTAAAACTCAAATCCTTTTTGAAAAACATTAATCATTGACTTGAATATGTCTTGCTATAGTTTTAGTGGATCCATGTACAATATAAGATATGATAAGGTGGTCACATAAGAATATTTTATTCAAGACCCCTATGGTGATGATCTAATTTGTGAGATGTATCCTTATCCACCTTACAACACTTAATAGGGAGAAAAAACATAATATCCTTTAGCTCACTATTTGGTCAACACACCTCCATACTCAGAGCAGGACCAAGAATAAATAGTGTAGTACCTAGCTAGCATATCTTCAGTTGTGGATAAAGTTCAACAACACCTACACTACACTACAATTCCATCAACATATGATACCTATTTTTTATTATCACTTGATTGAAAATAAAGACAAAGTTTTAATCATAGCCATAAAGGTAAGGGATAATTTTTTAGTAGACTTTCCCCGTGAAAACTTGCCAAGTCTAGTTAGAGTGCCTTACAAAATTCCTTATAATAAAAACATTAAACATGCATCTTCTAATAATCCTCAAGATATAGTGTTGATGTTTTATCAAGATCCACATATTATTATCACAAGAAAGGTCCTCAAGATATAGTGTTGATGTTGTATCAAGATCCACATATTATTATCACAAGAAAGGTCCTCATGGAGGACCACTTTATATATATGCATATAACCTATCATACCTATTTAAACTTAGCACATAATTTTAATAACATGATCATGTCAAATGCTCTACTTATCAAGATAAATCCTTTAATAGGATTATTAATTCAATTTACATGCCAATAAAATTTGGGTATAGATCCATTCCTATAAATAAAATCAGTTTGAGACATGTTTAATGCCCCAGTTATCGAAAAAGTGTCTACTGCTGTTACAAAGGCAAATGTACCAAACACAATAGATAATAGACAAGTGTCATCCAGTCCATATCAAAGTGGTTTAACTACACAAACAACTAGTTAAAAATAATCTCCTTTAGTTAACACCATGTGGTTCAAAATAGTAGGGGTCAGGAACTTCTACCTCCCAAATTTAATAAACTACCTCCAATCCTCAACCAACTACTTATTCGAGCATGCAACTATAAGGATTAAGTATTCAAGAGACAACCAGTGCCTTACCTTAAAAAAATGTAATAAATGCTACACCACCATAATAGGTGAAGACTAACATTCCAAAATTATAGGCATAGTCCAACATACTACTGCAATAGAGGAAAAACATTCCACCACCTCAATAGGTGATAACCAATGTTCTACCTCATCAGGTAGTGGAAAGTATACCTCTTCAATTGTATACCAACATACCATTAAAACCACAAATTATGTCTAATCAATAACATAAACATATTGGTTAGTGAAAAATTATAAACACTATATAAGTGTCTACTTCCCAAAAAGGGTTTGCATGACCAAGAGGTTCTTCTATTCCAAAAATATCAATCAAGCAACAATTACATTTTGTTCCTAATATGCCACAAAATCAATGATAGGGAATTTTTTCATAATTTAACCTTATTCGTCTAAGTTTTAATAGTTAAAAACAAGCACCTATTAAACCTCAATAGGTATAGTACTTCACTTAAATCCATATCATTCCATTTCAACCATAATATCCCCAAAACTAGGCCTATATACCAAACCTAAATTAGAATATCACACTATAATGCATGAAATTTAACCAATTACATCCTAATATATGTATGAATATTCTTAATAATTTCCCTAACCAAACCAACCTTCCATAGTAAACCATTCCTCCATTATACCCTAGTCAGAGTAATCCACTTTTGACTACCCAACCTCCACCTTAGGGCAATGTTCCATCAGGTTTCCTATCACAATAACTGTATAAAATGAAGGATGTAATTACCACCATTCAAGATAAGAAAGAGACCAAGAATTTTAAGTTAGATGATGTGTGTTCCTACCCATTCAACATGGAGTATCTATAGATACCATTTCTTTTAGGGTAAGAACCACCAAAGTTTGGCAAATACAAGTCTAAAGGAGACACTAAGGCTCATTTAACTGAATTCTTTGTTTCTTTCTAGTTAGTGGCCTACAATGACATATACCTCATATTTTTGTTTTCTCAGAATCTAGTAAGACAATAGTTGGAGTGGTTATTGAAATTTCCAAAGAAATCAGTATCTAATTTTGATGACCTTTTAGACAAGTTTATGAAACATTTCTCCTACAATCTTGAGCATGGAATTTTGTTGGTTTATTTAACCCAATCCAAATAGAAGGATGGTGAAAGTTTTACAAGTTATTTACATTTATGGAGAATGCTTGATAGATATTTCACCCATAGATTACTAGATAAACAACTGGCCACTATGTTTACAAAGAATTTACATAGCAAGATATCTTACTATCTAGAGCTACAATGTACACATACATTTAAGGAAATCATTGATAAATGTTTACTAACTAAAAAATCCCTTATTAACAAAGGGATTATCAAGATTACCTCATCAAATAAAAATCAAAACCAAAACCAAGGTAATGGCCATAATTAAAACCACAACCAAGTCCAAGCACAAGTATTGACACCAACCCATGCCAATAATTATGAAAAATCTAGTAGTTTAACTACAATAAAAATGTTGTTAGAAATGGAGTAACTGAGTCATGACATGTCCAAATGGTGAAAGCACCATCTTCTCAACCTACATTGAAAATGCAAATTACTCCAAACCAACAACCTAATCAACAAGCACAACCTTCATAACAACCTAGACTAGATCAATAAATGTAGTAACCTTTACCTTTGCAAACCCCTCTTCCAAGACAAAATGGGCCTACGCATCAATTTTTTAGTGACCTTAAAAATCTTGTTGAAGCTATGTTTACAATTTATCTATCACTAATTTGATTAGTTGGCCCATTTTGAAGCACTATCTAAAGGGAGTTCCTTATCTAGAGTGGTATAGACAAAATGAATTCTATGAATACCATTGGGTTAATGGACATAACATACACCATTGTGTGCAAATAAAACATCTAATTCAAAATATGTTGGAAAATGTGGAGATAACATTTGATAATGGTACTTCTACATCCAATTAGAACTTAGGTATTCATCAAAACCCTTTTCTATAACATAATAACAACCAACAACAAAAATAGCAATAAAGGCCAAAATAAAAGCAACAATAGTATCAACAACTGAGATAACAATAGTATCAACAAAAAACCAATATCAGCCAAATGGATGGAACCAAGGATTTAATGATGCTAATAACCAATAGACTTACCATATAATTATAAATAACTACAAAAAAGTTATAGGTCATATTATGGGAGCTCATGTTTTCACCATTTCCATCAATCCAATGCCATGTACCAATCAAATAAGACCATTACTAATCAATCCTAACCAACTAACTAATGCTAGTGATCCTTCCTTGAACTAGAACCACATACATGTGTACTAATAAGTAGAGATTACTAATTTTAGACCTTATACCGATAACTCATCATTGAACTATGACCAAACACAAGTGCACCAACAATTGAGACTTATCCTATCTGGTCCCCCTTCACCATCATTTTTTAGTAATAATGGTCTTGTCTCTAATCCTAATTGTGTAATCAAAACTTAATAGTCAAATATTACCATACCAGGCCCATAGCAATCTACCAATACACCCATCCAAACCATTATTCTAGCAAAGAATAAGCCATTTACTACTATATAAGATAAGATGTTTGATTTTTTGGAGTAACTTCAAAAAATGCTTGCATAAATTTCCATTTTGTATTTCCTACATATATCTACCATCCACAAGAACATCTTGATAGAGTTTCTTGGTCAATCCCAAGTTCCTAATCATATAAGCCCTAAAAAATTCTAAGCTTTGGTTAGACATATATCCATAAGTCATTAATTATCCTTCAACCAAAGTGATATGTCATTCTTTGGTCCTCTTCATAATAGTCCATTATACATCAAAGTTGTCATCATATGGCCTATGATAATGAAGAGCAAGAATCACAAGGAACTATCAGCTTGTTAGTTATCATTGGTCCTTTAACCCAATACATTATGCCATGTGTTAGACCTAGACCTGTCATATAATTTTATCTTAGGTAATTTCATGTATCCCTTCAACATTGAATTAGTGTCTCAAGTTCTCTCATCCATGTATGGATGTCACCATTCATAGAGATTTTTATCCCTAAGAATATTTCAAGCATTTGAATGTCAAGTGTAAAAGCTATAACTACCATTTTGGATTGAATCTGGTTCCCAAAATAGACAAGGGGAAGGAAATTCTTATTGATTTGCTAGAGGCTAGTTTTATTGACCTAGATACCCTTGATTCATCTTCTCACATGCTATGTCTTAAAATGTCCAAATCTTTTACCATCATAACTACTAGCTTAGGAGAATATTTGACCCATGATACATTCCACATTTCCAAGCTTCCATAGAACCTAAAGTCATATGGAAGACCCAAATACAAGCCACCATGCATAGAATGACAAAAAAAGAAAAATGTGAAATAAATAGTCCAAATCCTATATTTTTCACACCAATCATTTCCAAAGAAAAGGAACCTCTTGGAGATGATGAATTTTGGTTGTACAATGGCAAACTAGCTAACTGTTATAAAAATGTCATGTACCCTATACCTAAAAAGATCATGAAGAATCATGTCTATGAAGGAGAAGGCCTCAGGCCAAATCAATAAGGCACACTTGAGCCAATTTATGCCACTTAGTACAAAGGAACCTATGGTTTTAGATTTAAACTACCTTGGGGTAACCCTACGTATATTATTCATGTTTTAATACCAATAAATAGTGATGGCAATATCGATAGTGAAGTAAAGTCTGATCATAGCCCTTACGAAGACCTAGTTGATACCAATTTGTTTATGATCATGCCATTTTTACCCTTACACTTTTTATTCATATCACCCTTAAATCATATCTTAGGACTAATAAGAATACATAGTGCATGTAGATGAGTTTGAAAATGATGAGGCCTTTTGTGAGTTTCTAGTCTTAAAAGATAATATTCTATTAGGAGACCATAAACAAGGGTTCTCTATTAGATTGGATCTTATAGCCTATTTTTGAGAATGGGTGAAAACCCTTAGCCATAAAAAATTAAATAAAATATTGAGGTCCCAAATTGAAAACCTCTTTGAGGCACTTTTGCACTAAGATAAAAGTAAAGAGAAAGGCTAGTCTTCTGGTGAAAACCTATTTTAGGTACCATTAAATTGGGGTATTAAACCTTCCTCAAACATAGCACTATAATCCACCAATGATGAACTTACCTATGGGTCTTAGTTTAGTTATGAAGAGAAGCATGCCTTTGAATAAATCATCTAAGAGTTTATAATAGTGTTTGTCACATGGCCATACTTACCTTTGGGAGGTACAGACTCATCTTGCCTAGGAGAACTTAAAGAGCTAGTATAAATAGAGGACTCTACCATTGTAGCCCAATTTAAAATATTTCCAGCCATTCTATTAGATGGTTTGACCCTTCTTGTGTAAGACACTACAAAATTCAACATCTAGTCTCCAGATAACCCAAAATGGATCAAATTAGGCATGTTTCTCACTGAGGAGGAACATGAAGTATTTATATCCCTTCTAAGGGAATTTGTTGATATATTTGCTTGGGGTTATTTTAACATGTCTGGTTTGGGACCTACCTTGGTTATACACCACCTTGTTGTACATCTTGATGCCAAACTTGTGAAGTAAAAATTATGCAAGATGCATCCTTGCATTATTCTATTAGTAAATAAAGAGTTGGAAAAACTCTTAGAAGTGAGATGTAATCGACTAATCGACTATTTAGAGTGGATCTTGAATGTTATGCCAATAAATAAGAATCTAGAAGGAATTAGAATCTGTACTAATTATAGAGATATAAATAAGGCCTCCTCCACCAAACATTGACATGGTTGTCAACTCTATAGCTGGGTACGAAATTCTTTCACTAATAGACAAATTCTTAGGATACAACCAAATCTAAATTATACCAAAAGGCCAACATAAATCAATGCTCACCACTCCATGGGGAATGTTTTTTATTAGTTTATGTCATTTGGTCTCAAGAACACTAGGGCCACATACCAAATAGATATGACTATCATATTTCATGATATGATGCATGACATTATTGAATACTACCTCATTGACATATTGGGTAAATCAAAGACTAGGGCTAATCATCCAACTACACTACAAAGAATATTTGAGAGATTATATGAATACAAAGTCTGACTCAATCCTAAGAAGTGTGTTTTTTAGAGTAAATTTAGGTAAATTTATTAGATTCATTATGTCTTGTATATGCATTGAAGTTGATCCATCCAATGTACATGCCATTATTGAGAAACTACCACATTCCAATTTAAAGTAGCTCTATGTTTCTAGGGAAAAATTTAGTCTATTAGACACTTAATTTCCTAGTTGGCAAATAAATTCCATCCATTTACAAACTTTTTGAAGTAAGGTGTTACATTTCATTAGGATGATTCATGCTAGAAAAAGTTTCATCTCTTGAAAGACTATCTTTCCCATATGCTTGTTTTATTACCTCCTATGATAGGAAAGTCATTCTTACTATATCTATTTGATACAGAAAAGACCCTAGGGGAAATTCTATCTTAGCATGATGATAATGGAAAATAACATGTTGTATATTATTTAAGTAATACATTATTTGTGTATGAACAAAATTATACACCCATTGAAAAATCTTGTTTAGCTCTGGCCTTTGTAGCTCAGAAACTGAGACATTACATGTTAAAAAACAAGACTATAGTTATATCAAAATTAGATCTATATGCAATTAGAAATGCATCATGTCTATAAATCAAACCTAACTTGGAGAAGATAGAGCATACCTACACTTTTTATTGGGAATAAATTTATTAAGTGAGAGAATGACTAATATGGGGATCTACTAGACCTGATTAGGGGATCACTTGTCATAATACACCATGCTAGGAAGGGTTCTAAAGCCTACAATCTAACATAATCATATAACAACCCTAAAAGAGTCCTAAGTTTAATTTTCACTCTATTATAATAAACAAGAAAATAAATATAATCTAATGCACATCAAATCTTGTGGAAAAAAGTGGGGGTTAGAAAAAAAACAAACTAAACATGCATAAAAGACATATACTCACATCAATCTATACACAATCTTAATGCATGGGAGATAAGCGCAATTGCATTATATATCTATTCTTACAAAAAAGAAGTTAGGAATACTTACCTTGAAAATGAACCTATCAAGCCTCAATCTCTCCCTTAGCCAAGGTGATTTCCAAGATATTGTTTTGGCATGTAAGGATAACAAAGACAAATCAGATATAGGCTACATAACCTATCTATGCATCCAAGATACTTCTCCACAAGATAAGATCCATATCTATAAATAAAGTATGGAACTCTAAGTTTTATTCCTCAAGTAGAATGGTAAGTAAGTAGATATTCATTCACACTTATTCTTTTTTGCTTCTCTATACTCAACTTATTGGAAATGAACTTGTATATATAGGTGGATCTTTCCCTAAATGCTTTTGAATATGTTAGTTATACAGGGTCAACTTAGTTGACCCTGTATGTTTTTGGGAGGTAAATCACTAGATCCCAAGCTAGGTTAGTCAAAGGGATAATGAAAATCTAAGTGAAAATTATCCCTATACAATATAGGGTCAACCTTGTCAACCCTATATAGTAGTCAAAGGTTGAAAACTATATAGGTTTGACCCAGTTAACCTAATATAGTCAACTAGTGAAAGGGGTCAAGGAAAGAGAAATGAGGATATTGATATGACAAATGTTTGGAATAGGTAATACTGAGAATAATAATCTTAGGGTAAAAGGTTTTAAGATACAAGTGTGTAGATGGAAACTGGCAAAAGGGACAACAATCTTACAAAGTACCAATGGTCTACCCACCCATTTCTCAATGCACCCTTTAAGGTGTGCACTTAGAGAGATTGAGATTTAATGAGTTCTTATAAGATACAAAGTATCAATAATAAATAAGAGTTTGAAAATATTATGTGTATACATATACCCCACTTAAAACTCATCACGTGTCATGTGAGTGTAACATGGGATGGTGATTCAAGAATAGAACATGATAACACATAACACTGATGCTAAGTTAAGTGCAGTAAGTAAAAAATAATATAAATGAAATGAAAAAATTGAAAATCACATACCTTTACTTACCTTAGTGCTATATATAAATAAGTATACTAAAAAATAAAGTGAAGGCATCTAATGTGAAGAACACTAGATGAACTTGTAGAAGTTAGTGCAAAAAATAGCCAAAAATCAAAATTTTGGGAAAATAGGCATATATTAGTGTAAAATGAGACAAAATTTGTAGGAAAATTGGCAAATTAGGATTTTTAAGGTAAGGTTTAGAATATTGAACGAAAATAAATGACAAAAGAATGGAAAAAGAATGACAAATGATGGCAAATGATTGACAAATGAGTGTAAATGAATGATAAATTATTGTAAAACACATTAAATCATGTTGGAAAGCATGCAAAATATAAATGAAAAAAAGGAATGTAGAACATACTAAATCACATTGGGAAGCATGTAAAACATGAATGACAAATGGAATATCAATGCAATAAAACTTAAACAAAGATATATAATCAAGTGACAAGTAAGGTCATGTAAGATAGGCAAAAACAAAAACCATGAAAGACTGAAAATGAAATGTAATTGAAGATGTAAGATAAACATGAATAAGGCATACATAAAGATAAGCATTTAGTAATGACAACTGTCATATGTAAGATAAGTGAAGTTTACAAAAATCAAAAGAGAACATGATGCATAAATGAAAATATGAAAAAGTAAAATTAGTGCTTGTTCAAAGATATAATGTAAGAAAACACAACCACCTAATGTCATGACTAGTATGACAATGAGATGGTGTGGTAAATAAATGGTGTAAGGGTGTAATCCACAGTTTCTCAAACATGATGTTTTTATCTAAGGATAGATAAAACTAAAACAAAGTAATGATAGCATGTTTTTAAGAGGTGAAGAAGGAATTTAAAGAAGAGGGAAAATATATTTGGAATCACAATTAATCTATCAAGGGGGGAAATGGAATGAGTGGAGGGGAGAATGAAGGAAAACTAAGGTAGAGGAACTCTTTATCGAAGTCAAGACACTCAAATTAGGTTTGTCAAAACAAGAAGATTTTTAACCCTAAGGATTATGAATAAGTTCTCTTAGCCACACAAATCTTAGGTTAACAAATGAAGTATATGGATCATCCCATAAAGGATATATGCATGAAAATTAAAATGGACCTACCTTCCCACAATATGTTCCCCATATTTAGGACCCCTTAGAGAGCCATTAATCTATTATAAATATTGGGTACTTGCATGAGAAAGTAGGTAGCACCATAGATTTTTTTAAAAAAAATTCCCCGATTCTAATCTACTAATCTACCACACCCTAAAGGACCTTAGCTCTATGTGAGGCCAATTGTGGAGTTTAAGATTCAATTAGAGATATGATATGTGCTTGGAATCACATCTTTTGGTATGATTTTAAATTTTTAGATTTGTATGTTGCCTTTTGTATATCATTTACTTTTTTTTCAAAAGATTTAGATTTTAACTTTTTTGATGGATTTTTCTATTCCTCCTCTATATAGATTTGGAAAACCAAACATGGGTGTTAAAGATGGCTTTATTTTGAATACTTGGGACTTACTTTCTAAGAGATAGAACTTTAGAGAGCATGGGGTTTAAGAGTCTTGTAAATAGAGGTGAAATAAAAGTTCTATCTTGACTTCAACCTTGTTTTATCTAATGTGGAATGAAAGAAAGGGGAAATCATGAAATATGGATTAATTTAAATTACTTCAAATCATTAAAAAAATGTGACAAATGAAAAAATGGATGCAATGATATTAAAGTGTGATTCCTTATCATAAGAATGAGGTAAATGGAAGAAAACATGCTAACATAGATTGTTGTGAAAATTCCATATATCAAAAGAAATAAAAGCTAAAGTTGAGAATAAGAATCTGAAGCATTTTCTAAAAAAGGAATAACAAAATGGCAATTTTATGAGGAGGTCCAGGTCCTATCCATGTTATTATACTACAACTTATAAAAGAGAAACCCATGAGGGTGCTAAAAACATGTGAAAAATAAATGAGGAAAAGCAAAAAGAAGGTATTTTGTGAGGAGGTCCAGGTCCTATCCATGGTCTTATACTACAAACTCACAAAAGAGAAACCCAAAAGGGCGAATTCTAAATAAGAGGAAAAATAATCATAAAGCTTCAAAGGCAAAGAATAACATAAAAAGACAAATGGAATATATGAGGACAAAAATGAAAACAAATGCCAAATGTAATGTGTAAGAAAACCAAAGAACATAAAATAAGACAATGATGCTTATAAAGTGAAAGTAAAAGAAATAAAGTTCACAAAAACAAATAAACATGAGATAAAAAAGAACAAGGAATATATATGCTAACGTTTGTATCAAAGATGAGCATGTGAAATACAAGTCTATAAGTCTTAGAATATTTCTTGAAGCTAGATTTGTTTGTTATTATGCATTGTATAATAATAGTGGGAATCTTAAGATGCCCCAATGGATAAGTGGATGTAGGTATGGACACCACAAGATGCACCAAATTCTAAAGGGATATTTAGATGGGCATCACTAGATGCCCCAATATGTGAGTTGGAATGAGGTAATATTGAACCATTAAAATGACTTGCATTAGGTTGGTAGGTGCATTTGGAGATAGGTGAATGTGTTGGTTTGTTAGATTTTAAGGAGATTGAATGTGACATATGATGGGTAGGAGAGGTATGAGGAGGTATAGGAGGTAAAGGAGGACCATGCATTATATGCATTAGAGTAAGCATTTAAACTAGGTACTCATTTGGTTCATGTGACATAAGAGGTTAAGGTTTAATGGATGTAACAATATGTTTAAATTTGTTCATGTTAGCTATCTTTTCCTTATTGGTGTAGGAAGAAGGATCAACTATAGTTTGAACAAAATTATCAATGAGGTATGGGATAATTTTTTTTTTCATTATGTAGTTGATTTTGATGTGATTATGGTTCTTGAGATTGAATTTGAGAATATTGAAGATAGTCTTGATAACATTATTTTGTGAGAATATCAATATTGAAATGAGGACCAAGCAAGGAAGAGAGAATAAATCAATGAAGATCATGATAAGACTCATGAGAATGACCAATATTAGCTTTCCACCAAAAAATTTTATCAATATTGTACCATTTGGGAGGAGGTTTGGAAGGATCAAAGCTCATGGGTTTAGAGGGTGGAAGTTTCTACTTAAGTTGTTCTAGACTTAAGGGAGGGTGGGTTGGGTTAAAATTGGTTGAATTGGATGCTTCACTTTGAGGTTGGGGAGGATAGGAGGAATAAATTTTATGAGAAAATGATAGGAAAGGTTCTTTATTACTTTTTTGAGATGGTTTAAATTCAGTCATAATAAATTATTACCTTTTTCCTTAGTCTAAGGCTTCGTCTAAAGTTTTTGGTGAAAAGATTCAAAATTTGTATTGAAGGGGAAGCTTAAGAGTTATGACAAATATTTTTAAAAGAATATCATCATCCATGTTATGTTCCACTTTATGAGTGAGGTACTTCCATCATTTGATGAAAGTATGAGAAGATTCATTAGAAAGTTTCTTGGCATTGATGAAATGGCTAAGGTAATTTTTAGGAAGGTCATCAAGTTGGAATTCCTTCACTAGAGAATTGATTAAATACTCTAGTTGTGACATGGAATGTCTAAGAAGTTGGTTGTACCATTCAAGTGCATGAACAACAAAGGTTTTAGCTAAGACATTGGTGGTAGCAAAGGTTTTATGTTTCACCCATTCCTTATAAAGATTACCAAAATACTTAAGAAAGATATTAGGGTCCTTAGTCCCATTATAAGTGATAGTTTGAGAAATGTTTCCAGTATATATGGATGCAATGAATGGATAAAGGTTCATTTTGAAGATGTTAAAGCATTTTGTTATTCATTGGAGGTTGAGGGATTATATTCCCATTGGCATCTCTAAGAGGAGGAGGGAAAAAATTTTGATTTGGTTGAGACATGATGACTTGAGGTGGTTGATTTGCCATGTTTAATAAATATTTTTTCATGTTCATCATTTGAGATTGATTTATTGCTTGCATGATGTTCATTTTTTGAACTACATGTGCAAGAAGTTTAGTTGTATCAATAGGTGGGTTGGTGTTTATAGGAGGGATATTAGTTTTGATATGAAGAGGATTATTAGTGTTAGTGGGAGTAAAATTATTTGTAGGTAGAGGATTCCCAACATTGGTGTTAATTTTCTTAAGTGTGGTAGTATAAGAAGGAAGCTTTGTAAAGTCACAATTCTTGGTAAGAGTGTAAATAATATTATCATCAAGGTTTTTGAATAATTGAGAACCATCTAGATTATCAATTTGAGTGGTTTAAATCATGTTACTTTGGGAAGTGATAATACTAGGTGCTCTTATTATGGGTGTAATAAAAGGATTGTGAACATTGGTAGTAAGAGGTGGAACATAATGTGAGGTTCCAAAATTTGATGTAGATGGGTTGATGAGTTTATGAATTCTAGGTTTAGAAGGTGTAAAATAGGTATAAGATATATGATTTTCATGGTTTGGGATTTGTCTAATAGGATTATTTATATCTACTATATGGTATGGGGTAGATCAAGATTGAGAAGATTTGGAACCATGTGATGAAAAGTTATACCATAAAGAGTTATCTTCTATGGTAGATAGGTGAGGTAGGAGAGAATAACCCATGTACATTTAAAATGGGTTGAGACTATCAAGAAAAAATTTGATAAGAGGCTTTATGATATCAAGTATTAATGGATATCAAAAATCTATAAGGAAAAATAGGGATAAAATTGATTTGGGTAGTCAAATGTTAAAATGATTTTTTATATTTTTTGATTTGGTCATATGTGCATAAAATATAAAATAGTGAAACTAAATAGTTAATTCAAAACCTCCTAATTAAACTATGTGATCTATTATAAGTATACAAGTAACAAGAAAAGAAAGTGTGAGATAATTACTAGCATATAAGGTTAATTACAACTTTGAAATAATGTAAAATGTTGATATAGTAAATAGTGTTGCAAAAAATATAGAATAGAGTTAATAGGGTCAAAATTGTACTATGGAAGCAAATTTTGAAAATAAATAGGGTTGGTAAAGTCAACCTAGCTATCCAAATAACACACAGAACATAGAACTAGGTCAACAGGGTTGATCCAATTGATTGTGTAGGACAAGTTTTAAAAACTACAAACTATAAAAGGAAAGACTATATAGAAATATATAAAGAGATAGAAAGGAACCTTGGTGGATCAAAAATGTAGATAATGAATATTACTATTCAATAACCTTGATATATGTTTGTAATTCTGCTAACTGGGTTGACTAGGTTGATCAAGCTTTGCAAAAACCTACTAATGAGTGCCTAAAAATGTATAGGGTTGATTAGGTTGAAATATTAGTCTAGACTAGATGTTTGAAAATCTAAAAACCTATACTAGGTCGATAGGGTCGATCCAATAGCTTGTAATTGAAATCTTGCACATAGAAGTTAGATACTAGGTCAATAGAGTCAATCCAATATGGCAAATATATGATAAAAATAATGTTGAAAGAATGAAAGAAATGAAATAAGGAAAACAAATCTTGTAAGGGTTAGTTCGTGTTGGGTTCGCTAGAATGTATTACAAAGGTAAAGATAAAGTGAATATAATTTTAATAAGAAAGTGGAAACATGAAGACAATCCAACCATTGGTGGGATAGGATTCACATCAGGTTTACCAAAATATATGCAATCAAAAATGCATCATGTCTATAAATCAATCATGCCTTGGATAAGATAAAGCATACCTACACTTCGTATTGGGAATACATTTGTTAACTGGGAGCATGATTAATATGGGGATTCATTAGACTTGATTAGGGGATCAATTGTCATAATACACCATGATATGAAAGGTTCCAAAGCCTATAGGCTAACACAATCATGAAACAACCCTAAAAGAGTCCTAGGTTTAATGTTCACTCTATTATAATAAACAAGAAAGTAAAGCTAATCTAGTGAACACAAAATCTTATGGTACAAAGTGGGGGTTAGAAACAAAACAAACTAAAGTAAATATGCATAGAAGACATATACTCACATCAATGTATACAAAATCCCAATGCATGGGAGAGAAGCACAACTAAATTATTTATCTACTCTGATAAAGGAGAAATAAAGTTAGGAATACTTACCTTGAAGATAAACCCATTGCATTGTAATCTCTCCCTTGTCCAAGGTGCTTCGTAAGAGATTATTTTGGTATGTAAGGATAACAAAGACAAATAAGCTTTAGGATACAAAACCTATCTATGCATCTAAAAGACTTATACACAAGACAAGATCTGTATCTCCAAAGAAAATATGGAACCTTAAACTTTATTCCTCAAGTAGAATGGTCAATAAGTAAATGCTCATTCATACTTATTCTTCATTATTTCTCTATATTCAAATGGTTGGAAATGAACTTGTATATATAGGTGGAACTTTCCCTAAATCCTTTTGAATATGTCAACTATATAGGGCTTACCTAGTCGACCCTATATATTTTTAAGAGGTAAATCACTAGGTCTTGATCTAGGTCGACCAAAGGGCTAATAAAAATCCAAGTGAAAAATATCCCTAGATAGTATAGGGTCGAACCTATCGACCCTATACAGTAATTAGAGGTTAAAAATTGTACAAGTTCAACCCAATCAACCTAGTACAATCAACTAATCAATGGGGGTCAAGGCAAGAAAAAATGAGGATAATGATATGACAAATGTTTGTAATGGATAAGATTGAGAAGAATAAGCTTAGGGTAAATGGTTTTAGGAAACAAGTGTGTATATGGAAAGTGGAAAAAGGGAAAATAATCTTATGAAACACCAATGATCTACCCACCCATTTCTTGATGCACCCCTTAAGGCATACACTCAGAGAGATTGAGACTTGATGGGTTCTTATAAGATACAAAGTGTCAATAATAAATAAAAGTTTGAAACTATTATGTGTATATAAGATCAACTTAAGTATCTTCTATCCAAGATAGATTTACAAGGCCATAAGGCCAAATGGATCATGCTTTTGAGTAAGTTTGGGATTGAATATGTCAACTAGAAGGCCATTAAAGGATAAATACTTGTAGATCAGCTTGCTAAAGCTCCCATTATAGATACATAACCTATAACATTCCAATTCCCAGATGAATCCATTATGACCATCATTGAAACATCTCTTGAGGAGTAGCATTAGAAGCTATATTTTGATGGATCATTCACAACACATGGATTGGTGGAAGGCCTTTTATTTATTATACCATAGGGGGATCTTATCCCTAAATAATTTTGTATCAACTTTCCTTGTACCAATAACATGGAAAAATACAAAGCATTTTTTATAGGGATTCAATAGGTAGTACAATGGAATATTTAACATCTAAGGTTTTATGGTGATTCTTAGTTAATCATTAATTAGGTTATAGACCACTTCTAGACCAATGATGATAAGTTGGTACCGTAAAAGGCCATGGTCAACACTCTCAAACAGTATATTGTTGATGTATAGTTTGAACACATACCTACGAATAGTAATATAATAGTAGATGACATGGCCACCATTGGCTCTTTGATCCTTCATCTAGATAAGGCAAACAAATATCAATTCCTCATTGAAAATCTTATAGTGCCAGCTCATGAACCTTCAAATGTTGTAATGATCTATGATATTATTATTTCCATATCTATATAGTATTCATACCTTTATGCATGCCTTCATGACCACATTATGTCACTAGACCTCTCCTGTAAATAATCCAGGGCCTTTATCCACCATGTTGTATGTTATAATTACTTGGACTAACCCTTTACCACCATATTTTTTATAAAACTCTTCTTCATTATTTAACTTTGACATAATCAGCATTAATGTTATTAGAAGTTCATGAAGGATTATGTTGAACCCACACAAGCGGGGTCATCCTAGCCAAAAATCTCCTATGTACTAGCTATTATTAGCCAACTATGGATGCAAATGGAGTTAGATATGTTAAAAAGTGTGTCAAATGTCAAAGTCATGCCAATATGATTCATGATTCAACCAAAACACTCAAACTAATGATTACACCTTGTTCATTTACTCCATGGGGCCTTGATCTCATTGGGAAGATAAAACCCACCTCATCTAATGTCCAAAAATACATCGTTACCACTATCAAATATTTCACTAAGTGGTTCAAAGATATACCCTTCACTTACATCACTAGAAAGATAATTTACAAATTCATCTTTAACCATCTTATTTACCACTATGGTATCCTATCTGATATTATATTTGATAATGGTAGATCATTCAAGAACAAGGATATAAAATTACTATGTGTTGAGTACAAAATTACTTAATATTTTTCTACCACCTATTACCCTCAATGTAACAGCTAAAGATAAGCATCAAATAAAACCATTATCAACATCCTTAAAAAGATTTTCAATTATTCCATCCATGATTGACACTTATAAATATTCCATTCCCTATGGGCATACCATACTAATTACCATATTCTAATAGGGGCCACTCCATATTCACTTATGTATGGCATTGAGGCCATTCTTTCCATTGATGTTGAGTTACCTTTTCTATACATTTCTTTGAAGCGTGTCCTAGATGATGAAGACTATCAATTATCTCACCTACAATAGCTAGAGTTACTTGATGAGAAATGCATGGCCCAAGTCAATATCCTTAAATCATATTAGAACTGACTCTATGTCCATTATAACTGATGGATTATACACAAAGAATTTGACCTTGGTGATCTTGTTCTTAAAGAAGACCAATTGAATACCATGATTGAGAAGAAATAAAAGGTTAAGTTTAAATCAAATTGGATCGGTCCTTTTATCATAGTTGTAAATTATGGCTCTAAATCATATAGGATCATTACACCAAATAGAGATGAACCTGATGAGCTGATGAACATTAAACACCTCAAGTGCTACTTCGTTTGATAGACCTGATGTATTATCTATGAAGCCCATTTCCATTATTCCATAATATCAACATTCTTCTTTATACTATACTATTCTACCATACCTTTCCTATTAATCAATTTGTTTCTACTCTCCCTACCCAACCCCTTTGACCTTGGTTCTATTCAAATTGGTTCCAAAACCACTTTTAACAAGAGGAATTTTGATCACTTTTTAGTAGTTGATTTAGTATTATAGATAGAGGTCATATTTTGGAGCATTATGATAATGCTTTGGCAATTGCATCCTTCATTTCTTGTTTCATTTCATACCAAGTGTTCTTGATTATAACTACCTTTGAGAAAATTAGTGTCTCACCATCATGCTACTAATTATAAGGAACTATGGGAAAATTAGTATAATTGACCTATGCCATTATTTCCTAATTATAATTTCCTATGGTCAAATTAGGAACAACATTTTTTATCATGCCTTGAAGTACCACCTTTCCATTCTTATGTCGTACTATGCCATTTGCCTACTTTGCCTATTTTATTTAAGAACTTATTGCTACCTAGTCAAATTTATTCATTTTAAGGTAGAACTACAATGATTGAGGTCCCATCCTAAGACTATGTACGGAACACTCAATTTATGTTGAGGTTAGATCAGTCACCCCTTTGTCATGCTCTCTCAATTTTATGAGTAATTTCAGTTGGAATGCTCTCACAATTTTGAGAGCTTGTACTATTCAGTATCTTGTCATTCTTGATCAAGTTATGATACTCAAAAAATTACAAAAACATTTTTAAAACTAATCTTAAAAAATACTAAAAGTCAACATCGACCACTTTTTTACCTTAAGGATTCTGGGAACCCTAGCTATTTCAAAAGCAACCATTTGTCATTTAGTTTCCCCATCCTTACTGGCCTTGCATCCCATGCACTTGCCATTTTGTGATATCATTCCCATATTTCCTTTATTACATATATCATGTTTTCTTATCATAATTTTTCTTCTTCCTATATTTCTTCTTTGACCTAAATTTTATGTTGGATCTTGTAGGTAGTTCCCACTTTCCTAGTTCATTTAGAGTCATCTCAGGCACCCCCTTCCTTTTCTTCTATTCCCCCATTTTGTTTATTTGTTTCATTATCACTTATATCCTAGGGGTAATATTCATCATCTTGTTTATCTTCTATTTTCACTAATATTGTTTTTAACCATTATTTGTTTTTATTTCATTTATTTCTCTTTTTTTGTTTTGTTCTTTTTTTGTGTGTTTTATTTACTTTTTGTATGTTTTCCTATTTTTTTGCTTTCTTGTTGTGCTTTGATTTAGTCTATCTACACTTATTGGGTGATTCTTTGTGCATTATTATTTAATCCATCCATATTCATACGTCAACATTGTCATCATAATTTTTATCATTGGTGCATTATTTTCATTTGTTTATTGAATCATGTGTCATTCCTTATGCATATTTCAGCTAAAGTCATCATGGTGTTCTATCATGATTCCTACTATCATGTGTTATATCAAACCTTAGCTTGGGATTTATTACAATCAATGTGGCCACAATATATCTCCTTAGCACCTAAAAAATTATTGATCCATCTCAATCATTTTCCACATACAGATTAATTAAATCATAAAATAATTTTAACCCTTACTAGTTTATATGAGCATATCCTTTGTATAAAGTTTCCCAAATTCATTTTTTCCCTTTATACCTACTTACTCTTACTCTTAATCTACAACTATGGATTTAGTTTATAAGCTACCATTATCCAATTTTCCATCATTGGAATGCTAATTATTAAAAATGCCTATCGGAAAATCATTGTATACCATCCCACTTGAACTACCAATGATTATAACCACCTTTAGGGAAATCATTTTATATCATCCCACCCATTAAGCTAATGATTATAATTAACTATAGGTAAATAATTGTGTTTTAATCTATTTGGAGGTTGATGATTATAACTGCCTTTAGGTAAATCATTCTCTTTCCTCTACACAACTAGGGCATGTTTTCATTGTGATAATTATTATAACTTCTTTTGGGAAAACCATTATCTCTATCCACCCAACTGGGGCATGTTTTTATCCTACGAATGATTATAACCATCTATGGGAAAATCATTGTTTTTCCATTTTAATGATTATAACCGCTTGTGGGTAAATCATTATTTTTCTCTTTTAATGATTATAACTTCCTTTGGGAAAATAATTATCTTCTTACCCTAAGATTTTTTCAATGATTATAACTACCTTTGGGTAAATCATCACCTTTTTTCTCCCACCTGTGCCAATAATTATAGCTGTATATGAGAAAATCATCTTGTTTGTCTGCCCAACCAAGGTAGCTGCATATGCTACTGATTATAACCACTTGTGGATAAATTAGTCTCTTCCACCCATTTTATCTTTTTGGTCCCATAATTTCCTCCTTTTTGAAGCACAAATCACTAACCCCCTTTTCCAATCACTCCCTCTATTAAGGATGAGATATACTGAGAGGGGGGGTGAATCAGTATATCATATATCTTATAAAACTTTCCCTTAATCAAATTCCACTTAACCAAACATTTAAGATATGAAATAAAACTAAAAAAATAAACACACCACAAGATAGAGAGAGACACCAGATTTAATGTGGAAATGCAATATGGGAAAAACCATGGAGAACAATTTCAAGTATATGAATGAGCACCAACTCAAAAAACATTCACAAGAACCAACTTGCAGGGGCATCGACCCCTTTGCTAAGCACTAACACAATAAATATTCATGAGAACCAACCCAAAGGAGCACCAATCCCTTTTTTGAGCACCAAGACAACAACAATTCGTGAGCACCAACCCATAAGACCACCAACCCCTTTGTTGAGCAACAACATAGAAACAATTCATGAGCACCAACCCACAGGAGCACCAAACCCTTTGCTAAGCACCAACACAACACCAATTTATTATCACCAACCCATAGGAGCACCAACCCCTTTGCTAAGCACCAACACATCAATAATTCATGAGCACCAACCCACAGGAGCACCAACCCCTTTGTGTATATCACACAACTATCTCTCAATGTTGTTATCTCAACAAATGATAGTTCATTACAACATTTCTTTCTTCTCTCTCACCTTTGCTCTTCTAAGCTAGATATAAAAAATACAAATCATATTCATCTCTCATAAATGATCTTCTAACCTAGATATTACTATCTCAAATCAAACTCTATCTCCCACTTTATAAATGGATTCTCAAGCCTTTATTTATAGCTTTATAAAAGACCTTTGGCATTCCCCCTTTGTGACCATTCAATCCTCATGGAAATTGACACCAAACCTATATGACCCTTCATATCCTTGCCTTTAAAAAGTCATGTGGTGACCCTTAATGAGCAAAAATGTCATTCCCTCTTTTGTCTTTACCTTGGTGAGTTTTCATATTCCTCAAAGTGTCCCTTCATGAGAAATTGCACCCTTCCTCTTTTCTCTTCACTTGGTGACTCTTGGAATTCCCCAAGATGACTCTTCATGGGAAAATGCATCCCATTCTTCTTTTGTCTTTACCTCGTGACTCTTTGACTTCTCCATGGGCCCTTATTTTGTCATATATGCAACCAAAAATATATTCATTAATATTAAATAAATATTAACACACATTAGACAAGATATATCTATTACAAACATTATTAAATGTAATGGGGCCTTTATCACCAATAATGCTAGACCTTTGACATCAATGACAATATTTCTAACAATCTCCACCTTTGTCATTGATGTCAACCTCAATCCTGAAACTGCCACATCTTGAATCTTGCACATACTATCATCTAAAAACATACAATAACACCCTCTTACTATAGCAACTTGTACCAATTTATACACATGTACATGTACCTTTTATTCTCCTCTTTTGACATCAATTGCAAAGGGCCTACCTATAGCTAACACTTAGCTCCCCCTCAACTGATGTTGAACATCAATGGTAGGAAGTAATAGAAATTACTCCCAACTCCTCTTGCAAATCTTTGAATGTGTCCTTTGATTATGCCTTTGAGAAGATATCTGATAATACATACAAATTGTTCTCTATCCTTTGAACATTTACAATCAACTCATTTGAATCTTTTTTTCTAATCTCACAACCTTTTGCATGAAACTTTAATGTGTATCCTTGATCACATATTTGACTAATACTCAATAGATCATGCTTAAGACCTTTTACATACAAAACATTCTTAGTATTAGTTCTACCATAATCCAAACTCAAAGTACCTTTTTTGGATATCCTAGCAGTGGTTTTATCTTTGAATCTCACTATGCCACCATTGATCTTTTTTAGAGTTATGAACTTAATTTTATCTCCTATCATATACCTCAAACATCCACTATCAACTAACAATGCTGATCTTTATTTCTTACATGCAGAGCTGTCTAAACCATCATAGAATCTTCAGGTTGTTTCTTCTACCATGAACAAGTCTAAACTTCCTTTTGATGAATGGAACTTTGAAACTCTGATCCTTCTTCTTGATGAATGGAGCTTTGGAACTCTGATCCTTCTTGACTGACTCAAACAAGATTCTACAATATCGAGCTATGTGTGCAAATTTATTTCACTTTTAGCATACTATGGTCTCTTCATCAAAGCTTGATAGAGGAGCAAAAGAGTTGTGGCTTCTACTTGACTCTACTTGACTTTCCTTCTCCTTATTTCTGAAACTGTTAGCTCTTTTTCTACATTCTAATTTCTTATCACCATATCCATTACAATAAAAATAATAGCCATAAAAATAAGACATGTCTATATATCTTTGACTTGATTTCATTTTGTAGCTTTGTTCCCTCTAACCTTCTCTATTTGACATGTCCTTAGTATTCTTCACTTCTTCCCTTTTTGTTTCCTCTTTTGTAAGAGCTTCAGCATATCTCTTTTTCTTTTCAAATCCAATCCCTATTTTATCTGAATTTGATTTTTGACTTTTCAATATCTTATTTATCATGTTAGTGCTATCCTCAAATTTTGAATCACTAACTACTTTATCATTGACTACTTTCTCAATATCTTCTTTTAAAGAGGCAATTTCAATAACATACCTTTAACATTATTTTCTTGCTATTTCCAACTATGATGTTAGATCTTCTTCATTCTTCTTGGCTTCTTCCAAGTGTGTTGTTAGATCATCAATAATTTCTTTTGACTCCTTTTCATTTTTCTCGATCTGGCGCATCAATCTTTGATTCTTCTTCTCAACAGATTCTAACTCTTCTAAGGCAAAAATGAGTTCTCCTTACATATTCACTTCAGCTTCCCCCTCTTCTTATTATTGATCATCTTCATGTATGGCCATGAATAGAATCTCTTCTTCTTTGGAATCACTGACTCTTCTATCTTCGACTAAGCTAAGATCCTTAGAATATAGGCTCTTCTTTTTGAATCCCTTCTTTGATTTGCCTTTGAAATTATTTTTGTATGTAGACTTTTTTTCTTCATCATCATTACCCTTATTTGGGCATTTAGCTAAAAAATGTCTAATCTTTCCATAATTAAAACATTTAAAAGGTAATTTTCCTTGATATTTACCTATTTCCCTTTTTGGCTTGTGAATGAAAAGTGCTCCATTGTCATCTTCATCATCACTGGAGCTATCACTTGATTCTTGAATCTTAGATTTCTCTTTCTTTGATGTCTTAAAAGCTGCTTCTCTCTTTGTTGGTTTATCTTATTTAGTCCACATCTCATATGCCATTAGAATACCATGAAACTCATCCATTTTTAGCTTAGCTAGATTATTCATCTCCTCGATTACTGAAAGCTTTGCATCATATTTCATTGGTAGAGATCTCAAAACCTTTTGTACCACTATTAACTCTTCCAACATTTCTCCAAGACCTTGAATCTGATTTAATATTTGATCAACTTGCAAGAGATAACTTGCTATATCTTCTTCTTCTTCCATCTTCAAACTTTCAAACTATCTTCTAAAAGTTTGAAGTTTAGCTTGCTAAACTTTTCCATCACCTTTGTAAATATTCTTACATTTTACCCAAGTTTCATGAGAAAATTTACATTGCATAACTTCAACAAATTCAAATTCACATAAACCACATAAAATAGCATTTAAAGCTTTAGCATTACATTCACTTGCCTTCTTTTTTACTGGCGTAATTACAAGTGTCTAAGGCTCTTCATATTCCTCCACCACTGCTTGCCATATGTTGAATCCAAGGGCCATCAAATAAATCTTCATTCTCATGTTCCAAAAATCATAATTCATCCCATCAAACAAAGGTGACTTACTTATAGAAAATCCTTCATGTGATCTAGCCATCATGCTTTCCTGATCTACCTTCAAGCTGTAAAACTTTTCAAAAGGAACCTGCTCTGATACCAATTGTTAAGAATGGGATATAGTGAGAGGGGGGTGAAATTAGTATATCATATATCTTATAAAACTTTCCCTTAATCAAATTCCACTTAACCAAACATTTAAGATATGTAATAAAACTAAAATAATAAACACACCACAAGATATAGAGAGACACAACATTTATCGTGGAAACCCAATGTGGGAAAAACCATGAAGAGCAATCTCAATTATATGAATGAGCACCAAATCAAACAATATTCTCAAGAATCAACTTGCAGGAGCACTAACCCCTTTGCTAAGCACCAACATAACAACTATTCATGAGCACCAACCCATAGGACCACTAATCCCTTTGCTGAGCACCAACACATCAACAATTCATGAGCACCAACCCATAGGAGAACTAACACAACAAAAATTCATGAGCACCAACCACTTTGTTAAGCACCAAAACAACAACAATTCATGAGCACCAACCCACAGGAGCACCAACCCCTTTGTGTATACCACATAACTATCTCTCAATGTTTCTATCTCAACAAATGATATTTCATTATAACATCTCTTTCCTCTCTCTCACCTTTGCTATTTTAAGCTATATATAACAAATAAAAATCATATTCATCTCTCACAAATGCTCTTGTATGCTAGATATTACTATCTCAAATCAAACTCTATCTCCCACTTTACAAATGGCTTCTCAAGCCTTTATTTATAGCTTTCCAAATGACCTTTGGCCTTGTCCCTTTATGACCCTTCAATCCTCATGGAAAATGGTGCCAAACTTGTATGACACCTCATATCCATGCCTTTGAAAATTTATGTGGTGACCCTTCATGAGCAAAAATGTCATTCCCTCTTTTGTCTTTACCTTGGTGAGTTTTTGTATTCCTCAAAGTGTCTCTTCATGAGAAATTGTGCCCTTCCTCTTTTGTCTTCACTTAGTGACTCTTGGAATTCCCCAAGATGACTCTTCATGGGAAAATGCATCCCATTCTTCTTTTGTCCTTAAACTATGACTCTTTGACTTCTCCATGGGCCCTTATTTTGTCTTATATGCAACAAAAAATATATTCATTAATATTAAATAAATATTAACACACATTAGACAAGATATATCCATTACAAACATTATTAAATGCAATGGGGCCTTTATCACCAATAATGCTAAACCTTTGACATTAATGACAATATTTCTAACAATCTCCCCCTTTGTCATTGATGTCAACCTCAATCCTAAAACTACCACATCTTGAATCTTACACATATTATCATCTAAAAAAATACAATAACTCCCCCTTACTATAACAACTTCTACCTATTTCTACACCTGCACCTATACCTTTTATTCTCCTCCTTTGACATCAATTTCAAAGGGCCTACCTAGAGCTAACACTTAGCTCCCCCTCAACTGATGTTAAACATTAATGGCAGGAAGTAATAAAATTTACTCCTAACTCCTCTTGTAGATCTTTGAATGTGTCCTTTGATTATGCCTTTGAGAAGATATCTGATAATACATACAAATCGTTCCCTATCCTTTGAACATCTACAATCAACTCATTTGAATCTTTCTTCTAGTCTCATAACCTTTTGCATGAAACTTTAATGTGTATCCTTGATCACATATTTGACTAATACTTAATAGATCATGCTTAAGACCTTTTACATACAAAACATTCTTAGTCTTAGTTCTACCATAATCCAAACTCAAAGTACCTTTTCTGGATATCCTAGCAGTGGTTTTATCTTTGAATCTCACTATGCCACCATTGATCTTCTTTAGAGTTATGAACTTAATTTTATCTCCTATATATGCCTCAAACATCCGCTATCAACTAACAATGGATGATCTTTATTTATTACATGCAGAGCTGTCTGAACCATCATAGAATCTTCAGGTTGTTTCTTCTACCATGAATAAGTCTAAACTTCCTTTTTATGAATGGAACTTTGAAACTCTAATCCTTCTTCTTGATGAATGGAGCTTTGAAACTCTGATCCTTCTTGACTGACTCGAATAAGCTTCTACAATATCGAGCGATGTGTGCAAAGTTATTGAACTTGTAGCATACTATGGTCTCTTCATCAAAGCTTGATAAAGGAGCAAAAGAGTTGTGGCTTCTGCTTGACTCTACTTGACTTTTCTTCTCCTTATTTCTGAAACTGTTAGCTCTTTTTCTACATTCTAATTTTTTATGACCATATCCATTACAATAAAAATAATAGCCATAAAAATAAGACCTGTGTATATATCTTTGACTTGATTGCCTTTTGTAGCTTTGTTCCCTCCAACCTTCTCTATTTAAAATGTCCTTAGTATTCTTCACTTCTCCCCTTTTTGTTTCCTCTTTCGTAAGAGCTTCAACATATCTCTTTTTCTTTTCAAATTCGATCCCTATTTTATCTGAATTTGCTTTTTGACTTTTCAATATCTTATTCATCATGTTAGTGTTATCCTCAAATTTTGAATCACTGACTACTTTATCATTGACTGCTTTCTCAATATCTTCTTTTAAAGAGGCAATTTCAATAACATACCTTTCACATTCTTTTCTTGCTATTTCCAACTATGATGTTAGATCTTCTTCATTCTTCTTGGATTCTTCCAAGTGTGTTGTTAGATCATCAATAATTTCTTTCGACTCCTTTTCATTTTTCTCGATCTGGCGCATCAATCTTTGATTCTTCTTCTCAACAGCTTCTATCTCTTCTAAGGCACAAATGATTTATCCTTACATATTCACTTTAGCTTCCCCCTCTTCTTCTTATTGATCATCTTCATGTATGTCCATGAATAGAATCTCTTCTTCTTTTGAATCACTGACTCCACTATCTTTGACTGAGCTAGGATCCTTAGAATACAGGCTCTTCTTTTTGAATCCCTTCTTGGATTTTCCTTTGAAATTATTTTTGTATGTAGACTTTTCTTCTTCATCATAATTACCCTTATTTGGGCATTTAGCTAAAAAATGTCTAATCTTTCCACAATTAAAACATTTAAAAGTTAATTTTCCTTGATATTTACCTATTCCCCTTTTTGGCTTGCTAATGAAAAGCGCTCCATTGTCATCTTCATCATCACTAGAGCTATCACTTGATTCTTAAATCTTAGATTTCTCTTTCTTTGATGTCTTAAATGTTGCTTCTCTCTTTGATGGTTTATCTTGTTTAGTCTACATCTCATATGCCATTAGAATACCATGAAACTCATCCATTTTTAGCTTAGCTAAATTAATCATCTCCTCGATTACCGAAACCTTTGCATCATATTTCATTGGTAGAGATCTCAAAACATTTTGTACCACCATTGACTCTTCCAACATTTATCCAAGACCTTGAATCTGATTTACTATTTGATCAACTCCCAAGAGGTAACTTGATATATCTTCTTCTTCCATCTTTAAACTTTCAAACTGTCTTCTCAAAGTTTGAAGTTTAACTTGCTAAACTTTTCCATCACCTTTGCAAATATTCTTAAGTTTTACCCAAGTTTCATGAGCAGATTTACATTGCATAACTTCAACAAATTTAGATTCACATAAACCACATAAAATAACATTTAAAGCTTTAGCATTAAATTCACTTGCCTTCTTTTTTACTAGAGTAATTAAAAGTGTCTAAGGCTCTTCATATTCTTCCACCACTGCTTTCCATATTTCAAATCAAAGGGCCATCAAATAAATCTTCATTCTCATGTTTATAAAAG
Organism: Torreya grandis; assembly: GCA_037957365.1. NCBI lineage: Eukaryota > Viridiplantae > Streptophyta > Pinopsida > Cupressales > Taxaceae > Torreya > Torreya grandis. The sequence continues at coordinate 329,651 of JARHVA010005683.1, read as the reverse complement.
CAAAATTCATCCCATCAAACAAAGGTTCCTTATTTTTACAAAATCCTTCATGTGATCTAGCCATCGTGCTTTCTCGATCTACTTTCAAGCAGTAAAACTTTTCAAAAGGAACCTACTTTAATACTAATTGTTAAGCATGGGATATAGTGAGAGGGGGGTGAAATGAGTATATCATATATCTTATAAAAAATTCCCTTAATCAAATTCCACTTAACCAAACATTTAAGATATGTAATAAAATTGAAACAATAAACACACCACAAGATAGAGAGATACACCAAATTTAATGTGGAAACCCATTGTGGAAAAAACTATGAAAAACAATCTCAAGTATATGAATGATCACCAACTCAAACAATATTCTCAAGAATCAACTTGCAAGAGTACTAACCCCTTTGCTGAGCACCAACACAACAACTATTCATGAGCACCAACCCATAGGAGCACTAATCCCTTTGCTGAGCACCAACACATCAACAATTCATGAGCACCAACCCATAGGAGCACCAACACAATAACAATTTATGAGCACCAACCCCTTTCCTAAGCACCAAAACAACAAAAATTTGTGAGCACCAACCCACAGGAACACCAACCCCTTTATGTATACCACACAACTATCTCTCAATATTTCTATCTCAACAAATGATAGTTCATTACAACATCTCTTTCCTCTCTCTCACCTTTGCTCTTATAAGCTATATATAACAAATAAAAATCATATTCATCTCTTATAAATGCTTTTCTATGCTAGATATTACTATCTCAAATCAAACTCTATCTCCCACTTTATAAATGGCTTCTCAAGCCTTTATTTATAGCTTTCCAAATAACCTTTGGCCTTGCCCCTTTGTGACCCTTAAATCCTCATGGAAAATGGTACCAAACTTGTATGACCCCTCATATCCTTGCCTTTTAAAATTTATGTGGTGACCCTTCATGAGCAAAAATGTCAATCCCTCTTTTGTCTTTACCTTGGTGAGTTTCCGTATTCCTCAAAGTGTCTCTTCATGAGAAATTGTGCCCTTCCTCTTTTCTCTTCACTTGGTGACTCTTAGAATTCCCCAAGATGACTCTTCATGGGAAAATGCATCCCATTCTTCTTTTGTCTTTACCTCATGACTCTTTGACTTCTCCATGGGCCCTTATTTTGTCTTACATGTAACCAAAAATATATTCATTAATATTAAATAAATATTAACACACATTAACCAAGATATATCTATTACAAACATTATTAAATGCAATGGGGCCTTTATCACCAATAATGCTAGACCTTTGACATCAATGACAATATTTCTAACAATCTCCCCCTTTGTCATTGATGTCAACCTCAATCCTAAAACTGCCACATCTTGAATCTCGCACATATTATCATTTAAAAATATACAATAACTCCCCCTTACTATAGCAACATGTACCTATTTCTACACCTATACCTATACCTATACCTTTTATTCTCCTCTTTTGACATCAATTGCAAAGGGCCTACCTAGAGCTAACACTTAGCTCCCCCTCAACTGATGTTGAACATCAATGGTAGGAAGTAATAGAAATTGCTCCCAACTCCTCTTGCAGATCTTTAAATGTGTCCTTTGATTATGCCTTTGAGAAGATATCTGATAATACATACAAATTGTTCCCTGTCCTTTGAACATCTACAATCAACTCATTTGAATCTTTTCTTCTAATCTCACAACCTTTTGCATGAAACTTTAATGTGTATCCTTGATCACATATTTGACTAATACTCAATAGATCATGCTTAAGACCTTTTACATACAAAACATTCTTAGTCTTAGTTTTACCATAATCCAAACTCAAAGTACCTTTTTTAGATATCCTAATAGTAGTTTTATGTTCAAATCTCACTATGCCACCATTGATCTTATTTAGAGTTATGAACTTAATTTTATCTCCTATCATATGCCTCAAACATCTACTATCAACTAATAATGGCTAATCTTTATTTCTTACATGTAAAGTTGTCTGAACCATCATAGAATATTTAGGTTGTTTCTTCTACCATGAACAAGTCTAAACTTCCTTTTGATGAATGGAACTTTGAAACTATGATCCTTCTTCTTGATGAATGGAGATTTGAAACTCTGATCCTTCTTGACTGACTCGAACAAGCTTCTACAATATCCAGCTATGTGTGTAAAGTTATTTCACTTGTAGCATACTATGGTCTCTTCATCAAAGCTTGATAGAGGAGCAAAAGAGTTGTGGCTCTGCTTGACTCTACTTAACTTTCCTTCTCCTTATTTCTAAAATGGTTAGCTCTTTTTCTACATTCTAATTTCTTATCACCATATCCATTACAATAAAAATAATAGCCATAAAAATAAGACCTATCTATATATCTCTGACCTGATTGCCTTTTGTAGCTTTGTTCCCTCCAACCTTCTCTATTTGAAATGTCCTCAGTATACTTCACTTCTCCCCTTTTTGTTTCCTCTTTCATAAGAGCTTCTGCATATCTATTTTTATTTTCAAATCCAATCCCTATTTTATTTGAATTTTCTTTTTGACTTTTCAATATCTTATTCATCATGTTAGTGCTATCCTCAAATTTTGAATCACTAACTCCTTTATCATTGACTGCTTTCTCAATATCTTCTTTTAAAGAGGTAATTTCAATAACATACCTTTCACATTCTTTTCTTTCTATTTCCAACTATGATGTTAGATCTTCTTCATTCTTCTTTGCTTCTTCCAAGTGTGTTGTTAGATCATCAATAATTTATTTTGACTCCTTTTCATTTTTCTCGATCTGGTGCATCAATCTTTGATTCTTCTTCTCAACAGCTTCTAACTCTTCTAAGGCACAAATGAGTTCTCCTTACATATTCACTTCAGCTTCCCCCTCTTCTTCTTATTGATCATCTTCATGTATGGCCATGAATATAATCTCTTCTTCTTTTGAATCACTGACTCCACTATCTTTGACTGAGCTAGGATCCTTAGAATACAGGCTCTTCTTTTCGAATTCTTTCTTAGATTTGCTTTTGAAATTATTCTTGTATGTAGACTTTTCTTCTTCATCATCATTACCCTTATTTGGGAATTTAACTAAAAAATGTCCAATCTTTCCACAATTAAAACATTTAAAAGGTAATTTTCCTTGATATTTACCTATTCCCCTTTTTGGTTTGTGAATGAAAAGTGCTCCATTGTCATCTCCATCATCACTGGAACTATCACTTGATTCTTGAATCTTAGATTTCTCTTTCTTTGATGTCTTGAAAGATGCTTCTCTCTTTGATGGTTTATCTTGTTTAGTCCACATCTCATATGCCATGAGAATACCATGAAACTCATCCATTTTTAGCCTAGCTAAATTATTCATCTCCTCGATTGTTGAAACCTTTGCATCATATTTCATTGGTAGAGATTTCAAAACCTTTTGTACCACCATTGAATCTTCCAACATTTCTCCAAGACCTTGAATCTAATTTACTATTTGATCAACTTGAAATAGAAAACTTGCTATATCTTCTTCTTCTTCTTCCATCTTCAAACTTTCAAACTGTCTTCTGAAAGTTTGATGTTTAGCTTGCTAAAATTTTCCATCACCTTTGTAAATATTCTTAAGTTTTACCCAAGTTTCATGAGTAGATTTACATTGCATAACTTTAACAAATTCAGATTCACATAAACCACATAAAATAGCATTTAAAGCTTTAGCATTACATTCACTTGCCTTCTTTTCTACTAGAGTAATTACAAGTGTCTAAGGCTCTTCATATTCCTCCACCATTGCTTTCCATATGTCAAATCCAAGGGCCATCAAATAAATATTCATTCTCATGTTCCAAAAAGCATAATTTATCCCATCAAAATAAGGTGCCTTATTTATAGAAAATCCTTCATGTGATCTAGCCATCATGCTTTCTCGATCTACCTTCAAGCTGTAAAACTTTTCAAAAGGAACCTGCTCTGATAACAATTGTTAAGCATGGGATATAGTGAGATGGGGGGTGAAATCAGTATATCATATATCTTATAAAACTTCCCCTTAATCAAATTCCACTTAACCAAACATTTAAGATATGTAATAAAATCAAAATAATAAACACACCACAAGATAGAGAGAGACACCAAATTTAACGTGAAAACCCAATGTGGGAAAAACCATGAAGAACAATCTCAAGTATATGAATGAGCACTAACTCAAACAATATTCTCAAGAATCAACTTACAGGAGCACTAACCCCTTTTCTAAGCACCAACATAGCAACTATTCATGAGCACCAACCCACAGGAGCACTAATCCCTTTGCTGAGCACCAACACATCAACAATTCATGAGCACCAACCCACAGGAGAACTAACACAACAAAAATTCATGAGCACCAACCCCCTTGCTGAGCACCAATACAACAACAATTCATGAGCACCAACCCATAGGAGCACCAACCCCTTTATGTATACCCACAACTATCTCTTAATGTTTCTATCTTAACAAATGATAGTTCATTACAACATCTCTTTCCTCTCTCTCACCTTTTCTCTTCTAAGCTATATATAACAAATAAAAATCATATTCATGTCTCACAAATGCTCTTCTAAGCTAGATATTACTATCTCAAATAAAACTCTATCTCCAACTTAACAAATGGCTTCTCAAGCCTTTATTTATAGCTTTCCAAATGACCTTTGGCATTGCCCCTTTTTGACCCTTCAATCCTCATGGAAAATGGTGCCAAACTTGTATTACCCTTGATATCCTTGCCTTTGAAAATTTATGTGGTGACCCTTCATGAGTAAAAATGTCATTCCCTCTTTTCTCTTTACCTTGGTGAGTTTCCTTATTCCTCAAAGTGTCCCTTCATGAGAAATTGTGCCCTTCCTCTTTTGTCTTCACTTAGTGACTCTTGGAATTCCCCAAGAGGACTCTTCATGGGAAAATGCATCCCATTCTTCTTTTGTCTTTACCCCATGACTCTTTGACTTCTCCATGGGCCCTTCTTTTGTCTTATATGTAACCAAAAATATATTCATTAATATTAAATAAATATTAACACACATTAGCCAAGATATATCTATTACATACATTATTAAATGCAATGGGGCCTTTATCACCAATAATTCTTGACCTTTGACATCAATGACAATATTTCCAACACCCTCTAGGGGGCATGTATAGCTTATCCATTGCCATTCAAGTCATAAGAATATAAGACCTTTTAATTATTTGAGAAGATGTTACTATGGTTATAGATTTCGATGCTTTCTCGAAAAAGAGAAAAAATGTAGACACCTAAAATTGGCCACAACTGGCTTCCACCCAAACTTTAGATCAATTCCTACCAATCATTGAAAATGAGGCCTAAAAAGCAATGAACATCATATATTTTCTTATGTATCCTTTGTCAACACTTATAATCATGTTGAGACATGCCTAATTAGGGTATTTTATCATATACAACAAAAAATTCTCATGGATTGATCCCTAATCACCTTACGACATCACAATAGTCAATTTGGACTATGAACCTACTAAGTAGGGTACATGAATAAATATAAAATCTTAAAAGAGATAAAAGGCTAATCTAAATCAATTAACAAGATAAACTTTATTAAATGCCTAGTTTAATTATCCATTTGAAATTGATTAATAACTAAAAAATAAAATTCAAAAATACAAAATATACTAGCCTTTCATCATTCAATTTATGAGTTGTCAAGCTCTTTGAAAATATCCTAAAATATCTAATTTTAAGATCCATGCCTAGTAATTGCAAATCATAATTACTTAACAACTATTAACTCTACTGAGGTTATATTTGACTCACCTAGGTTTAATTTGAACCCATTCCAAATCTTAACTCAACCCTAACTCACCTTTGGTAAGAGTTAAATCCTTAGGCTATAAATACAATGCCATGCCTCCTCATTTTTAAGCTATTATAATTCAAAGTTATAATGTAAATATGGAGAGAGACATAAGCTATTTTAATGCAAGTAGTGTTATAATTCCAAAATATTGAGCCAAATCAACATCAAGCCACATCAAAGCCATAGTTCTAAGGAGAGAAGGAGCTAACAAGATTCATTTTCCAAAGACTTATTGATCCACAAGTTGAGAAATACACTTAATAAAACATTTGGATATCTCAAGGGAGGTAAAGGATTTGTGTCTTTTATGTTTTAGTTGTGCTTTCATCTAGTTTTTTTATTACTAAGATCTTCCTAAGATCTAGGATAGGAGTGTAAGTGTTAGTGTGTTTTTATTTTCTTGGACTAACACTATACTAACTTCCCTTAGATTCCTATGATCACAAACACTACACCATATCAATAGGTGGAAACTAATGTTTCACCATCATAAGCACAAACCAATATACCACAAACATTTCCTAATCAACAAATTATTCCTATTCATCAATAAAGAGTGTTGGTTGGTCAATAATAAATTCCTAACCTCTAATAAGTGCCCAATTTACAATAGGTGTTTACCCAAAAATAAGGTCCTAAGTTACTGTGGGTACTTAGTAGGAAAAATTTTCCTTTTACACAATACGTACCTCATATATAATATGGATCTAAATTGAAACACCTTCAACAATAGGGCTTTAGCCAATAATAGGTACCATTTATACAACAAGGTTTGACAAGTCGATAATAATTTCCTATCCAAACCCAAAAAGTATAGTACATTACACCTAACCAAATTCCTCTACCATTACTTTAGTTTGTAAATCAAAGGCATGTTATAAAACCTAGCCAAAATTCTTATAAAAAACAATGCATACCATACCAATAGTATAATCCTAATGCATGGATACATATTCCTAGTCAATCAACCAATCAAATGAAAATTCCTTAATATACCATTCCTCCATCATACCCCAAACATCATAATCCACCTTTGACTATGAAATCTCAACCACAATAGGCCACACCATATAACTTCCTATACTAAGAGATATAATAAATTAAATATGTAATTATAGCCATTCAAACTGGGAAGTAAAAGAATAATTTCAAATTAGAAGAGATATGCTCATATCCATTTAATATGGATTACCTCTAAATACATTTTATTTTGAGTTATGAGATATCCAAATTTGATAAATATAAGGGAAAAGGTGATCCAAAAGAGCATTTAAAAAAAATCTTCGTTATTTTCCAACTAGTGGCCTATAGTGATATATATCTACTTATCCTCTTTTAGAAGTTTAGATAGACAAGCCTTGGAATAAATTCTTAAAATACCAAAGAATTCTATGCCAGACTTTGATGACTTTTTAGATAAGTTTATACAACATTTATCATACAATCTCAAGCATGATATTATAGTGGTAGATTTGGGTCAAGCAAAATAGAGAAATGGTGAAAGTTTTGCTGATTACTTATAATTATGGAGGAAACTTACTAGTGATTCACTCATAATTTACTAGACAAAAAATTGACTATAATATTTAGCAAGAGTATACATAACAAGATATCATATTATCTTGAGTTGTAATGTGTTCACACTTTTTCATAAGTTATTTAAAAAGGTACACAAATTGAAAGGCCCTTGTTAACAAATGGATTATCAAATTATCTTCTTCCAATCAAAACTAGAGACAAAATCAACATCAAGGCCAACAATAAAACCAATGCAATAATCATAACCAAAACCCAATCTAAATATTAGCTTTAAAGTTAGATCAAGCTAATACTTTAGAAATACCAAAAGCTTATAATCACAATAATAATGTTTTTGGTAATGAGGTCACTAAATCATGACATGTCCAAATAGTGTAAAAACTAATTGTTCATTTACCTCTTCCCATTCAACAACCACTGCCTCCATTTATTTAGCCTAGACCTTTGAAAAAAATTTCAAAAAAAATTTCATAGTTAAAAACACATCCTCCAAGGAGAATACTACCCATATCTAGAGCATTTAGTGACCTCATATAACCAATTGAGTTTTTATTCTACAAGTTGGTTTAAGCTAACATGAGTAGTTGGCTTATGCCAAAGCCTTTTCCTAGAGGAATTCCTTTTCCAAACTTGTACAAATAGCATGATTTTTATGAGTACCATCATGTTAAGGGACACTCTATACACCATTACATATAACTAAGGCACTTGGTTGAGAACATGCTTGAAAATGGAGAGATAAAATGTGATAACCACATCCTTACATCTAATCATAACTTAGGTATTTATCAAAACCCTTTTTCACAACACAAAAGCCAACAACATTAGAACCAAAAATATCAATAATAGTGATAAATAACACCATTCTAATAATAAAAGTGTCAATAATAGAAATAACAACATTATGGTTCAAACCAAGGCCAAACTAGTTAATCAAACCAAAGAGACCATCATGTTGTTGCATATACTTATAATATTATTTTAGGACTGTCACAAACATTCATATTATCATCATTACTATCAAACCTCAACCAAATACCAATCAACCTAGATCAGTGCCTAATAATACCTACCAACCTTCCTATATTAGTAATAATTCTTTAGACCATGTTAACAGCCAAACTCAATGCCACCCAAGAATTACCATTCAAATCCATTTTACCTCTTCATCTAGTTATAGAGGCCTAATTCTTGATCGATATTTCAAAATCATAACTCGATAGCCAAGGTTACTATCCAAGGCCCATAACCTTCTTCTATGAATGAAACCATCCAAACTTCCATGCTAATAAAGAACAAGCCAATTTCTAATACCAAATATCAAACCTATGACATTGTTGAACAACTATAAAATACACCTACACAAATACATATCATGGATTTGTTAGACACATATATCATTCACAAGAGTATAACTAATGAATACCTAAGCCAATAACTTGTACTTAATGACATTAAACTTGATAATTTTCAAGCTATGTAGGACATTTGGCCCCTAGCTAATGACTTACCTTTAATCAAAGTGATATGTCATCCCTGGGCCCATTATATAATAACGCTTTATACATTGAGGTTGGTATAAATAGACATACAATTAAACTATTCCTTTTAAAAAATGGTTTAGGACTAAACATTATGTCTCTAAAGTTGGTAAAGCATCTTGGATACATAATGACTAATATTCAACCAAATACCATTATCATCAAAGCATATGATAATGAGGAATGTAAATCATAAGGAACCATCAGTTTGCTAGTGGTCAGTGGGCCTTTAACCCACAACACCCTTTGCCATATTCTTGACTTGGATTTATCATACAACTCTCTCTTGGGCCAACCATGTATTCATGAAATATTGACCACACCTTCCACACTACATCAATGCATAAAATTTCCCCATTCAAGGATGGAAGTAACCATACTAGTTGATCTCTAGCCTTACAATTTTTCCAACATCTTAAGGAAAAGTATAAGCGTTAAAATTACCATTTTTTCCTAAATCCTATGATTAAAAATGGTAGATAAAATATGATAAATAAAAATCCATTGAATTAGAACCTAAATCCAATTATATTGTTCAACTTCATCTACATCTCCACTGGATAGTTAACCATTTTTACATATGTCACAAAGGTATAAGAGAGTAAAGTACTCATGACTCCTTTCATATATCCAAATTTATTTATGACCCAAACTCGTATGGGAGACTTGAATCTAAGACTATTCACATGAAATGGCATACTAAGGTAAAAGCTCATCTCACTAAACCCATTGTTTTCAAACTAGCCTTTGACCAAGAATATGACCCTTTGGTATAAAATGATTCATGGCTATATAATGATAATCTATCTAATTTTTACCAAACTTCTAAGTATCCTATCCCTAACCAGATTATGGATAAACAAGCTTATGAAGGCAAAAGCTTGGGGGCAAATCAACAAGGAACACTTGAGCCAATTTTCATGACCGAGTATAAAATAACTCATGATATCATATTTAAACTACTTGGGGGTGACCCCACATACATTATTTGAGTTATTACACCAACTACTAGTGAGGATGATGTTATAAGCAATGTAGGTTTTAATTATAGCATCTATTATGACCATGATAATACTAATTTTTAACCCTTATGTCATATGTACCATTAATCTTATTATTCACCCTTCACCACTTACCCTTTATCACCCCCAAGTAATAGACTGGGACTAATAAGAGTTAGAAATGCCACTTGATGAGTTTAAAAATGATAAGGCCATTTTTTAATTTCTAGGTTTGAGGGATAATATTCTTGTAAGAGATCATAAATAGTGTTTCTCTATCAGATTGGATAATGTTGCCTATTTTGGAGAACAGGTGAACTTGGTAAAAGCAAAAAAAAATCAAATATTAAGGTCTAAAAGTGAAGATCTCTTTGAGGTGATTATAGACTAGGGAAAAAGTAATGAAAAAGGTAAGTCTCTTGGTGGAAACCTATTTCAAGAGTCATTAGATAGGGATTTTCAATCCCCTTCACATGAAGCATAGGAAACCACTAGTCCAAAGTTTTATGTATGGATATAAAATAAATATTAAAGAGTGACAAAATTTTGAGCAGATGGTTTAGGGGTGCCCATAGGTATTTGTTACATGGCCTTTGCCACCCTTAGGAGATTCAAATTCATCTTGTATATGTGACATTGATGAACCAATTAGGCCACAAGACTACAACATTACCAACTAGTTTACCTCTTTGACAAATATTTTAGAAGATGGTCTTACACTCCTTGTGGAGGATACTTCTGAGGTCAACATTAAGACTCCATAGGACCCAACATGGATTAAATTAGGTGCATCCCTCACTAAGGAGGATTTTAAATTATTTACATCCTTTATGAGGGATTTATTAATATATTTGCATGGGTCTATTGTGATAAACTAGGTTTGGATGCTACCTTGGTTATACAACATCTTGTTATACACCTTAATGCTAAACTAATTAATCATAAGATTATAAAAATGCATCCTCATATTGTTTTATTAGTTAAGAAAGAATTGGAGAAAATCTTAGATGTAAGATTCATTTGAACTATTGAGTATTCAAAATGTATTTTTAATATAGTATCAGTCCGTAAAAAACTAGAGGGTATCAGATTGTGCACTAATTTTCATGATATTAACAAGGCCTACCCAAAGGATGACTTTTTGTTGCCAAACATTAACATGATTTTTGACTCCACAACTAGATATGAAATTCTTTCCCTTATGGATGTTTCTTTAGGATAAAACCAAATTAAGATTGCACCAAAGGACAAACACAAGATAACATTCACCTCTCCATAGGGAAAATTTTGTTATCAAGTGATGCCATTCAGACTCAAAAATGTAGGAGAAATATACTAATGGGCCATGAAAGTAATTTTCCATGATATGATGCATGACATTATTAAGGACTATATCAGTGACATCTTTGGTAAATCTAAGACCTGTGTAGACCATATATCCATACTTTAAAGAAATGTTGAGAGACTTTGAGAGTATAAAGTTAGGCTCAAACCTAAAAAATGTGTATTCAGTGTAACTTCTGGTAAGTTATTAGGTTTCATTATCTCTGGTAGGGGCACTAAATTTGATCTTTCTAAGGTTTGAGATATTATTGAGATGTCACCACCATCTATCTTGAAGAAACTCCATAATTTGCAGGGAAAAATAAAGTCAATTAGATGCTTCATTTCACACCTAGCTAACAAATTCCATATTTTTACACACTTTCTTAAGAAGGAAACCAATTTGTCATGGAATGAATATTTATATAATGTACTTGACTATCTCAAAGAATACTTGGCTAATATGCCTATTTTATTACCGCCTACGTCAGGAAGTCCATTTTTTGATTTACCTATCTACCAATAAAAATTCCCTAGGGGAACTTTTAGAATAAAACAATAAACAAGACAAAGAACATGTTGTCTACTACCTAAGCTGAACATTATTTGTGTATGAACATAATTATATACTGATTGAGAAAGCATATTTAGCTACGATTTTCTTAGCATAAAATCTATATCACTACATGATGAATAATAAGACCATTATAATTGCCAAATTATATACACTCAAGTATATACTATATAAAAGAGATTTATAAGGATGCATGGTGAAGTGGTTCATGACATTAAGTGAATTTGAGATCAAGTATGTCAATCAAAAATCCATTAAGGGGTAGGTAGTTGAAAATCATCTTGAATAAGCTCTTTTTACTAAACTCAACCTCTTATATTTAGGTTTCTAAATGAATCCATCATGACCACAATAGAAACACCTCCTAAATTACAATAATGTACAATGTACTTTGATGGTTACTTCATATCATGTGGATCAGACATTGATATATTGTTTATCATGTTGCAAGTGGATCTTATTCCTAAGTCCTTTCACATTGGTTTTATATGTACTAATAATATGGATAGATATGAATCACTCATTATAGGGCTTCACTAAAAATTACAACATAATATCCAAAATTTGTTGGTTCATGGTTATTCAAAACTTATAATTAATTATGTTACAAACTAATTAAGGTAAATTTTAGTGGCCCATATGGAAATTAACTTGGGTTTTTTGGGAAAATATCTAAGTATATATTTTCAAAGTCTAGTGAAAGTTTAAAGACAACGTTTAGGTGAGAAGGAAAATAGATAAACAAAACATACTAGGGCATATAATCTAGATGAGCATGTGATTATATAGAAAACTTGTAGATATACTTCACCTTATTTTTCTATGGATCACACCTCTTCACTACCAAATGATAGAGTTGATGGTGAATAACAATAATGTTGTTGAATGATAACTATGATATCATCTAAAAACAATGTTGTCAAATGATAGCAATGATATCATTTGATAGTAATATTACCGAATGATATCAATACTATCATTTGATAGTAATGATGTCAAATGGTAGTAATGTTTTCATTTAACAACAATGCTTCCAAACAATAATAATGTTATTTCTCAACACCAACAATATCAAATGACAAATATTACTATTAAATGATAGCATTATTGCCATTCAATAGTGTTGCTATAATTAAATAATGTTATCATAATTTTATATCATTATTGTCAAGAGACATCATTATTGTCATTCAATAACATTGTTGTCATTTGACAACGTGACTATAATTTGATAACTTTGGTGTCACGTGGTAGCATGTTATCATTTAACACCATTACCTAGCACTTCCTTCATCCCTTTCCTAATATTAAAAGTTGTCATTATGATTATATGGGTGGATGTATGTTTAAATATAATGGAGAATAAATTCATATTAACTTATGATAGAGTAGTAAACTATATTTATGTGTATGAAATTTATTTTAAATACTAGGTGAGCTGACCTAGAAAACTAACTTACACCCAGAAAATTTAGGCAAATCCACATTATTCATCATGCTCTAAAATAGCCAAACACTAATTTATCAAATCAAAATATTCATGAATTAATGAAGAATGATCACTAAAATTGTCCTTGAAACTAATACTAGATGAAGGATAAGATGTTGGTACCTTATAAAGGCTTGGTTAACACTTTATAATATTACCAAAAAATTACCAATCTTCAATTTTAATAGACTTAGGGTCAATAACCAAATAATTGATGCCATTGCTATAATTATCTCTATGATTTAGATTATGGATAGAGATAGAGACTATTAATTTCTTGTGGAAAATTTCCTAACACTTGTGCATGAACAAGTAGTTGTTAATATGGTTTACGATATTATTGGTCCCAAATATACTTGGTATTCCAAATTCTATAATTAAATCCATGATGAAATCATTCCTCCAAACCTTTCCCATAAATTAAAAAAATCCTTCATTCATAAATCCACCACTTTAATTGGACCTACTATTGAGGTACATTCCTATTGTTGGTTTTGAAGCATTATTGTTGTCAAAGTCAAGACAAATGTCAATTATGTCAAGATTAGAGTTGAGGCTATACATGGTGAAATGATATGTGTCAAATAAGTATCATGACATGAGAAAATTTGAAGGAAACCTATTGTCTCTCTATTTAGATATAATCTTAAGTCAAATTGGTTATTACTCTAAGGTTTATGGCATGTCAATGTCATGATCATGGTATAAGGTAAATTACTATTATGTATTAGGTATCTTGAGAAGCCTAGTCTAGTCCTAAGAGAAGGTGTATGCATAAATACTAGTAATTTTTTGTGATTTGTATTAGTATAGGCATAAGAGACTAAAAAAGCCTATGTAAACATGATCAAGAGGTAAATAATCCTTCATATGAGTTTCAAGGTCAAGCCTTGAGGCTTAGTCCTCATATGAAGACCTAATGAGAAGGTTTATGACTGATAAAATGATGAGTTGATTAGTATGAGAATTTTATGATGAAAGTTGATATTTTATGATCATGATATGACATCATATGACATGTGGATGAGGCTTTGAGAGTAGTAAAATAAGTTTCAAGGTATGTTCATGGTCTAATTATGACTAGTAGTTTAAGGCCTCATGAGCAAAGAGACCTAGTATAGCCTAATGAGGGGTCAAGATCATTTTATAAGGTGATAGAGATCTTGAGAGAATTTATATATGTGTGAGATTTTGTGTTAATTTTTTTACCAAGTTTGAGGTCATATCCTAAGGGATAAATCATGAAAATTGGTGATCAAGTTTTCTATGTGCATAGAATTGGGTGTTAAAGACCTAAGAAGGAATTTATTATAATCATTGGCATATTAAACCTTTACATGAGATATTTATCATATTATTTAATTTTTTAAATTTATCTAGATTTATTTTACTGGCATTGGTTTTAGAGTTGAGTGGCAATCCTTTATGAATGATTGCTAACAAGGAAAACTAGTCAAAACCCTCCTAAAACCCTCATAATGACTTGATAGGAAATATCTTGTTAGGTATGTCTTATAATGGTTTTTTGACATATTTTTATGTTTTTAACATGTAAATTAATCTTCTATGTTTATCCAAGTTGTGTTAATTTGTCATGATAGTGAGAAGAAGCTATAGGAGACCCCTTATTTCTCAAAATTTTGATGTAGAAGGTAGGTTTGACCAAGTCAAAGCATGAAAATGGATGGAGATGATGTGAGAGACTTTTATTTTATTCAAATTTAATTTTTTTATTAATTTTTCATAACTAAAATGTGTTAAACTGGTCATGGAAGTTAACCTATTGTTAAATAGGCCTAATGATCAAACAATGAGAAAACTAGGCAAGAATGAGATGAGATTAGGGATTGGTTGTAGAGGATTAGGGATGGATCCAAATTAATGAGTTTATTTTTAAAATAATTATACCTAATATTAACCTTTTTTATATGTTTTTGTATTCACACAAACATTCTAAAAGTTGTTCTCAAAGGGATCTATCTAACACAATGAAGTCTATGTAGGGTAAAAATGTGAGATTGGTCTATAAGACCGATATGGAAATTAAATATTGTAATATATATGTATTAAAATATGTTATAATTATTTTTTAGGATAATTATAACCCATTTTAATATCATAAAATTTTTCCCATAGGTGTTCTAATACTTTATCTTCTTGATTATGTTTTTGATGCTACATGCAATTTTGTGTATGTGAGTGAGAACGTTATTCTAGAGTGTTTTTACATTATGTTGAAGAATAAAATTCAAATTAATTATTTATATATGTATCATAGGTTAATTTTAACACATTTTTATGCATTATAAACTCCTAAAAAGGTGTTAAAAGTCAAATATTCTTTATTGGGTTTTTGAGGCCTGTGTGTAATTCTAAGTGAGCATATGAAGTTGATCAGTTAGAGGTATTTTGCCCTATTTGATGAATTATAATGAAAATATGTTAATATTAATGTAATTTATATTATATAAATGTTATTTAATTACTTTTTTATGTGTCAAATTTAAATTTATGCTTCAGTTGAGTGAGATAGACTTTTTCTATGTGTGAAGGGCTAATGGCAAGTAGACCTAATGACGTAGTTCAAGACTGATATAAGATAATAGGTGGTATGAAAATATATTAATTTAATAAAGGGTATATTTTATGTGTATTTTAAGTGTTCAATTAATTTTTTTATACTCAATATGTTCCAATATGGTCCAAGTGTAATGTGTGCTTAGAGAAGGCCTAATTACATTAGGTCTCTATTAGGCCTAATGGTGGTTTTGGACCTTAAGGGTAATGCACAACCTATGTGGTGGTTGTTTCAATTTTGAAACATGTGTATGGATATATTTAAATGTTTATCCATGTATAGTGATGTTCTTGACTAACCGAAATGGGTAAGAGAAAGAGTCAAATATTAAGACAAGGCCTAATAGGCCTAATTTGACTAGTTAGAGAATTGAGCATATGATCAAATGATATATAGTTTTGGAAACTAGGTAAAGGTTTTGAATATAATTATATATGTGTGTTAAATATTACATGAATATATAACCATGTTTTTATAGGTGTTAAGAAATTTCCTTTGACCTAATTCTATCAGGGAAAGGACTAGTTGAGTGAGAAGGCCTAATAGGTTGCTTGAGAGAGAAAGAAGTATGACAAGAGAAAAAAAATGAAGTCATATTCAGTTGACTAAAAAATATGTGTCTAAGGGTGATAAGATATTCAAGGTATCTAAGTTGGTTCTAGGTTACCTAAGGGTTTAGAGCCTCCTTGTAGGTTGAATCTTGTTAAAGGACTAGTTGAGTTGGTGCTTGAGTAGTGAGGGGTTGGTGTTCCTTGTGGGGTTGGTGCCTCACTAAAAAATTTATTCATTGTTTACAAAAATATATTAAAAGATATGAATTAGTGGGTTTTATTCGCAAATATATTTTCCCACATATCTTATGCTCTAATTTTATCTGCTTTCATAAATGTTTGTGTATGCATTGATTGTTGTAAGTGTATGAATGCTTGATCAAAAATTGGGTTCTAATCATGGTTCCAATTCAGAGTTTCAGTGGTGAAACACTATAGAGATCATTGAGAGATTTCTAATGCTTTTCATGGTTTTTAAAATGGACACCACATGCAAAAGTTATGGCCATTTGAAGATTTCTCAAAAAATGTCACTTGCGACATTTGGCACATAATTTGAGGACATTTCAACATTTGGACCTATCAGAGGTCGACATGTGGAACTATTGAAATTCCAAGTGGGCCAATAGCTATTTGACATCTGGCAAAAAAAATTAGGTGCAAAAAAATTTGGTTAGGTGTTATTTATCA
The DNA here is from genome assembly GCA_037957365.1 of Torreya grandis. Lineage (NCBI taxonomy): Eukaryota > Viridiplantae > Streptophyta > Pinopsida > Cupressales > Taxaceae > Torreya > Torreya grandis. Next base: position 312,522 of record JARHVA010005683.1, on the reverse strand, counting down.
CATTTTATTTGAAAATTTCAAGCATGCCATGCCACCTTGCCATGTCTATCACGCCACCCAAGGAAATATTCAAACTTGGCACCCAAGAAGGAGTTAAGGTGCCTAGAAAGGAGAAATTGAGCATGCTAAAAAATGAGGGAAGTTTTCAAATGCATGATTAAGCGTGTCTTATAAGGAAGGGATAAGTTTTGAACCCTTAACCTCCTGTGTAAAAGGGAAAGGCCTTGACCACTTCAGCCACGAGTTTTGAAGTGTTATAAAAGGCACTAATTTTTACTTGAATAAAAGCACTTTTTGGACTGTGTTTTTTATTTTAAGAGGCTGAGACTTTGTAAAAGCTCTGGGAAAGCTTATGTAATGGATTTTTATCCATTTTCTAGCCATAATACTCAGTTTTAATACTCTTTTTATCCAATTTGCATATTGGAAGAGTATTTTTAAGCCCATAGAGGAGATTTTTAGGACTTTTGAAGCAACTTTGTAGGTGTGAAGACTCATGGAATTTGAATGTGTTGGGCTTGATTATCAGTCATGGTGAAGGTGAATTTCTGCATTGAGAGATCAACTTGCATGAAAGTTGTTTAATGTTTCTAGGTGTTTAAAGTGCCCTTAATGGAAATGGTCCACTCCTTTGGAGAACTTGGAGATGTAGGCATCAATTGTTGCACCGAACTCCATTATCATGTTTCATGTTTTTGGTAATTGTCATTTTTGTGCATGATTTTGATTCAGTTTGCTGATTTGATTTTAATTAGTAAATGAACTCATGCAAGTAATTCAAATTTTGACAATTATAACACAATGTTATTAAAAAAACTAGTTCAATAACTGAGAACGTTTTATGCCAAAACATTTTGCAAGTTCTTTTGAGTTTTTCAAGAATTTGATAAGTTTTGAGAAATTCAGTATTCATATTTTAAACTTCACTTTGAGTTGATTCAGTGTAGTTTATAGATCAAGTTGGTATTAGACTAGTTAGAATGATGGGTTAGCTTCTAATTGAGTTTTGATAGTTGCTTTCAGTTATTGGTTTTCAATATCATCTGATTAGATTGCAGTATGCAGTTGTGGAATCAATGTGTTTGTAGGAAACCATGGGCAAGTTGTCACATAAAACCAAGATGGAAGAGCTTGAAAGCATTAATAGCTAGATTTAGGATGAGAATGCATTCTTGAGATGCAAGCTCTATACCCTTGAAGAGTAAGTTGCAAGTTTAAAATTGGAGCTTGAATCTAAGGATGAGCTCTTGATTAGATTGCAATGTGGTGAGTGTGAAAAGGTAAAGCCTTCAACTTTAGATGTAGAGACTATGACTAAGTGCAGTGTAAGTTTTTCACCATGTAATTCATCTACTTCTTTCCATTTAGATTCAGATTCAAGTAATGATGCTTTTGGTAGTTTTGAACAACACAATAAGGGTATAGTATCCACATTGTTGATGAAAATGGGATTAAATGGAAGAGGTCTTGATCAAGATGGCCAAGGAATTACTTACCCAATACAAGTAGAGCATAGATCTCTTCATGCAGGTTTGGGTTGGGTTACACTAGTGAGTAGGTGGAAAATAGAGAAATTTCCTCCATGGCTAAAGGAAGACAAGCTTCTAATAACAAAGAATCGAGGCCACTAGTAGAGCATGTATGGTGTGAGAGGGAAGTAGAAGAGGTATTGAGATTCCAACTCCTATTTCCTACAATAGAGTTAGCACTAAATCTTTTGATCCACTTTTTATGTTTAAGAAATTTGGATTTAACATCAAAAGATAATGCAATCATTTCCATGCACTTTTTGTGGGATGCATAACCATAGTGTTGCATTTTGTTGGAAGAGATATGCTTTGCTTAAGCAGAATGCAGGTGTTAAGAACCATTCTCATCATGGCAAAGCGAGAATAGATAAAAGGGAGACCTCACCTAAGAAGGTTGTTTGCACTCATTGTCATATGAGTGGACATTGAATTGATCATTGTTTTAAAATTCAATCATCTTCACATTCTAGAAATGATAAAACTAAGATGATTTATCAACCTATTAATAAGGTCAATAAAGTTAAATCAATCCATAATGATTCTAAGGAATCCACTAAGGAAATGAATTTCAATAGGAAGAAAGAAATGGTTAAGTAGATTATCACTACATTCTTTTTTCAAAGCATGGTTAAGAATTTACCTAAGGGAATGAACAAGCTTTGATAAGATGTAGATTAGAGTTGGTGGGAACACTTCAAGACAGGTTTACCATATGAAGTTTTTCAATTCTCACTTTTTGGTAACTCTAAGTTTTTGAATCTCCTATTTATGCTGTGTGAGTTGTCTAGAGGACTTGAACTCATTTGATCAGTTGGAGATAATAGCTGAATGCATGTTGTAGGTTGAGTTAATTCCTTACAACACTTATTAGATTGCTATTTTGAATGTATCTATTTTTGCATATGGATGTATAGATGCACTGTGAAGACCCTTTTGACATGTTTAGATGTTGGCCAACATACACTTTTGGTTGTTTGCATTTGCTTAGCATATAAGTCCCATACTAGGCATTGTATTACAACATGTCCACAACATTTATTATATGTTGTCAGCATTATAAACTTGTCTTGCAGTTACATTGGGAGATGTTTTAGTTTTTGGCAATTCACTGCTTTATAGGATGTGACATTTGGGCAGGCAATTGTAGATTCACTTACTCATGCCTTTGGATTAGGCATTTTTATAGTTTGATTATGAATCATTTTAATGCAATTATTTATATATCTTGCTATGATTGGGTTCTATTTTCATGGATGCAGTAGACCAGTTTGTAGTTTCAGGGGATATTGGACTTTTGGAGACCAAAAGCCCTCCATTAGGGAGGTGTGATCAAAAATTAGGTTCGAATAATGGTTCCAATTCAGAGTTTTAGTGGTGGCACACTATAGATCTCATTGAGAGATTTTTGATTCTTTTCATGGTTTTTAAAATAGACACCATATGCAAAAGCTATGGCCATTTGAAGATTTCTCAAAAAATGTCACTTGCGACATTTGGCATGTAATTTGAGGATGTTTCGACATTTGGACCTATCAAAGGTCGACACATGGAACTGTTTAAATGCCAAGTGGGTCAATAGCCATTTGACACATGGAAAAAACAATTAGGTGTAAAAAAATTTAGTTAGGTGTTATTTATCACATGTTATTTGAAATTTTCAAGCATGCCATGTCTATCACACCACCCAAGGAAATATTCAAACTTGGCACCCAAGGAGTCAAGGCACCTAAAAAGGAGAGCCTGAGTGCACCCAAAAAGGAGGGAAGTTTTCAAATGCATGCTTAAGTGTGCCCTATAAGGAAGGGATAAGTTTTGAACCCTTGACCTCCCGTGTAAAAGGGAAAGGCCTTGACCACTTCAGCCATGGTTTTTGAAGTGGTATAAAAGGCACTAATTTTTACTTGAATAGAAGCACTTTTTGGACTGTGTTTTTTATTTTAAGAGGTTGAGACTTTGTAAAAGCTTTGGAAAAGCTTATGTAATGTATTTTTATCCATTTTCTAGCCATAATACTCAGTCTTAATACTCTTTTTATCCAATTTACATATTGGAAGAGTATTTTTAAGCCTATAGAGGAGATTTTTAGGACTTTTGAAGCAACTTTGTAGGTGTGAAGACTCATGGAATTTGAAGGTGCCGGGTTTGATTATCAGTCATGGTGAAGGTGAATTTTTTCATTAAGAGATCAACTTGTAGGAAAGTTGTTTATTGTTTCTAGGTGTTTGAAGTGCCCTTAATGGAAATGGTCCACTCCTTTAGAGAACCCAGAGATGTAGGCATCAATTGTTGAGCCTAACTCTGTTATCATGTTTCATGTTTTTGGTAGTTGTCATTTTTGTGCATGATTTCGATTCAGTTTGCTAATTTGATTTTAATTAGTAAATGAACTCATGCAAGTAATTCAAATTTTGACAATTATAACACAATGTTATTAAAACAACTAGTTCAATAACTGAGAACATTTTATGCCAAAACATTTTGCAAGTTCTTTTGAGTTTTTTGAGAATTTGATAAGTTTTGAGAAATTTAGTATTCATATTTTAAACTTCACTTTGAGTTGATTTAGTGTAGTTTACAGATCAATGCTTCATGAATATTAAGTGAAATTAAAGGACTATTTTAAGACAACTGATTTACCCCTCCTCTTAGTAACTATGCTTAAAACATTTTGTATTAGATCAATTACTTTAAAGGAGGTCTGATAACCTAAAGGATATTCTAAACAAATGAAGATTACTAGTCAAGCACAAGGTGTTTTTCTACAAGAAAGGCTCCATTGTTTAATGGATCCAATTTTGCTTTTAGAGTGTCAAGATGAGAACATATATAATGTCTCAATGTTATTATGTTTGGAAATCAATATTGGATGTATATAATACACCCCTTATTCCTCCTATAGATACAACATGTAAGAAGGCTAGTGACAATAACTCAAAAGCAATGAATGATATTATGTGTGGTCTATCAAAGGTAGAACTTGTGAAGGTGATGTACTATATGTCTAACAAATAAATGTGGTAAAATTTGAAGATTATTCATCATAGAGATTCCAAGGTCAAATTTTAAACCCATAGAAAATAATTTTAAAGCCTAAAAATCAATGAAGATGAGACCATTATAGCCTACTTGTTGAGGGTTGATGAAGTGGTGAACATCATAAGAGGTATAGGTGAAGAGTTAAAAGAGTATACTATTGTTAAAAAGGTTTCGAGATATCTAACTCCAAAATTTTATTCTAAGGTATCTATTGTTGAATATATGAAATATCTAGACAAGCTAGAAATGGATGGATTTCATGGCACCCTAATAACCTATGAGATGAGGACAAGTGAATGAAGACCTACAAAGAAGGAAGCTGAATTTAAGGAAGAAAAGAATCCAAAGGAGAATAAGACATAAGGTAAGAAATTAAAAGACAATTATGCATTTGATATTGATGATGATGAGTTGATAGTTATGTTTTCAAGAAAGTTGAAGATATGCTTAGGTAAATAGAAGGATGTATTGCCTTTTAAATGCTTCAATTGTGGAGAGATTAGACACATTGTTAACAAGTGACTTCATAAGCATAAGGATAATGATGATAAAGATAATGATGAAGGTCATGATGATTATAAAAGGTCCTATGAGTATGATAAAATCAAGAAAATATTTAGAAGGTATGATGATAAGAAGAGGTTTTTTAAGAACAAAAGAATTTTCTACACCAAGGAAGATTTTAGCTCATCTGATGAGAGTGAGAGAAGTGATTATGAGAGTGACCATGAAGGTAGTGGACCTGATGTAAATGAATTTATATTCATGGATGAAGAATCAAGCTGCTCAAAATAATAAGAGTCCATATGGATTAGAGGTGGTGTTGGTGATTTAGATGAAAAAGGAGATGAAGTGGACTTTGAGGCTAAGTTGATGAATACTCTAGAATAAATTAATATAGTAAAGAAAAATAATAGGGTGATGAGGTCCCTTATAAAATATTATGAGTAAAAAATAAACTTTTTTGAATATAGACTAAGGAAAAACTCCAAAGAATGAGAGGAAATAGTCAAACAGATGGAGACTCAACTTGAGATTGTGAATGCTAGTCTAAATACCAAAGAATAATATATAACGTATGTAATTAAAGTGGATTCTTTGAGAGATAATTTGGATTAGGAATCAAGTAAGATTAATTAATTTATAAGGTTTGAAAATATTACCAATGATGTAGACAACATTTTGAGTAGTCAAAAGACTGTTAATAATAAAATAGGCCTTGGTTTCAATGGAGACCTAGAGAAAAACACTAATATGATCAAGAAGGTTAATTATCAATAAAAAATAAGGGTGATAGTATAATTAAGGATAATACTATGAAGAGATCTAATTATATAAGGTATTATAACCCCTTCAATGGTTATTGTTATTCATGTAACTACTTTAGACATAGAGTAAGGAATTATAGAAGGCCTTCCAAGAATGAATGTGCATGGAACTATGAGGAGAGTCATCAGTTAAGAGGTATGGGTCATGGTGTGTTTCCATGAAGAGGAATATTGTGTTTCAATTGTCATAAAGTTTGTTATATTTCAAAGTAATATAAACATGGATTCTCAAGATTAAATAAGAAATTTGAGAACCCTAGAGTATAAAAAAGAAGACAAGACAATAAGTGGAAACCCAAGATAGCTAAGGTTGATGACCAATTTTCAAGTCCAAGTAGACTATTTTACATGGTAGGACATAGTCAAGATGTAAAAGAGTGCCAATAATTGTCTTTATCATCTCATATTGTTGATGAAGGAGACAAGATCAATAGAACAAGCTAGTATGTTGTTCAAACAAAGATTGAGGAGGTCAAGCCAAAAGGACTATTCAAGCCTAAGAGTATCATGAAGGAAGTTTATTCTATTAAGGACATGGAGTTACCTATAGTAGAGGTGACTACATTAGGCTTCATGGAGGCACTAAGCTAGTAAGAAAGAAACATGAAGGATGCTTGGTCATAAGGGAGTTTTGTGGTCTTTTGCTGACTTTCAGATTCAAGGTTCAATCAAAATTTTGTTATAGGTATGATCATAAGAGATAAGTCACAAAAGGGATTATATTATAACTTGATCAAATCAAGTCAGAGACTTGAAAATGTTTTAAATTCTCATGGAGACAAGGGGAGTGAATAATGCTCCAAGAGTCAGTATACAAACCTGATCTATGTTAAGTTTGTTTGATAAAAAAAGGTGTGTTATTTTAGGTCCAAGGATTATATAGTTATGAAGAAGATGAACCTTTGTCATTAATGTCAAATGGGGATAAAGTTCTTATTTAGGAGAAATACCAAGTATCAAATAAGATCTAGATGGAGAACATGAGAATGATCTGCTATATTAGAGTGTTTTACATCAATGACAAAGGGTGATATTGTTGATTTATATTACTATTGTTAGTTTTAAATAAATATTGTTGTCATTGATGTAAAATTCAAGACAAATTTTAGTTATGTTAAGATTAAAGTTGAGGCTATACATGATGAGATGATATGTGTCAAATAAGTCTCATGACAAGATAAAATCTAAAGAAAACCTATTGTCTCTTTTTTGAGAGATGATTTTAAATCAACATAGTAATTATTATAAGTTTTATGGCATGCCAAAGTTAGGATCATGGTACAAGGTAAGCTATTATTGTGTAATATGTGTCTTGAGAAGCCTAGTCTAATCTTGAGAGAATGTGTATGCATAAAGCATAGTAAATATTGGTGATTTGTATCAATACAAGCATAAAATAATGAATAAATATATGTAAAAATGATAAAGAGACAAATAATCCTTAAAATGAATTTGAAGGTCAAGTCTTAAGGCTTAGTCCTCATTGCAGACCTAGTGAGAAGGCATAAGACTGATAACATTATGACTTGATCAGTATGAGACTTGTATGATGAATTTTGATAGTGTATGAGAATTATATGAGGTCATATTAAATGTGTATGAGGATTTTAGAGTATTAAAATAAGGTTTAATTTATATTCATCATCTAATTATGACTGGAAGTTTAAGGCATAGTGAGCAAAGATACCTAGTGTGGCCTAATGAGGGGTCAAGATCATTTAATAAGATGTAAAATATATTAAAATAATTTTTATAGGTGTGATAGGTTGTTTTAAGATTTTTTTACCAATTTTTACTTCATATAATGAAGGAGAAATCATGAAAATTAGTGATAAGGTTTTCTATATGCACAGAATTAGGTGTTCCAGACCCCAAAAGGAATTTATTATGCTCATTAGCATGTGAAATTTTTTCATGATATCCTAATAATATCATGGAAATTGGCTAATTTCCATATATTTATTTTCCTAACATTGGTTTTGAAGTTGAGGGAGAATCCTTTATGAATGATTGCTAAGAAGGGAAATTAGTCAAAACCCTCCTAAAACCCTCATAATGAATTGAAAGGAAATATATTATTATTTATGGATAAAAATGTTTTTTTGACATATTTTTATATTTTAAACATGTAAATAACTCTTCAAATTTTATCCAAGTGGTTTTGGTTTGTCATGGCAATGAGTAGAAGCTATAAGAAACCCTTATTTTTCAAAATTTTGATGTAACAAGTAGGTTTGACCAAGTCAAAACATACAAATGGATGTAAGATGATGTGTGAGACTTATATTTTTTGAAAATTTAATTTAATAATCAGGTTTTATACCTAAAATGTGCTAAATTTTTCATGGAAGTTGACCTATCACTAAATAGGCCTAATGAGTAGACATTGAGAAAACTAGGCAAGAATAAGAATGAGATCAGGGATTGGTTATAGAGGGTTAAGGATGGATCCAAATGCATGAGGTAATTTTTAAATACCTATACATAATATAAAACTTTTTTGGACACAAACATGCTAAAATTTGTTCTTGAAGTGATCTATCTAACATAGTGAAGTCTATGTAGGGTGAAGAGTGAGATTCATATATAAGACAAATATCAATATAAAATATTATAATATATATATTTAAAGATGTTATAATGATGATAAAGGATAATTATAAACCATTTTAATATCATAAATTTTTTCCCATAGGTGTTCTAATAATTGATCTTCTTGACTACGTTTTTGATGCAATAGGGAATTATTTGTGTGTGAGTGAGAATGTTGTTCCCTAGTGTTTTTGAATTATGTTGAATAATTAAATGAAAATTAAGTTTTTATATATTTCTCATATTTTAATTTTAATACATTTTTATTCATGATAAACTCTTATGAATGTGTTAAAATTCAAAGGTTTTTGACTGGGTTTTTGATGCTTGTGTGCAATTTTGAGTGAGCATATGAAGTTGATCAATTAGAGGTATTTTTACCTTTTTTATGAATTATAAGGAATATGATGTTGAAACTGAGTTTAGTTATATTATATCCATGTGATTTAATTACATGGTTATGTGTCAAAGTTAAATGTATGCTTTATTTGAGTGATACAATCTTTTTCTATGTGAAGGGCTAATGGCAAGAAGACCTAATGGCATAGTTAAAGAGTGATATAATATAAAAGGTGGTATATACCTATATGAATGTTATAAATGGTATATTTTAGGTGTATTTTAATTTTTTCATTAATTTTTGAATACTCAAGATGTTCCAAGATGGTCCAAGTGTAACATGTGCTTAAAGAAGGCCTAATTGCATTAGGTCTCTATTAGGGCTAATGGTGGTTTTATCCCTTAAGGGTAATGACCAATATATGTGGTGGATTTTTCACTTATGAAATGTGTGTTTTTATCTATTTAAATGGTGATAAATTTATTTTGAACTTATTATTTGACCAAGATGGGTAAGATCAAGAGTCAAGTATAAAAATAAGGCCTAATAGGCCTAATTTGACTAGTTATAGAATTGAGCATATGAGCAAATGATATAGAGTTTTTGAAACTATGTAAAGGGATTGATAATAATAATATAAGTTCATTGAATATTAAATGAATAATTAAATTTTTTTATAGGTGTTGAGTAATGTCATTTGACCTAATTATGCTAAGGAAAGGGATAGTTGAGCGAGAAGGCCTAATAGGTTATATGATAGAGAAAGAAGTTTGAGAGGATCCAAAGAAGGAGGTCATATTAAGTTGAGTAAGAAATAAGTGTTAATTTTTTATTAAATATTAAAGGTATCTTATTTGGTTCTTGGATACCTAGTGGGTTGGATCTTCCTTATAGGTTGGACCTTGCTAAAGGACTAATTGAGTTGGTGCTTGACTAGTGAGGGGTTGGTGCTCTTGGTGGGGTTGCTACCTCACTAAAATTTTGATTCATTGATTATATTAATATATTCAAAAATTTTAATCAATGGGTTTTACTCCATAATATTCTTTCCCACATATATCTTATGCTCTAATGTTGTTTGCTTCCATAGATGCTTGTGTATGCATTGATTGTTGTATATAAGTGTATGAATGTTAAGTGAAATTGAAGGATTGTTTTAAGACAAATTATTCACCCCACCCACTAAATATATGTAATTAAACATTTGATATCATATAAGGTCCTTTAAAGCAGGTCTAATAACCTAAAGGATATTCTAAGCAAGTGAAGATGGCTCGTTAAGCACAAGGTGGTTTTTACAAAAGCAAGGCTCCATTGTTTAATGGATCCAATTAGGATTTTTTAGAGTTTTGAGATGAGGAAATATTATATTTATCAAGGTCATGATATTTTTAAATTAGTCTTGGATGGATATAATACACCCCCTATTCTTCCTAAAGATGCAATAGACAAGAAGGCTAGTGATAATAACTCAAAACCAATGAATGGTATTATGTGTGGTCTATCAAAGGTAGAACTTATGAAGGTGATGCACTATATGTCTAACAAATATATATTATATAAATTAAATAATATTAATGATGGAAGATCTAGGGTCAAATTGGCCAAGTTGCAAATTCATAGAAGACAATATGAAAACCTAAAAATGAATGAAGATGAGACCATTATAGCCTACTTATTGAGGTTAATAAACTAGTCAACATCATAAGAGGTCTAGGTTAAGAGTTAAAAGAGTCTATTATTTATCAAAAGGTTTTGATATATATAAATCCCAAATTTGATTCTATCGTATCTACTTTTCAATAGATGTAAGATATAGACAAGCTAGAGATTGATGGACTTCATGGCACCTTTAAAACCTCTAAGATGAGGATGAGTGAAGGAAGAATTGCAAAGAAGGAATTTTCATTCAAGGTAGAAAATAAGTTAGAGGATAAGAATACAAAAGGTAATAAATTAAAATAAAATGATGAATATGATATTGATGATGATGAGTTGATATCTATGCTTTCAAGAAAGTTGAAGATAGGCTCAGGTAAATACAAGGGCAAATTGCCTTTTAAATGATTCAATTGTGGAGAGATTAGACACTTTGATAATAATAACACTCATAATAATAATGATAAGGATGATGAATAGAATGATGAAGGTCATGATGATGATAAAAGGTCTTATAGGTCTGTTAAGAACAAGAAAAAATCTAGAAGGTATGATGATAAGAAGAGGTTTTTCAAAAACAAAAGAAGTTTCTACACCAATGAAGATTGTAGTTCATCTAATGAGAGTGAGAGAAGTGATTCTAAGAGTGATAATGAAGGTGATATCCCTAATTTAAAAAAAATTCTCTTCATATGTGAAGAATCAATATGGTCAAATCAAGAAGAATCCATATGTATTGGACGTGTTGTTGGCGATTCAGATTAAGGAGATGAAGAGGACTTTGAGGCTGAGTTGATGAATAATCTATAAGAAATAAATATGGTAAATAAAAAGAATATGGTGATGAGGTTCCTTATCAAATATTATGAGCATCAAATTAACTTGTTTTAAGCTAGACTAATCAAAAAATCTAAAGAACAAGAGGAAATAGTCAAACATGTGGAGACTCAACTTGAGATTATGATAGCTAGTCTAAAGACCAAAGAGGAAAAATGTATAAGGTATGTAACTAAATTTTATTCCTTAAGAGCTGAGTTAGATCAGGAATCAATTAAGGTTAAGTAATTTTTAAGGTTTGAAAAGAGTAACAATGATCTAGATAACTACTATTGGCAAAATGGAGACAAAGAGAAGAACACGAATATGATCAAAAAGGTCAATAATAAATCAAATAATGAGGGTGTTATTAGAATGAAGGCTAATGATATCAATAAATCTAATTGTATAAGGTGTGTTAACACCTTCACTAGCTATTTTTATTCATGTAACCAATTTGGACATAGAGCAAGGCATTGTATAAGGCCATGCAAGAATGAATATACATGGAACTATGAGGAGAGACATCACTCAAGAGGTATGGGTCATGGTTCATTTCAATGAAGAGGAATAATTTGTTTCAATTGTCATAAGGTTGGTCATATTTCAAAGTACTATAATCATGGATTCTCAAGACTAAACAAGAAATTCAAGAACCCTAGTTTATAATAAAGAAGATAAGGTAGTAAGTGGAAACCCAAGGTATATAAGGTTTATGAACAATTTTCAAGTCCAAGTAGACTATTTTCCATGGTATAACATAGTAAATATGCAAAGGAGTGCCAATAATTCTCTCTATCAGCTTAGATTATTGATGAAGGAGACACAATAAATAGAATAAGCTAGGATGTTGTTCAAATAAATATTGAAGAGGTCAAGCCAAAAGGAATATTCACGCCTAAGAGGATCATGAAGTAAGTTTAGTATACTAAGGAAATGGAGATATGAGAATCTCTTAAGTTTATGTTGTTTTAGTTCCCTAGAGTAAAGGTGACTCTATTAGGCTTCATGGAGGTACTCAGCTAGTAATCAAGAAGCATGAAATATGATTGGTCATAGGGGGAGTTTTATGGTATTTTAGTGACTTTGAGATTCAAGGTTCAATAAAAAGTTTGTTTCAATATTTATCACAAGAGATACATCAATAAAAAGGGTTGTATGATGACTTGATCAAACCAAGTCACAGGCTTTAATTTTTTTGAAATTCTCATGGAGACCAATCGTGATCCAAGAGTAGGTATGATATATTAATACGTGTTAAGCTTGTATGAAGAGAAAAATATGTGTTATTTTAGGTCTAAGTATTATATAGTTTACAAGAAGATGACCCTTTGTAATTAATGTCAAAGGGGGATAAAGTTCCTATTTAAAACAAAAACCAAGTATCAAAAAAGATCTAGCTAGAGAAGATGAGAATGCTCTAGTATAGTAGAGTGTTTTCTATCAATGACAAAGGAATATATTTTTTATTTATGTTCCTATTATTATTTTTTAATCATTATTGTTTTCATTTATGTTAAAGTCAATAAAAATGCTAGTTATGCAAAGATAAGAGTTGAGGCTATGCATCGTGAGATGATATGTGTCAAATAAGTCTCATGATGAGAGAAAATTTGAAGGAAACCTCTTGTATCTCTATTGAGAGATAATTTTAAGATAACCTAGTAATTCCTTTGAGATTGATGGCATGTCAAATTTAGGATCATGGTACAAGGTAAGCTACTATTATATACTAGGTGTCTTGAGAAGCTTAGTCTAGTCCTGAGAGAAGGTGTATGCATAAAGAATAGTAAATCTTGGTGATTTATATTAGTATATGAATAATAGAGTGAAAAAATATATTTAAACATGAACAAGAGGAAAATAATCCTTTAGATGAGTTTTAAGGTCAAGTCTTGAGGCTTAGTCCTTGTATGAAGACCTAGTGAGAAAGTAATACTGATAACATGATGAGTTGATCAATATAAGAATTGTGTGATAAGGTTGAAAATATATGAGAATTATATGAGGGCATATGACATGTTGATGGGGATTTGAGAGTAGTGAAATAAGTTTCAAGGTATGTTCATGGTCTAATTATGATTGACAGTTCAAGGCCTAGTGAGCAAAGATAACTAGTGTGACCTAATGAGGGGTCAAGATCATTTCCTAAGGTGATATATCTCTTGAAATAATTTATAGATGTGTGAGAGGTTGTGTTAAGTTTTTTTACCAAGTTTTAGGTCATATCCTACAAGATAAATCATGGAAATTGGTAATAAGGTTTTCAATGTGTATAAAATTAGGTATTGTAGACTCAAGAAGGAATTTATTATGCTAGTTGGAATGTGAAACCTTTACATGAGATCTTGAGTAGATCCTAAAATTTTGGGAAGGTACCTAGATCTATTTTCCTAGCATTAATTTTGGATTTGATGGGCAATATTTTATGAATGATTGCTAAGAAAGGAAACTAGTCAAAACCCTCCTAAAACCCTCATAATGACCTGCTAAGAAAGATATTTTTAGTTATGGATTAGGATAGTTTTATTGACCTAGTTTGATGTTTATAAAATTTAAAGGAATATTTTATGTTTCTCTAAATGGTTTTGGTTTGTCATTATAGTGAGAAGAAGCTATAGAAAACCCCTTATTTCTTAAAATTTTGATGTAGCAAGCAGGGTTGACTAGGTCTAAGCATGAAAATGGGTGGAGGATGATGTGTGAGACTTTTATTTTTTTCCAATGTAAGTTTATGATTAGGTTTTATACCTAAAATAAGTTTAACTAGTCATGTAAGTTGACTTATCACTAAACAAGACTAATGAGCAAACAATGAGAAAACTAGGCAAGAATGAGAATAAGATCAGGGATTGGTTATAGAGGATTAGAGATGGATCCAAATACATGAGGTAATTTTTAAATACCTATAGCTCATATCCCCCTTATTTATAATTTTTGGTGATGCACACAAACATGCTAAAATCTATTCTCAAAATGATCTATCTAACATAGTGAAGTATCAGTAGGGTGAAGCTATGAGAATATGGATATTAAATATTGTAATATATATATATATATATATATATATATATATATATATAAAATAAGTATTATAAATTATCATTATAAACCATTTTAATATCATATAAGTGTTACCATATGTGTTATAAATATTGATCTTCTTGACTTTATTTTTAATGCTACATGCAGTTTTCTATGTGTGAGTGAGAATGTTGTTCTTGAGTGTGTTTTAATTATTTTCAATAATATAATGAAAATTAAGTTATTATATATATAATATATTAATTTTAACACATTTTTATGTATTATAAACTCCTATTAAGTTGTTAAAATTCAAAGGTTCTTGACTAGGTTTTTGAGGCCTATATGTAATTCTGAGTGAGCATATGAAGTTGATTAGTTAGAGGTATTTTTCCCTATTTGATGAATTATAATGAAAATTATTTTAAAAATTAGGTAATTTATATTTTATCCATGTTATTTAATTACATTATTATGTGTCAAATCTAAATGTATACTTCAGTTGAGTGAGATAGACATTTTTTTATGTGTGAAGGGCTAATGGCAAGTAGACCTAATGGCATAGTTCAAGAGTGATATAAGATATAAGGTGGTATGTAAATATATAAATTTTATAAATGGTATATATTATGTGTATTTTAATTCGTTTATTAAGACTCAATATTGTCCAAGTGTAACGTGTACTTAGAGAAGGCCTAATTGCTTTAGGTCTCTATTATGCCTAATGGTGGTTTTTGTCCTTAAGGGTAATGACCAACCTATTTGGTGGTTATTTAAATTTTTTAACATGTGTATTTATCTATTTCAAAGTTTATCCAAGTATTTTTAGGTCATTGACCAACCAATATGGGTATGAGCAAGAGTCAAGTATAAAGACAAGGCATAATTTGACTGATTAGAGAAATGAGCATATGAGTGAATTATATAGATTTTTGGAAAATAGGTAAAGGGATTGAATATAATAAAATATTTATGATTAATATTACATGAATACCTAAATATGTTTCTATATGTGTTGAGCAAGGTCATTTGACTTAATTTTGCCAAGGAAAGGACTAGTTTAGTGAGAAGGCCTAATAGGTTATTTGAGAGAGAAAAAAGTGTGAGAAGAGAAAAAGAAGGAAGTCATATTTAGTTTATTAAGAAAAAAGTTTCCAAATTTTATTAGAGATTCAAGGTAGATTATTTTGTGTTATTTTATCTAGGGTTTGAATCCTCTTTGTAGGTTGGAGCTTACTAAAGGACTAATTGAGTTGGTGCTTGACTAGTGAGGGGTTAATACTCCTTGTGGGGTTGGTGACTCACTAAAAATTTGATTAATTGATTATAGGATTGTATGAATAAGTGATTTTTATTCCAAAATATAGTTTATCACATATATCTTATACTCTAATTTTGCTTGCTTTCATAGATGCTTGTGTATGCATTGATTTTTGTATGTAAGTATATCAATGCTTCATGAATGTTAAGTGAGATTGAAGGACTATTTTAAGAAAAATAATTCAATCCCATATTATTATTTTTATTTAAATTTTTTTATATCATATAATATCTTTTAAAGGAGGTATAATAACCAAAAGGATATTCTAAGCAAGCGAAGATGGCTAGTCAAGCATAAGGTGGTTTTCCTACAAGCAAGGCTCTTTTATTTAATGGATAAAATTATGATTTTTAGAGTGTCAGGATGATAAAATATTTTATGTCTCAAGGTCATTATGTTTTTTCAATTAGTCTTGGATTGATATACTGCAACCCCTATTCTTCCTACATTTACAACAGACAAGAAGACTAGTGATAATAACTCAAAAGTAAGGAATGTAATTATGTGTGTTCTGTGAGAGGAAGAACATATGAAGGTGATGTACTATATGTGTACAAAATAAATGTGGGACAAGTTGAATAATATTCATTAGGGAGACTCCAAGGTCAAATTATCCATGTTTCAAACCCATAGAAAATAATTTGAAAGCCTACAAATGAATGAAGATGAGACCATTGCAACCTACTTGTTAAAGGTTGATGAAGTGGTCAACATCATAAGAGGTCTAGATGAAGATTTGAAAGAGTATAATATTTTTAAAAATGTTTTGAGATATATAATTCTCAAATTTTATTCTAAGGTATCTACTTTTTAAGAGATGTAAGATCTAGACAAGCTAGAGATGGGTGGACTTCATGGCACCATAACAACCTATGAGATTAGGACAAGTGAAGGAATAATTGAAAAGAAGGAAGTTGAATTAAAGGTAGAAAAGAAGCCAAAGAATAAGAATACACAAGTTAATAAAGTCAAATACAATGATGAATCTGATATTGATGATGATGAGTTGATATTTATGTTTTCAAGAAAGTTGAAGACAAACTCAGGTAAATTCAAGGGAAAATTGCCTTTTAAATGATTCAATTGTGGAGAGATTGGACACTTCAATAAAAAGTTACCTCATAGTCATAATCATAAGGATTATTAATATCATGTAGGTCATGATGATTATAAAAGGTCCTACTGGACTCATAAGATCAAGAAAATCTATAAAAGGTATGATGATAAAAAAAGGTTTTTCAAAAACAAAAGAATTTTCTACACCAAGGAAGATTGTAGCTCATCTAATGAGAGAGATAAAAGTGATTATAATAGTGAACATGAATGTGATGGCCCTAATTTAAAATAATTTATCTTCATGGATAAATAAGTAAATTTCTCAAATCAAGAAGAGTCTATATTGATTGGAGGTGTTTATGGTGATTTAGATGAAGGAGATATAGTGGACTTTGAGGCTGAGTTGATGAATACTATATAATAAATAAATATGGTAAATAAAAATAATAGGGTGATGAGGTCACTTATGAAATATTATGAGGATAAAAACAACTTGTTTGAATCTATTCAAAGTAAAAACTCCAAATAACAAGAGGAAATACTCAAACTGGTGGATACTCAACTTGAGATTATGACTACTAGTCTGAAGACCAAAGAAGAAGAATGTACAAGGTAAGCAACTAATCTGGATTCCTTGAGATATAATTTGGATTAGTAATTGGGTAAGGTTAATTCCTTTTTGAGGTTTTAAAATTTTACCAATGATCTAGACAACATTTTGAGTACTCAAAGGACTACTAGTGACAAAATAGGCCTTGGTTTCAATAAAGACCAAGATAATAACACTAATATGATCAAGAAGGTTGATAATCAATAAAATAATTATGGTGATAGTAGAATTAATTATAATAACATCAATTTATCCAATTATATAAGGTATTCTAACCCCTTTAATGGCTATTTTTATTCATGTAACCAATTTGGACATAGATTAAAGCATTGTATAAGGCCCTCCAAGAAATAATATGCATGAAACTATGAATAGAGTCATCCATAAAGAGGTATGGGTCATGGTGTGTTTCCATCAAGTATAATAGTGTGTTTTAATTTTCATAATGTTGTTCATATTTAAAATTACTATAAGCATGGAGTTTTAAGACTAAACAAGAAAGTTGAGAACCCTAGAGTACAAGAAAGAAGATGAGACAATAAGTGGAAACCCAAGGGAACTAAGGTTGATGACCATTTTTAAAGTTCAAGTGGATTATTTATCATGGTAGAACATATTAAATATGAAATGGAGTGCTGAGAATTCTCTACATTAGCTCAAATTATTGATGAAGGAGATAAGATCAATAGAACAAGCCAAGATGTTGTTCAAAAAAAGATTGAGGAGGTCAAGCGATAAGGACTATTCAAGCCTAACAGGATCATGAAGGAAGTCTATTATATAAAGGACATGGAGATATTTGAATCTCTTTAGTTTATGTTATTTTAGTTCCCTAGAGTAGAGGTGACTCCATTAGGCTTAGTGGAGACACTCATCTCGTAAGCAAGAAACCTGAAGGATGCTCAGTCATAGGGGCATTTTTTGGTCTTTTGGTGAATTTCAGATTTAAGTTTTAGTCAATTTTTTTTTGTAGTTATGATCAAAAGAGATAGGTCACAAAAAGGGTTTTATGATGACTTGAACAAACCAAGTCACAATCTTTGAAATGTCTAAAATTATCATGGAGACAAGGGGAGCCAATCATGCTCCAAGAGTAGGTATGCAATCTTGATCTGTGTCAAGTTTGTTTGAAAATAAAAATGCATGTTATTTCAAGTCCAAGGATTATATAGTTTCCAAGAAGATGACTTGTCATTAATTTCAAAGGGGGAGAAAGTTATTGTTTAGGAGAAATACCAAGTATCAAAGAAGATCCAGTTGGAGAAGATGAGAATGATCTACTATATTAGAGTATTTTTCATCAATTAAAAAGGTGGATATTGTTGAGGTATGTTACTATTATTGGTTTTAAATAATTATTGTTGTCATTTATGTCAAATTCAAGACATATATTAGTTATGTTAAGATTAGAGTTGAGGCTATGCATGGTGAGATGATATGTGTCAAAGAAGTCTTATGAAAAGAGAAAATTTGAAGGAAACCTCTTATCTCTCTATTGATAGAGAATTTTAAGGCAACCTAGTAATTATTCTAAGGTTGATGGTATGCTGAAGCTAGGATCATGGTATAAGGTAAGCTAATTTTGTGTACTAGGTGTCTTGAGAAGCCTAATCTAGTCCTAAGAGAAGGCATATGCATACAAAATAGTAAATATTTGATATTTGTATCAATATAAACATAATAGAGTGAAAAAGGATGTATGAAAATGAACAAGAGGCAAATAATCATTCATATGAATTTCAAGGTCAAGTCTTGAGGCTTAGTCCTCATATGAAGACCTAGTGAGAAGGCATAAGACTGATATCATGATGAGTTGATCAGTATGAGCCTTGTGTGATGAAGGTTTATAGTGTATGAGAATTATATTAGGTAATATTACACGTGTATTATTCTTTTATATAAGTACAATAAGTTTTAAATTATGTTCATGGTCTAATTATGACTAAAAGTTCAAGGCCTATTGAGAAAAGAGACTTAATATGGCATAATGATGGGTCAATATAATTTACTAAGGTTTTAGATATCTTGAGAGAATTTAAATATGAATGATAGGTTATTTTAAGTTTATTTACGAAGTTTTAGGTCATATCCTAAATGATAAAGCATGTAAATTGGTGCTAAGGTTTTCTATGTGCACATAATTGGGTGTTGTAGACCTGAGAAGGAATTTTTTATGCTCATTATTATGTGAAAACTTTGCACAAGATCATAAGAATATCATGTAATTTGGGTAAGGTCCACATATTTATTTTCCTTGTATTGGTTTTGGAGTTGAGGGGCAATCCTTTATAAATGATTGCTAAGAAGGGAAACCAGTCAAAACCCTCCTAAAACCTTCATAACGAATTGATAAGAAATATATTTTTGGTTATGGATCATAATTTGTTTGACCTATTTTCATGTTTTTAAAATTTAAATTACTCTTATAGGTTTCTTTGGGTGGTTTTGGTTTGTCATGATAGTGAGTAGAAACTATAGGAAATGCCTTATTTCTTGGAAATTTGATGTAGCAAGCAAGGTTGACTAGGTCAAAGAATGAAAATAGATGGTGGATGATGTGTGAGACTTTTATTTTATGCCCATGTAAGTTTAATATTATGTTTTAGACATAAAATGTGCTAATTTGGTCATGGAAGTTGACTTATTACTAAATAGGCCTAATGAGTAGATAGTGAGAAAACTAGGCAAGAATGAAAATGAGATTAGGGATTGGTTGTAGAGGATTATGTATGGATAAAAATGAATGAGGCCATTGTTAAATACCTATATATAATATACCCCTTGTTTATAATTTTTTTTGGTGCACACAAATATGCTAAAATTTATTCTCAAAGTGATCTATCTAACACAGTGAACTCTGTGTAGGGTGAGGATGTGAGATTGGTCTGTAAGACCAAAAAGGATATTAAATATTGTTCTATATATATATATGTTATAAGTATTATTAAGGTTAATTCTAACCCATTTAATATCATAAAATTATTTCCATATGCATTATAAGACTTGATCTTCTTGACTGTGTTTTTGATGCTACAAATAGTTTTTTGTGTGTGAGTGAGAATGTTATTCTTGATTATTTTTTCATTATGTTAAATAATAAAATGAAAATTAAGTTTTTATATAGGTCTAATAGGTTCATTTTAACACATTTTAATGCATGAGATAATCCTATGAATTTTTTAAATGTCAAAGCTTCTTGACTGAGTTTTTGAGGCCTATGTGCAGTTCTAAGTGAATAAATGAAGTTTGTCAGTTAGAGGTATTTTTACATGTTTGATGAATTATAATTAAAATTATTTTGAAACCGAGGTAATTTTTATTCTATAAATGTTATTTAATTAAATTTTTATGTGTTAAATTTAAAGGTATGCTTCAGTTGAGTGAGACAAATGTTTTCTATGTGTGAAGGGCTAATGGCATAGTTCAAGAGTGATATAATATAAATGGTGGTATGGGACTATATAAATGTTATAAATGGTCTATTTTATGTGTATTTAAAGTTTTTAATGCATTTTTTAAGACTCAAGATGTTCCAAGATGGTCCAAGTGTAATGTGTGCTTAGAGAAGGCCTAATTGCATTAGGTCTCTATTGGGCCTAATGGTGGTTTTGGCCCTTAAGTTTAATGACCAATCTATATGGTGGTTTTTTCACTTGTGAAATTTGTGTATTGATATATTTCAAGGGTGATAAAATTATGGTGAGGTTATTAACTAACCAAGATGGGTAAGAGTAAGAGTCAAGTATAAAAATAAGGCCTAATAGTCCTAATTTGACTAGTTAGAGAATTGAGCATATGAGTGAGTTATATAGAGTTTTGAAAACCAGGTAAACGGATTTAAGATAATTATATAGGTGTGATGAATATTCAATGAAGAAATAACTATGTTTATATAGGTGTTGAGGAAGGTTATTTAACCTAATTTTTCCAAGGAAAGGGATAGTTGAGCAAGAAGGCCTAATAGGATGTTTGAGAGAGAAAGAAGTGTGAGAAGAGAAAAAGGAAGTCATCTTCAGTTGAGTAAGAAATAGACATAGAAGGTTGATCATAGATCCAAGGTATCTGAGTTGGTTTTGGGTTACCTAGGAGTTGGAGCCTCCTTGTAAGTTGGAGCTTACTAAAGGACTAATTGATTTGGTGCTTGACTAGTGAGGGGTTGGTGCTCCTTATGGGATTGGTGCCTCAATCAAAGTATGATTCATTTCTTATAAGACTATATTCCAAGTTTTGCATCAGTGGATTTTAATTCTCAAGAGGGTTTCCCACATATATATTATGATCTAATGTTGTTTTATTTCATAGATGCTTTGTGTATGCATTTATTGTTGTAAGTGTATGAATGCTTCATGGATGTTAATTGAAATTGAAGGAATATTTTAAGACAACTGATTCACCCCCCTCCATAGTTGTTCTTCTAAAACCTACCTTATATCATAAAAGTTATTATGGAAACTTGATTCATTATCTATATTTGGTAAAATCTATATTAATATTGAATGTGTGGGTCCCACACTAGTGGGGCCATTGCTATCAAGAAATTACTACATACTGGTTATTATTTGTTGAATATGGAAATTTATGCAATTGTCTATGTGAAGAAGTGTGTGAAGTGTTATAAGCATGCTAATCTGATCCATGATCCAACCAAAACAATTAAACCACTAAGAAGACCATAGACGTTATCTATGTGGGGATTTGACCTCATAGTCAGTATAAATACTACATCCTTAGATGGACACAAACATGTCCTTACTACTACAAAATATTTTACTAAGTGGGTAGAATTCATTCCACTCAATTACGTGACTGGTAAGCATATTTATAAATTCATATTTAACTATATCTTTTTATGATATGTTATCCCTTATGACATTATATTTTATAATTTAAGTTCATTTAAAAAAATTTATTTAAAAAACTTTTGTTCCTAATACCATATCAAACAACACTTTTCCACTGCGTATTACCTATTGAAAATTTTTCCACCATTGGTCAAAGTTGTTTTTGTGAAGGTTTTCAAGAAGAATAATTTCATGTATTAAAGGTATAAAAATATATTAAAAACATAATAAAAAATTAATAATTCCAAAATAAATTTAAATAATAACTCATAAGTCCAAATTTTGAAAGAGGTTTCTATTCCTCTAATTAGCTATTTGCAAGCTAGTGAAGGCAATTTTTAGATGCTTGGTACATGAAGGTGAAGAGGAGTTTGATTAAATGGTATTAGGTGAATTTTTGGGAACCTATTACATAGATATTATATGCATTTTTTTTAGGTTACATTTAATTAATTTTATGAACAATTGTTTAGAATAACAGGTGCTCTAAAACTCTTCTTAAACCCTTATGGCTTGGTTTTAAGTAGTATGTTTGCATTTTTGAGTTAATTTTTTTAAAATAAATGTGGTTTGAGATATTATGGTGAATATAATACCTTTATAAATCAAAAAAATTATGAAAATAATGGATAAAGGAAAATGTACAAGCATCAGGTTTTTAAGCAAGCAAGAGCAATAGTCAGAAATGGTAATTTTGAGTGGTTTAAGTGATTAGTTGAGAACATGAAATTATTGTAATGATAATAATGGTTATTAAAGGTAATAATTAAAAAATAATGAGGTATTTAAGACTAATAAAATTCAATAAAATGGAAAAACATAGACCTACATATTTTTAGAAATGAAATTGGGCAAGTTAGTCAACACCAAAAAGTGCATATTTTAGAATTTTTTGAATTAAAACTCTTGAAATTTGACATGGAGGTCTATTTTGATTCAATTTAATGTTTAAAATTGGTTTAAAGTCTATAATATACCTGATTATAGATAAAATTACAATATTTAAGTCTAATCATGAAGGGAATGAAGGTTTCTCTCTACTTGAGTTGTAAATGAAGGTTTCAGGTCCACTATACTTTTTTGCTCACAAATTGAGTTGGAAATGGGTGTTTCAAGTCCATAAAATGGATTAAATTAATTTTAGAGTGTGTATAATTAATTTAATTTTCTAAATAAATGATAATTCAATGTAAAATAATTCAAAATAAGCTTAGCTCATTGATAAATATCTCTAGGTCATCCCTAAGGCAACAAGTAGACACTTTTGTGAATTAATTTTTAGGGAGTTTTATGTAGATTTTTGGATATTTAAAAAAAATTAATATAAACCATTGATGGATTTAAAAAATCATAGGATTTTTTTTAGGCCTAGAACTTATTTTAGACCCTAATCCAAATTAGGGTTTCTTGAGAATAAGAGAGCACATGAGAGTATGAAATGGTGTTTTTGGAGTTATACATGGATTTTGGAGCTAAAATTTTGTTTTAAGGTATATGAAACCATGGTGATTATGTTTAAATCATATTTTTTTCATTATCTATTCTAATTATGATTATATATCTAGTTTTTAGCTCTCACAATGCATTCAAGAAGATTGTCAAAGTTACACAAGATAGGCATGTGGAAGAAGAACCAATTTAGAAGGCTGATTTTGGTCATAATAAAGTTAATAATTATTACCTATCTCTAAATATTTCACCCTATTTTGGGCTAAATTTAACAAAATAGGTCAAGAATAAGAAGTCTTCAATTAGCCCTACAAAAGTGGAGTTCCAACATATTCAAAGGTGAATAAGTGGAGTTAAGGTCTTGATCAAATTTAGAGAAATATTTTTAGGCAAGATATCCATTTAAAAATTAAACATGCATCCCACTTATACGACTCCCCCCTTTGTTTTATTTTTATAAGAGACATGAGGCCAAACATGCATGCAAGTTGCATGCAAGATAGCTCAAGTTGAATTCTAGGTGTGAAGTCAAGATAAGTTCAGTCAACTCAAGATGAAAGTGAAGATAAATTAAGTATAAATTTAAGATTCATAAATTACCAATAGGATTCAACTAAAAAACCAAAAATATTTAACTAAAGAAGATCAAAAGTTGCATGCAAGATCAAAGGGAGTTAACTCAGGATTCAAGATGCATGAAGATCCCTTTGACTTGTCAACTCTCCCTCTCTCCTATGGTTACATATTTGATCATTAAAGAAAGTATTGAATTTAAATTTTCATTTAGTAATTTGTAAATATAATTTTAATTAAAAGTGGATTTGAAGTGGAGTTTATTTGACTAGAATGTGGAACTCTTTCCTAGTTTCATGTTGATTATATTCTATCTATTATTATATTATATATGTATTCTCATTTGGAGAATTATTACGATCAAATTATGCTTTTGGATTATATAAAATCTACCAAACTTTTCTACTACATCACCTTTCAAAAAATAAAGAGCCAAATTTTCCTCCATTCTTAAGCTTTCATGAAGTGTGTTATTTTTCATTGATAAAACTGTGTAAATTACTATTTTTCCTAGGTCTATGTATGAATAATTCACCTTTATGCATCAAATGATAAATTTTTAAGTTCATATAAAATGTATAATCATTGTTTCTACCTCATCTAAAAGTTAATTCAACCATTATTCTTTCCTTTCTAGCTAGTGTGAGTGTTTATCAATACCTCTATGTGAAATACTAATGGAAGAGTCATTATATGAGAATTAAATGAATGCGTTAAAGTTATTTGGATTATAGTGTGTGTTATATATCTACATATTTGACCAAAACATTGGTGCATCACCCCAATTTTTATTTTTCATTGCCATTTTCAGCTTTAGTATTTTTCTTTTACCCCTTTCGTAGTCAAGAAAGAACTATCTAAGAGAGTTTAGAGAGAAGTGGGTGAATGCACTAAATGGAACTAGCCATCCATCTATAGATTTTCTCCATCATAAGGTCACCACACCTTGGATAGTTTACATTATATCAATAGGAGTGATAATATGTATAAGTTCTTTTTTTGGGTGCACTTCTAAGTGATAACATTACTCGCAAAGCAATGGTTAAGATGAGGCATCTAACAAAACCATTGTGAATATACTCAAGAAAATTGTCAATGATGCTAGTCATAATTAACACTTGTAGCTATTTAATACTATCTAGGCCTATCATACCACTTTTTGTACTCTAATAGGAGCTACACCATATTCCCTTATTTATGGAAATAAGGCAATTCTTCTTATCGAGGTCAAGTTTCCTTCTTTGTAAATTTCACTACAACACATAATTGATGATGAGGACTATAGATTAGATCATTTACAAGATCTATATTTAATTGATGAAAAGTGTATGGCTACCTTAAATAACCTTCAATCATACTATAAAAAATTATGTGGCCAATATAATCAACATGTAAAGCATAGATAATTTGAGCTTGGTGATCTTGTACTAAAGAAAATAAGAAAAAAATCAATATTGAGACCAAAAAGAAAGGAAAGTTTTAACCTAACTGGTTAGGGCCTAATGTGGTTATTCCTAACTATGGTTATGGATCATATAGACTCTCCATGCCATAAGGATATGAACTTGATGAAATGATGAACATATTGCACCTCAAAAAAATTTATGCTTAAGGGACTTGAACTATTATCTATAAGGATTATTTAAGATATTCAACAATATTTCTATTCTTTGTACTGCACCCATACTCCTTTCCCACCATACCTTACCTTATTAACCACCAATTATTTCCACTCATTCCCTATCACTTTTGGCATTGGTTTCAATTATTTTAAATAATTAAATCACTTTTAGTGGTTGATATTAGATGCAATTCCAGTAGTTGATTTTGATTTATACTTTTGAAGGCATTCATTCAATAGTATTATATGAAATTAGTATGACATTGGTCCTATAAATTGCATTCTTCATTTTTTTTCATTTTCTATATCATTATTTATGCTACTAATTATATCCACCTTTGGAAAAATTAGTATCACTGACCCTATGCCATTATTTCCTATACCCTAGGAACAACCCTTTTATTATGCATTGATGCATCACTGTGCCATACCTTGTCATTTTCCTATTCATGAACTTACTACTACTTAGCCAGACATCTCATTGTATGAGAAACTATAGTATAGCTTGAGGTATATTTATACTATGTAGGTAGCACTCAGTATTTTTTGAGATCAACTTAGCCACCATTATTTGAAATCTCTCATCAGTTTGTGAACAATTTAAGTTTGAATGCTCTCATCATTTTGTGTGAAATTTACGTTAAACACTTCATTTTGAGAGAAAAATAAGCCACACCTTGCCATTTTTTAGGGTTATCTTCCCAATATAGTGAGTTAATATACCCAAAAAAATCTAAAAAACATTCAAAACATTAAAAAACCCCTAAATATTTGAAAAGACCTAAGAAAATATTAAAAAACATGAAAATTGGCTTAGAATTTTCATGCAAGAAATAAAACCTTGAATTTTTTTATAAGATCCACTATCTTTACTTATCTAGCTTCATTTATAGACCACTTTGCCTGTTACCTCCCATTTCTAGGAGAATCACAACATCCTATGGTCCACACTGAATATGTAGGTAGCACTTGGATACATGGGATATCTTTAGCTAGCTCAACTTCCACTTCATCACTTTGTTTCCTTTTGGATATTTATTTCATCTCCTTTACCCTAAGTATTGTGGGTCTTATAGATATTTCATAAGTAATCTCTTATCCTTTAGTTATCCCATCTTTATTGTTCTCTTACCAATCTTAGCCAATGCTCTCATTATTATGCAAGCAACCTCAGCCAATGTTCTCTCCATTTTATAAGATCACTCTCATTCCAAGATATAGATGTCGTAAACACTATGAATTTAAAATTAATTTCATTAGTGGATACTCATCTTTCATCTTTTAGTGAGGTTTTATCCAAAACCAACACTTTCATAACTTCATGATCTTGTACCTAAATATTTAATGATTATGAACATTACCCCACTTTTTACATTATGAACTCACCCTTTTGTAAGACCATTCCTATATTCCTCTATAATTGTCTTATTTTCATTATCATCAATTTTCTTCTATCCCATATCTTAGAAGAACTACATTTGGACTGAAGTTCACGTTGGATCTCATGTCCATGGGACTATGTAGGAAACATCCATTTTCCTAACACATCTAGAGTTAGCTTGACTATCCATTCTCATTTATTCTATTCTCCCTATTTTTTTGGTGCCATTATTTCCTATAGCCTAGGGGTAACCTTTTTTAATCAAACCCTTTGTCATTGTTCCCTATAGCCTAGGGGAAACCTTGCGCCATTTTTTCTTGTTTTGTTTTACCTATGTTATTGCTAC